>LUCM01000103.1:64043-102069 GCA_008360955.1 Fasciolopsis buskii
TATCTATGCACGCAAGTACGCACGCTTGTATATATGTATGTATGCATGTATGTATGTATGTATGTATGTGTGTATGTATGTATGTGTGTGTGTATGTATGTATGTATGTATGTATGTATGTATGTATATGTATGCACGCATGTATGTGCGTATAAACCCGGGATCGCCGCTAATCAGGTCCGCTTTTCAAGAACGACCAGCACTTCTTGACTCACACGAAACCATTTCGAAGTTCGACTGTTCTTGTAACGGGAAACCAAGATGTGCAAGTTTGTGCATGAATAAACAATTTCTAATAGTCATCTCGTATAGTAACAAATTTTGGCCAAATAAATGATTTGTCGACGGAAACAAGTTAACTGCTGCATTCAGAAAGAGAGAGACGGAGAGAGAGCGAACAACTAGCAAATCACTAGGTCTGTGGCCGAATCTATGGGACTCCACGCATTTTTTATTCTTGTTTCAGTAATATGATTATGGTGTATTTTATTCTCTTCGCTCATTCTTCTTCTGACACCCCACACACCCACCGCTCTTCCCGTATCATTCGCATCCAGTCGCCCGTAAATCGTGGATGAACACATTGAGTTCTGCCTCAGAATGCATGTGTACATGTATGTATGTGTGTATGTCTGTGTGTGTGTGTGCATATATGTACATATACACACTTGTTATTCCTCATCTGGCATCGTTCGCGGACCAGATCATTCGGGATGTAGTCGTTCACATTAATCGTGTGTTCAGACCTAAAGGCAAGCCCGCAGATAACAAGGAACGGGATGGGTGGGTGGGTTTGGAAGCAACGGATAGATGAGACCCCGGCAACTACTAACAGGTTGCTTGGTTCTCTCGTCTTGATGCTACTCACGTCCTATTTTCACTACAAGACCCGATGTAGGTATTGTAGATCGTACCTGTCCCATCATGTTGTTGAGATTCTAATGCCATCAAATTCATCGAATGGTGATGTCCCCATGAAATGGCGTTTTACCATATTGGTCAGATGGATAGATACGTATACACACAAGTTTAGACATCACAACTGTAGAATAGAGAAAGCAAAACGAAAAATGTTGTGAATGAGCCTTTGTGCGCGTGCGAAACAGTACGTGAACGAAACCCCGCATTGGAAAATGAAAACAGTTTTATTATCATTATAAATACATATGGAACAAAACAGAGAAACATGTCGTTTTGAGGCCATTCTTTCGATACACCTTTGTGCACAAGTTACTACTGCGACTTTTGTGAAGAAAAAAAAACTTGATGAAACCTACTGACGGTGAGTACACACGCACGCATTGTGTCTAGTGCCAAAATCATTGACTCATTGAATACTGTTTCGCTTAATTGCTACCACTACGCATACAAAATCGACGGGGTTAGAACAACATGGCTTGTTGCCGTCCCGCATGAATCTTAGGGACACCCTAACGCATCCAGGGTGGAAGGGGACAGAGAAGAAAATGACCAAAGCAAGAGAAAAAAAAACAAAATTCTTACGGAATGCGCATGTTGGTACCAAAAAAGATTGCATTGTCCACAAGTTCATTTGTTGTATGAAAACTATATAACTCGGTAGAAACGTCGACTTAGTTGGACAGTTTAGTTACGGACAACGATGGATAAGCAAGACCCGCGCACCCTCCCGTCAATTGTGGCTCGTGCGATGGACATTCACGCGTTGTGTACCGTTCCGGTTCAAACTTGATCGACTGGATGAGACAGAACAAAAACGAAAAATTAAAAAAAATCTGATGCAAGTGTACTCTACACGGGCTTAGAGAGATTGGCTAGACTACCCGTTTTTTTTTGTCATACGGTAGGCATAAAAGAGAAGTAAGCGCATCCTTTTGGGTTCAATGAATTCGAAATTGACATTTAACATATAATTTTGACTAGAGTTTTCTTCTATACGGCAGGAGTACAAACACAAACAAAATGTGACAAGATTCGTCTAAACCACGGGGATTGACTAGTAAACTGTGATACAATGCAATTACACAAGCTAGATCATGACGGAGTACGGTTCTATTCATCACGCGTGATGTGAGTCTTCTAAATTAAGGATAATTTCGTATTTGGTTTCCCAATTTCCATGTGTACTGACCCGTTGACATGTGACCTGTAAACTGTCAGCTGGAGCCTCGAAACATGCCGAATGTCCATTTACTTGGTGTCTAACCCTAGAGGCTCTACCTGATAAGATTGTATATACGGATTGTGTTAACTCGTTGTCTCCAGTCATTGATTGTTTAAATACAAATAGAACAGGTTTCTCGACTATTGTCTGTTACCATGAATTTCGCGCAAGATTTTACGGACCCGTCAAATTGATCCTTCTTGATTGTGGATGATATAATGCTAATAACACATCGTTCATTGCAAAACATGCCTTGAGAAAGACTACCGACGGTAGTCGAAACGTTGGCGCATTAAATCTACCAACAACGTTGTGTTATTAACATTATATCATTCACAATTAAAACCAATACATGGCGCATCGATTTTTCGATGCACTCCTTACATCATTTGGTCCTGATATTGATCCTACTTGCTTGCGAAACTAGATTCGTCCTGGATCGATCCCAGTTTACAGACCACGGTATGTTATTTGGATTTTTAGAAATTTTTACCTGTGTAGTTGATCGTGGCTGAAGTTGCACAGACTAAACGAATGTTGAATACTCGGACGGGAGGATTAATCAATTGGTTGTAAGCAAATCACCATCCGGCCCAATGACCAGTGTGACGCAATTCGAGGAGACACGAAGATGAAGAATATTGAAGAAAGAACTTGCAATTCGGCACCATATTTGACGTAAGACCAAGAACAATTGTACGAGACTACTCAGTCTTTTACAGTATACATTGGATTCGTGATATTCGAACTGAAAGTTCGGTCGATCTGAAAAACACATAAGTAAACATATCATTATCAGTCAAATGTGAGCAGCATGAACGGTAACATAACTGAACCAATTTGGTAATGGGCAACTTGTAAAAAGCACTTTAATATAGATCATTGCAAATTACAGAGTAGCGAGTGGTCCAAATTTCCCAATGGTTCAGTAAAGCGTGAATTTAATCTTTCTCAATATCAGATATCTAAGAAACATGAACCAAGACAGCACATCGCTGAAACTGAACAATCGGAATCCAAACTTACACGTTAAAATCTCATCCCACTAGTGGATACACATTGAAGTTTCCACGTGGATATACGTGGTACACGACGTTACACATTCCATCCAGTTACCGACAGAACAATGAACGTGTCCAGGTGGAATATTTTATCTATCGATGAAAAAGGGGAAATTTTGTGATTTTTACTGCCAGTGGTGACAAATTTGTTGTTTTTCCGAACTATACGCTTTGTGTTGTTTCATCAATTTTTACTGAACCCCAACATTCGAGTCATGACCTGGCAGTAGACAAAAGTCTTTTTCAAGAGCAGAATGACTAAGTACTTCTAAGGGCATCCCCACTGTAAATCCGACAGTAGATTTATTGTAAATGGTGGTCAGATACCTTTGAAAAGGTTCGAATGAGATGTTAGTTATGACCACGAAGATCAGTCGAGGAACATCAATCCAAATCCACCATATGAGGAACGTTTGAGGTAGTTACTATCAGCCGTGAAGAGGTGCATTGGCCTAAGCATCCTTTCACAGTTGACAGACAACTTATGCTGTTAAAATCAGAAGCAGGCTGTAACACAACTGTTTTACAGTTCATACGCTTGAAGACTAAGTGTGAATGCCAAGTGAACCAGTTATGTTTGTGCTATTAGTAGTATGATGCACAGATCAATGAATGGTCAAAAATTTCCGCATTTCGCGACCACTGTTGCTCTTCAGGTGTGCATGCTCGTTGCTCTCCCATCCGCACTCATCCCAATGCCTGTGCACGTCTTCGTTAGATTTACATCAGGGTCCATTTAGGTCACAAGGTGATTTGTTGTATGATTCCAAGAGCAGACTGTGGTACCAACAAAACAACGGAGTGTGCGAGCATGAGAATGATGGACAGAGGAGAACCGGGTACGCATACATGATGAGCCGCTTCAACCACGATACTGATAGAGTATTTAGGGGGGAGGAGGAGTTCTTCATCAATACGCAGGGGAAACACATCGTTGATAGTAAAACTATGGTAAGTCTACGTGCGAATCCCGAATACAATCTAGTATAGCTTTTCCACAGCCCCCGTACAAATTCAATCAATTGAAACCTTGACATGTGTTAGTAGTAGGGGATGGAATGTTTTCATGAAATAATTCACCATGTGATATCATCACTCAACTCACCATAAAGAAACCATGGAAGCACTGTACAGCTGTTTCATCCTTGTTAGAAATCATCAGCAGTTCATATCCACCGCTCCCGAACTGGGACACGAACCCGGGACGAACGAATTTGAGTCGAAAGCCTTAGCCATTACGCTACCAGGCAGGTTCTGAACGGTTTGTTCAACTTCACCACATGAGCACGCTGCACCTATCCGTCACTGATTTGCACGGCCACGGACCGCTAGCGCGGAGGCTATGCACTGCTGATGATTCCTAACAAGGATGAAACAGCTGTACAGTGTTTCCATGGTTTCTTAATGGTGAGTTGAGCGATGATATCACATGGTGACTTACTTCATAAAACCTTGATGGCAGTCGACTTTGAAGTTCGAGGTTACCTCAAATGTCACTAGACGGAAGATAGTCTACCACTCAGGATTCTTCGTATTTTGAACATAAACCTAAAATTTGCGGAAAAACTTGGGAGAACATTTCTTCCGCTTGCTGTATTGTTCCCGTTTTCTTCTGTTCCGGCGTTCGGGTAGGAGTAGATCCAGTGCGCATTAGTAATAGTCCGTATCCGCTGCACGTTGACAACGCCCAAATTACGTATTACCGTCCCAAGTGGTAACACTACAAACAATCGTACTTTTGGATCCTGTGTCCTCTCTGTGAAAGTTAGCTTAGCCTAGCGGACGAATCACAATGTGGTTCCTTAAATTGGCACATCATTCATCCATGCTCTTAACGAGTCAAACTAGGTTACCGGGCGAAAGTGGGTTTACTTTTGTGTAGCCAGTCTGCTAGGATTTGCGAACCCGTCATAATCTGCTGGAAATTTGATCAAAAACGTCACTGTGACGTTAGTGATTGGATTATGACATGGAATTTCTAATCTTAACGAATGCTTGTCTTTTTATCCCGACACTCTGTGGGTACATGGAAAACAAAGTGAGATATTAAATTCATAATATTTTTACGTTTGCCAAAGTTATTGCTTGTGAAAAATGCCGTTTTCGAGTTGACGCGCATGTTACTTGTAATCCGCGTTTATAGGAAACTGAAGTAATACTAGCTGCTGCCGTTACGGGAACAGGTGCTATGCGTGGTATCGTGAGGTTATCGTCAATTCTCTTTAGGTTTTATGACCGTAGTAAATAAAAGTCGCTGATTTTCATAGTCAGGATCAGTGTTTCAATTTGCTGTTAAAATGGTGAAGGGTAGCCAATATGTACTAAAAATATGTGGTACACGTACGTGCAGGTCAAGTGACACACGCGGGTACGGCTTCTTTAGCACCAGCAACTGCGATTAACCAATCATTTGATTGGTGACTCACGAAAGTGAAAAGCGAACTTTACACGACCATCACCAACTTAAAAACATTCCGCCATCATGTTTCTGAATTCTCGCTGTCAAGGTATTCCTACTGTGTTCAGATGGATATTGAGGAGTCGGATCTATTCCAGTACATGTTAATCATTCACCCCTGACTTATTGCCATTGGTTAGCGGTCACTTTTTTCGGACGAGCACATCACTTTAATCTCAATTTTGACTTTTTCACGGAGCCAAAAACTTGTGGTCTTTAAAGGCACCGCCAACTCTAGGAAAGAAGTAGTGTGCTGATTAAAAAGAATTTTTGCTATTGTACAATTTAGATTGGTATCTTATCGCTGCCTACATGAATATTCCTCTATGCCCCGGCAGCTAGCGTGGTGACCAGAAAATTCCGATGCGTTCTACTAGTCACTGTACTTGGCAAAGTGTTGATTTTCCACTGTTTTATTGCCCTCGATCATTGCCGCTAATTAGTGAGGAAAATGGGAAACAGCCTGTCCCTGTTGAAATAAACAGAAGGTCCAACAGAGTACTGTGTCGAGTCTCAGCGGCGTAGCCAGAATAATGCACAAGTCACCAACTTTGCGCCGGCTAGCTTCATCTACTGATAACTTTGTCAGTAGCCACAAGAGCTGGTTAAATGAATTTGACAAGGTAGCTTTTCACCTCACAGGAATACGCACTGTTGTAGACAATCTAGAAAGGCTGGATATAGACGCGGATTTTTCCAGCGTTGATCATCAAGCCATTGAATTACACTTTTGATTAGGTGTTTTGGCTGAACTTAGCCGTACTAAGCAGTCGGACAAAACGGAAACGGACTGTGTTGTAAGAAAAAGGTGGACACTGCTCAAAGTCGGTGTGGAAACCTCATCGGTTGACGTTATCACGCTGCGTTGATGTGAAGCAAACTGCTTGGGATTACTACAGATATCCGAGTCAACCCATAGTCACACATATTAGGTCCCAGTCTCAAAACTACCGGAGTCTTCTTGATCAGCACCATAATCGATAACCTGTTAATCAGTCAGATGATACCTCCATACAGTAGTTGTTTTTGTGGTTTTACGTAGCGACTTAGTTCTCCAAGGATGACAGTTTTACAAGACTTTTAAATGCCTCAGTCTAGCAGAATCACTGGAGGCGTATAACCTTTCGGCAAATAACACAAATAATCACCACCCTTGACGCCACAACAGAGTCTATAAACCGAGCATAAGTTTGTACCTAACCATAGGCTTACGCAATAATGATTTTGTCAATATGACAATCTAAGTTCAGGCCTGGCCATTTCTGGTCGTTTTACTCGTCTTCCGATCAGTTTGCTGTTTCGGTGCGATAACTTGTGTAGTTTTGATTTCAATCCTTTCACTGTGTGCAAGGGTGAAATGCCAGCGGTATTGGGAAGAAGCACAAAATTGGAATGGTTACTTTTCCCTATATGGCTCGCATTAGCTGTGATATTTCACGAGACTTACAAATTCTCCCGAGCCCTGTTTTGATACTAGGACTTTACCACCCGGAAAACGAAACCAAAAAGATTGTTGAATCATATCCCTTTCCTTAGTATTTAGGAAATATCTTAAACTTTTCTGTTGCTTCCAACTGGCTGTTCTCACTCAAACAAGTCCAAAACATGATCTGTCTTATATGGGCACATTTGCGCAACTGCACTGAAAGTCTGTGCATTATGGTCTCAAGACTTTGTGAGGGCGATACATACTTTCAATTAATTCGGAAAATTCTTGAAACAATTCAGGATTATTTTGACCTAATTTTGAGGTGATGGTGATGAGGGCAGGTGAATATCAGTGGGCAATAGTTATCATTTTTTAATGTCAATGTACTATTTTAAACCAAACGATTTTATCCTTTCAAATGACTTCATTTTTTGTCGATTGATACTGGGTCTAAACGGAATCGAACGGACGGGCATTCCATTTCTATAGATGTGATCCAGCAAGACAAGTTTACGTGACCACTATCCTGGGGGAGTATAACTTGACTGTTATCAATTTATAAAACGATGATACAGTGGTTCAAAGCTCATCACTGAAATAAAAGCCAATGCTTATTCTCAATGTTTCCAAATTCCTTAGTAGTGAGGATCGCTCACGAAGTCTTGAGATTGTACTATCGACGTGCTTGTGACCATTTCATTTCATTTGCGCTTTTTTGACTACTGACAAAACGATCAGTAGATAGAATGTAAAACGAAATCATTTTTCCTTGGGATCGTTGGAGCAAGGCTCCTGTGGCAAGTGGGTGAACAATTAATGACAAGATGGAGTTTGGAAAAGCCAACATTTTCGCGAAACTCAATGCTGATTTTCCCCCTAATTCTCACGATTGGTCGTTGGGTTCAGCTATGGTTCACATAGGGCTTGCTTTGTAATCAGATTACTGGAGTTTATATCTACCCATAATACAGTACTAAAACTCGCCACATGCTATCCCATTTTTACAATATACACGCACGACAATGAATAAACAAAAGTCAAGCTCGTTAAATAACGAAAATCTGTGGATTGCCTGTAAACCATCTAATGTACCTCGAATCCGTGTACAGAAGCCTTCCATTTCAGGAGTTGAAAGCTACATGGTGCTTATGTGAATTTGTTATCGAATTAAACGTTGACACTGCATAGTGAAACACTTCAGTCCGTCACAAAATAGCGTCAAGGACTCATTGACATAGGAGTGGCCTGAAAACGCTAGCCGTGTGATTGAGTATTGCAGCTGATCGGGATTTTCAGAATGGTGCTCACAAACTGTCTAAACAATGATATTACCATAGTGTAATCTCGGCTCACAGCCTTGAACAACATTATTCAGTTCCCATAATGGTCTATCCGTAATATCTCAAATTCATCACGTAAGAACCTCACACAAGTTTTTACCTGTCTCATCATTATGAAGGGATTGCAAGTGAACGGCTAATGGCTACGAGAAAAAAATTGCCACCAACGAAATACGTAGGCAACAACATGTGGGGTGAGAGACACACTAAAGATTGCACAAGCGTAAATTCTTATGCGTGTTTTGTGATTCCTGAAGATTTTGTGCTATCCTTACTACTCATAAACACGAAAATGGCCAGTTTTAGATTAAGATCACTGTTATCGTAAATCGCCACCCGGGCGGGTAACATGGTAGCCCAGCTCCGTCACCTATATACCTTACCACCTCTATCGAACCTCGTTGGTCCTTGCTGGTATCAAAGCTCATGCGGATCACGTGCAAAAACTCTCATACGCCCTGTTCTTGAGCCCGAAGAGATGCCCGGTCCCACGAGCAAAAGCAGTCGTACTATACGACGAACAGTCGGAGATTGGGGACCTATTTTGCGAACTTGGTCATCCTATCAATGATACGTCCCTTTTTAATGCACCAAATCGAGGTTTCTTCTTATCTGGCACTAATGCCAGATCACCAGCATCACCAGCTCGGTCACCGGCTGCAAGTGGCGAATCCAGTTCCACCTGTGGTATGAGACATTCAGAAGTCGACCTGGGACCAAAACGACGAAATATGTGAGTGACCATGCTTATCGTCGTTCCCATGTGCATACTGGGAATTGACTTTTTTCAGCACTATGAATTACTCGTTAGTTCATCTGGGTCGCAGTTGGTCATTCCGTTTTTGAACTTGGAAGTGACGAGTTCTGAAGTCCGAGCAGATGCACGCCGAATTACCGATATATCGCATAGTGTTCTTAATGATTTTTAATTATTTATCAAAGTTTGCTTACTGACTAGATTACGTTGATACAGATCTATTGATTGATTGTAGTGCGCCACGCGGTCACTAGCGGACAATCAGTCACGGCTTGGTCTGGTCAAATATCGCCGGGCCAACTGACATTCGCCAAACATAAGTCCGACATTTTGCCTGTCAATAGTTTTGTTCGTCCTGTTCATAGCACTTGGGCCTTGTGGATACAACTGGCTTTAAATAAAAATGACGCCAGCTGGCGACTATAGAGCAGGCAATGCGGTTATTTGTTCTGCACCCCACTCGTTCAACATCACGGCATCAATTCACGAGAATGCATTTTCTAAAATCGGCTTGGTACGAGCTTATCACCCGAGTGGGATCGGACGGTGAAGATTTGATGGGCACATCTACAAGTGGTATAAAACGCAGCCTATTCCTCGCGGGTTTATTCTGTACATATGTTGTACTGCCCGCGAAGGATGAAAGACGCCAACAGCTTCGACGCTCTTGGAATTAGGTTAATACCCTAATGGTTAGTATAATATCTTCGCGAGCACTTTAGAAAGATGGAGATAACAATCAATCTTCCCTTATGAACAGAGATTAAGCTAACGGTGAGAGACCTTGGAGAGCGAAATCCCCAACAAGATTTATTTCATAATCTTTAAATAGGGTAAGGGAAAGTCAAAAAGCTCGGCGCTTTGTGATATCCTGGGACTTTGGTCGTCTTGCGAATCCGTCGAAGCACAACGGGACGTGTGCCAGAATACCTATTAGAGGAGCTGACACTCGAAGTGTAGGAGACACCCGTGCTGATTAGGAATGGGTGAGCCATCAATCATGCAGATTGTTTCCAGTGGCTCGGATGAGATGAAAAAACTGGCGGGAGTTTTAAATAGCAAATGTCCGTTGCATCTCTGATAACCGTTGAGACCATATGTCACGATCTCTTGGAAGAATTACGCTGAGTCGTGCTTTGCTATTCTCACTGCCGGGCGTGAAGAAGGCAGAGACTTAACGGAAATCCAGGATGTTACGATACATTGGGCCAAACAACAACTTACTAATACATTAGAAAGCAAAGCATTCTTGATGACCGATGCTGGTTTATATAGTCAGGTGGACTCAATTCTAATTTTTCAGTCAGTGCGTTTCGGAGAATCGGAAGATGAGTCGAATCAGACAGCTTTCCACAGTCTAACCGATGTTGTATCATGTTCCTCGGGTACACCGAGGCATATGAACATGGTGTAAACCAAAGCGTGGTCGCAGCTCCAACAACCGTGGCCTATAGCGATGCCGTCTATCCTGGACAATTGTTGACTTCAGGACAGCGGGCCCCAGGTGACGCACCCGAGATTTTGGTGTCTGAAGCTCGTAATGGCGATGACCTACACGCGGAGCCAACAATCGCATCCGATCTTTGGAACAGGAATCATAATCGAAAGGAATTCCTAAGTGCGCCTCGTTCGAAGACAGTCGACTTACTCTAGCACTCATGGATCCTGCTAAAATGACGACATCACCTTGCTTTCCTGCGCGTAAGAGACCGTGGAGATTTCGATGGAAAGTGTTTCTGACTGCATCTGAGCTGGAGCATGTAGCTGCGTAAGTCGAGACACCAATCAAACTGTCTGTCGGAGGGAGGACCGCTAACCTTGCACGTACCTCAAAGTCTAACAGTGCACAACCGTTTGTCGACCGGGATCACGTAATCAGTCAGGCATGGTATTTTATATATGTATTGTCTTGAAACCCAAAGAAGAAGAGACGTTTGCTTGATCTCGCCCCGGAAATCTTCAACCGGTTCCATCGGTTGGTATGGTCCATTCCCACTAGTGAGAAAAGTCAAGTCCAGCAGACATTTACTTCGTCTATTATTCAAAATCAAACCGCTTGTACTGGTGTTCTATGACTAAGCACGTTTGGCAACGAAAAGTGAACTCAATGCAAGCTTGTATATGGATCACGAGATCTGGTGTTCGTAACGAGCTTTGGAGATTGAACATGTTTCTGTCATGGGAATTCCCACAAGCTGTTTCACTACACCCGAACTACCGGTAGGAAAGCATCAGGTGTGAGCGAGACGATCTGTGAAGCTGACGATCCACTTATCCACAATCTGCCACACTATCTTCTGGGCTGAACGGAGCACTTTCAGGCACAATTTAGCGGCCCTCAGCGTCAACGTCTCCCGCATTTATTCTGGCAAGCATTTGGTGGTCTGTTAAAACAGCTCCACCAACTGAGGCAGAGATCCTCGGGGAAATCCGAACCTTAGGACGTCATAAAGCGCCGGCCTCCGATGGGCTTACCCCAGATCTATTTAAAGGAGGAATGGAACTGGTCAGAGAATTTCAAGTTTTGTTCTCAGAGGTCTGATACTCCGAGGAAGTCCACTTATTGTGGGTGGGGGAGGGGATTTGATTGTTGTCCCCATCCTCAAAAAGGACTTGTGTAATGACTGCGTTAATCATATTGAGAATGGGCTAATCCCAAAAGCGTCAAAGCTACTTCCGTCCGCAATTCCTCGCAGGTTGTACAACTCACGTGAACAGCAGGCTGGTTTTCGTGCCGGTCGCGAATACATCAATTAAATCTTCATCCTTCGACAACTGTTAGAGCAGCGTGTCACTTTTCAAAGGCCAACGATCATCGTGTTCTAGGATATTTGCGCAGCCTTTGTTTCTGTTGATAGGTCTGCACTATGGCACTGTTTGTTGGGGAATGGAGCTACCTGGGAAGTATGTGTCGGTCCTCAAAGAGTTGCGCCCTCATACGTCAGGCAGAATTAGGGCTCTTGACTAGCTTTCGCCACACTTCGTTGTCTCCAATGGAGTAAGGCAACGCTTATCTTTTTTCTTTACCAATGGGATAACAATGTACCTCATTTTTCAGGAAGGAAGCAGCGGCCAACAGAGGGCTGCCACGTGGAGACATCGACCGGTGTTGAGAGGATTCGAATCGACGACATTCACGTCCAAACGCCACGACCTTGGTTGCCTCATATCCCCACTTCTTTTTCAATGTTGTCGTAGACAATGTTCTACTAAACGCTCTGTCTGGTTTTTCAGACGGTGTAATTGAACTCCTCCCAAGAAACAGATTTGGACTTAGAGTATGCCGATGATATGGCCTTGCCGAGTGACAGGCACAGGCAATTCAACGCGCGTTAGACTGTCTGGGGATTGCTGCATCCAGATGCGGTAAGTGCTTTGCACTTTCAAAATGCAAGGTACGTCTTCAAGACTGCACCTGCACTTTTGTGGTGATCGGTTTGAAGCAGTCAATATCTTCAAGTACCTCGGAAGCCTGATTACAGTTGGCGCCAGTGTTCGGGGGGAAGTCACACCACGAATTGCGAAAGCCAAAGCAGCTTACGCGAACCCGCGTCACTCGTGGCATCGCCCTGGCATTCAACTTTTCCCTCAAGGGAAGGATGTACAACGCCACAGTTCGTAGTGTTCTTCTTTAAGGTTGCGGGACTTGGCCTATCGACGTTGAAGATGCCCGGAGACTTTTTGTTTTTGTCCAAAGCTGTCTCCGCAACATTGGCGCTGTCTGATGGGAACATCGGGTGAGCAACGACGAGGACGAGGCGCGTCGTTGTGTTGGGTTCGGACAGTCGTCCTCTGATTGAGGTAATCGCTCTGCATTGTCTTCGGTGACTGGGACATGTATTACGTATGTCTGCTCATCATCTACCTTTTCGTGCTCTTTTTGCACATCCTAGCCAAGACTTTGAAGAAGCGACGTGGCGGTCATGTTGTGGCTTGGTGTACAGGTTGGAAGAAGTTGGTTTCGGCTCTGTCCTCGGTTGGTGCATCCCGCCTTCCTGGTTGGAGCCCAAGTGATGGGGAATGTTGCTGGTTGGAGACGCTGAGAGATATGGCTTAGAACCGAAGTGAGTGGCGCGAATGTTGTCTAGCCTGTCTGCAGAACTCATCTGCCCTAAAAATAATCCGAAGACAAGCGAAAGACCACAAAATGTTTACAGGAAAAAATACAGTTGGTTGGTTATGGTCCCCGTTTTGCAGTTACATTTACATGTTGGCACAATGCTTTTTTAAGCATATATATGTATATAATTCACTAAATTTCTCATGCGACTTTGTCGCTCAGATGATCGATCGGCGTAATCAATGTGATGTCACTGTATCTTTGACCAGAATAGTAGTTAAGATGAGTCAATACACACTATCCTCACATTTTTCTTCTTGTGGCGAAGGCATTCTGTTCTTCTTCCTGGTTCATGCAGGTTTTTTTCAAATTTTGGTTCGTTTGCGATCGCGCTTTCTTTCCCTGTTTGTTTATTTTCTCCATCTTGTGACCTCGATATCTCAAACAACTGTTGGTTCTGCTCACTCTCGACGAATTCTGTAATGCTATACCTGGCCGCGTATTTTCTATTAGCCCAATATCGAGCAGAGCTTGCACAATAGAAAACTATTGGTGTTTAAAAAAAATTACACCCGCACTCGTTCACTGGACAGAACGCGGGTTCATTATCAACTTCGCTTTCAGTCGGTTTCCCAGTGAAAAATTGACTAATTTTTGACGTTCCTATTGAATATTCCAGGCAATAATTTTTCAGCTCAACCATAACTCTTGAAATTTCTTCTTCCCCTTTCGGGAACAAAGGAGAGAGAGAGAGAGCATACAAACACATGTACGCATAAAGTAACAGTTCGGAAATCCCAAGTTCTAACGTTTGAATTCACTACAACAACATACATGTGTGGGCAAATGTGTGATTCGATTACATTTCCTAGTCAACTGATTGGAATTCGACTGAAAAGAAGTCTCAAAATGCAAGTAGGACTATTCGTGTACATCTAAACTAATCGCTAGGTTTTCGAAACGAAAACGTTTTTCCAGTACATCTTTTTTATTTCTTCAACTAGCGCCATTTTTTGGGGAAAAATAAGAATCACATCGAGTTTGCAGGGAATTCAATAGGAAAAATGACCGGAAAGGGTAGGCAAAAATTATTTTCGAATTGAACCATGAAAAAATGATTTCAGTTTCCGTTAGTACAAGTTAACAAAATCGGGAACTTTTGTTTGAACCGGTTGAGTAAGACGAATACAGTACCGCCCTGTTTAGATGGAATATGAAACTATTCAAAATCCGTTTTCCTAGTGCCTAATACTACACTGTTTCTCCTCCGTCTACAAGCTGGTTACACGTGCACCGTGCAAGCCGAGTAATTATGCTATGACCTAGGGAAAATGGATGGTGGATGCAGGGTGTGAATCCCCATAACTCATCAGAATTGTTCATCCTATCGAAATGACTAAACAGACGTTACCCGATATCATCATCATTATCATCGTTCAGCGTTAAATAGCAATCGAAGCCTCACTGACCACCGCCTTTTCCCCACAGTTACATGTTTCTATAAAAAGAGTGAATATTCAAGGGGAACAGGGAGTGGACCTACACAGGCAGGAAAGGATAAGACGCTGCTGAAGCCAACACATGGAACAGTCTAACTGTACAAACGCACGTGTTTTCAATCATTCTGATTCGATAAAAAAATGACAGCACGATCGCCGCTGTTCACTGTTACTCGATAACGACTCATTCTCCTTGATTCCGACAATCGAGTTCTTGGAACAATTGATCTCAAATTTCTATGTGCTGAGCACCATTTGCTCACCTTAGCTAGGGGAAAAAAGCAAAATCAATGGGAACAAAGTACAAAGTGCCAGCCTATGGAAGATGTTTGTATTTAGAAATCTGTTGTGGAGTAAAAATTCGATTGATACATCACCGATTGGGTCAGAAATTGGCTTGATTCTAATGCGAGCACATTATTCACAATTGTTAGATTTTGTGGTAGAGGATAATGCTCGCGAGCAGTTTGGTTGCCAAACTGATTAGTCCAACTTTTCTGCAATTTTTACAGGAGGAAAATTCGTGTAAATCGTTACAGTCACGAATTCATCCAAGTTATTGAAAACCTGTTCGCGATGCTCGAATGCTTAGCCGAGATAACGATGACTTTACTCCTTATTCTGATCCCTGACTGAATTAGTAGAGAACAACAAAAATCAATATGTACAGAACCGTTTTATGCGTAAAAGAACGATGACAACCAATATACACAATAACAATTCACTGCACTGGGTCGGGTTCTCGCAAGAGCATCTGCATGTCAACGAAACCACGAATACACACGGGGTCAGATCGAATCTGCAGGTCGACTTCCGTCCGAGGACAAACCAAATAATCGAATCACTCCTTGATCGTATTTTGCCTCACTGGAATAGCTGAGCAAATACTGTTTCGGATGCCAGGATAGAACAAACGTCGCGGCTGCATGGGTGCCAATTTGGAATACCTGTTCACCTGAAGGCGTCAGCGCCCGCGGGATGTGAGAAAGAAAGATGAACAGGTATAAACAGAAAGAAAAAAGTTCACCGAAAATGTGTTCGCCTGCAACCCGTGTTCTGATTGCTATAATGGGCTTATTTCGCGGACTAGAAAGATTTTTGCCTGACTGAATACCCTTCGGACTTCACTCGGAACGTACAAACCTCAGGTTATCCGGTCAACCTCACACTCTGCATACAATGGACTCGAGTTTCGTTCTTATCGGAGCTCAACAATGATGCACATCTATCATCGCAAAATGCCTTCTAACAGTGTAGGATTTCCACTTTTCAGATACACAAAAAAACCGACGGGTAAGGCAGTATGCATATTGGCGAACAAGAGGAACGGAACATACCATTACAACTAGTACGGAACACACAAAAGTGGACCCATTCCAGTCCAAGGTGGCAAATGATTTTCCATAACCGATTGACTTCTACCGAATTGGGAAGTCTTTTGCGTCGAATTCGTGAAGTTCAAATACTTAAAAAAAATTTTTTATGATCTAGGATTAGAACACTGTCATCTGCTCGTCGCTAGGAGAAGACCCGAGTGTTGCAACTGACACAATAATCGCTCGGTACATTGTGTCTACGATTTGGTATCGATGCCAAGTTCAAATGCTTGCCGACAGAGTCAAGTTTTGCTCTAACATGTACGTAGCCCTCTCGTACTTTGATCATAGCTGACCTGTGGAGATCTTGTACGGTCCTCGACAGCATATTTTCAAGTTCTTAATATTGGAAATCCCCTAAGAGTGAGTAAAGGTGCCTACCCCTTTTAGTGCGTTCACGCGAAGGTCTGACAAGAAACGAAGATTCTGACAAATTCTCCAGAAGTATAGTGTAACCAATGCCCGTTAGGTTCTGGCAGACAGTTTTACTGCATTAAATGAATGTTCACTGGCACGGCAACTAAGGTCAGCTTTTATAGCTCCTTGAATCTTGGAAACCGACAAACGACATAACAATAGTTTAGAAAGCAGACTCATCGTAATCGGAACGAGGGGACCGTTAGGCTGTACTCGACTGATGCAGCCTTTGTGTGCTTCATTTCGATCCATCG
The DNA here is from genome assembly GCA_008360955.1 of Fasciolopsis buskii. Taxonomy (NCBI): domain Eukaryota; kingdom Metazoa; phylum Platyhelminthes; class Trematoda; order Plagiorchiida; family Fasciolidae; genus Fasciolopsis; species Fasciolopsis buskii. The sequence goes on from LUCM01000103.1 coordinate 80,838, forward strand.
GTCACAATCTTGGGAATTTCACCTGTTTTTTGTTTTTGCTTTGGTAACCCCCAATCTTTTGGCGTAGACGGCGAATCGAATATGGGAAGAACTTTGCAATCAATAAAGACACGAGACGGTAACATGACTTATCAAAAAAATAGGGAAATACCCCAAGTCCAAGAGAGGGCCCCGTGCAACAAACATACCGTACGTACCTCATTGGTTGTGATATACTACAGCTTGCTGTGCAAAATCTATCATATTTTCCTTTGCCATCATGAAATGGAATTGGTGTAACTTGGAAGGCCAATAAAAGTAAGGAGACGAAAGAAAGTATTCCATAGGAGAATGATGCAGCCAATCAATCTAGGGATGGCAAACACGATTGTCCATGTTCTATCGTTCCAACGTAAAGGCATTTTATAGTGATCGAAAGAACACAACATTCCTGATTGGGTAGAAAACTCTCGACTTGGGTTTGGCATAAAAGAAAACAATATCTTTAGGACAATATTTAAACACAATGCTGTTCACATTTTAGACGGATATTTCTCTGAGACTCGGGAGAGCAATGACACCTTCCAGTAGTTAGGGTTTATGTTTTTGCACATTAAACCCGGCCAAGTGAACATTATAAAACACTGTAGACGAAGTTACGATATATTCGTTACTGATTTTTAACTTGGAAACAAGACTGTAAAGCTGCCAAGCAATCAACCGCACATGTGTGTGTGTGTGTGCGACTCCAGAACCGAACGGAGTTCACGTATCTACAACATCCGGCAATTCTATCGCCCCGGTGGACGGTGATATTTATTAACGGGAAGCATGTGCGCAAATGCGAAGGCAAATTGTTGATAGTTTGCTGACTATAATCGCCTGTGCAAAACTAGGAATGATTAGTTCATACTTGTTAAAAAAAACATTCAAACAAGTGACAAATAAGGTTCGCGTAATTTAGTGGTTTTAGCGATGTCCATGCCAAATAAAATTATGGAAGTTTACGATTGCAAATTCACCAGTAAAACCTTATCCAACTGTGCGCGGATTTGCTGAACACATTCTAGTCCTTGGAACAACTTTTCCAACAACAAACTTTGGAATAGTCGGTCACCTAGCATCTATATCACTTACTTGTTTCCACGTGTCCAATATCAATGAAATGATCTTCACTGGCCGCGGCAATCACTTGACTGTCAAATGAGAAACCCAGGGTGCGTACCGGCCATTCAAGACTGGAAATCAAGAGTACGGACGTGTTCATCGGTGAAGCGCATACACCGAGTATCGAACGAATTCCGGTATGAGATGGAGAAACAGGAGCAAACATGAGCAAATCACAAGAAGGTACCGGGAACGAACGTTACGAGGGATTAATTCTTTCTTCGCTCAAGTTTTATATAGACAAACGGGACGGGATTTTTCTTCAGTTCTGTTGTTCAATTCATCATCATCACCATCGTTCAGCGTTAAACAGCAAGGCAAGCCTCATTGACCGCTGCCGTTCCCCAGAGTTACACGTTTATATAAAACGAGTGAATATCCAACGGGAACAGGGAGTGGACCTACACAGGCGAGAAAAGATAAGATACTGCTGCAGCCAACACACGGAACACAGTCTAACTGTACAAACGCACGTGTTTTCAATCATTCTGATTCGTTAGAAAATGACCACACGATCGCCACTGTTCACGGTTCACTGCCATATCCTTAAGTGTCTCCAGCCAGCAAGTCGATGAGTCTTTCAGACCCAAACCACAAAGACGAAAACGTGAGACACCTACTTTACCTAACTTCGCTGCACATTTTCTCATCCCACGTTGCCACGTCATCTGTTGGCCTCTACATGGCTTTTTCTATTCCTTAGGAGGAACACAAAATAAGGCACGGTATGGTAGACGAATGTTCGTCATACGCAACACGTGACCCAACCAGCGTAGTCTACTAAAATTCATACGCTGAAACAAGCTATTCTCAGAAGTGGCACCCAATACCAGATTCCTAACCTCAATATTACTCACCCGGTCACTCCATCCAATCCTAGCCATACTACGTAAACATCGGTTGTCGAAAACCTCCAACCGACGAACATCGCCCACACGCATACTCCACGTCTCGCAACCGTACAGCAGAACTGAACGCACTGCAGCACAGTACAGTGAAATATCAGGCCGACGCCACAAGTGCTTCAATCTAGCGTAAGCTGCACGAGCCTTGGATATACACATACTCAATTAGCTTTCTTTTTTAAATGTTTCTTTCCCACTACTTTTTCAGTTCATGTTAAATTCTCTGGATTTTTGTGATAGAATAAAATGAGGGGGGGTACATATCGACGAACATTGCCACAATCGACTAGTGATGCGTATGAATTCTCAGCTGCAAACGATCTGTGCTGATGGGAACAGCGCAAAGTATCATCTTTTCGCCCTACGGAATACTAAAAAAACAGTGCACAATTTTCCATCAAGCATGATTGCAATGAGCAAGACATGCACTACCATCTCAGTGAAGACAGTGAGAACCGTGATCGTGAAATTCTGAGTAGCAAACAGAATCATAAGGTTTCAACAGGCGACTCATGGTAACGAGCTGGGTGACAGTAAGAACAAAAACAAGACGATGGCATAAAATCAACTTTCCTATAGCATCTTCCATGGATCATATCACTACTCTCGGGGTCAAATGTTGCAAATTGGACCCACAATTAATGATCCGATTGTGCAGAGTGCGTAGGTGATTCCGAAATCTGACAAATATCATTTAGAAGTTGATATTTTCGTTTCGTTTGTGAAGAAATTCGCACATTATTTGTAATTTCATGCTAGCCGAATAACAATAAAATGGATATCTTAGTGCTTGATCGAGATGCATAGTCAGATTGATGACTGTAAATCAATGAATGGGTATAGATAAGTTTAATACATTCAATCTGAGTAGTTCCGTCACCATTCTGACACAGGAAATGCGGACATTGTATATGGTAGACAAAGTCATACGAAACTGGGCACGTGTTCCAGTCAGCGACAAGAAGAAAACAAATAAATAAACAAATCAAAATTAGGGAATACTATTTCAAGGATGGAAACAGAAATAGACACTTATTTGTGACATAATAATCACCGTTATTCGATTGCACTAGTACCATTTGACAATCCCCAAACCAGTCTGTTGCCATCACTTTTTTACTTGAAAGTTTGTCTTAGCGCTTTAACACTATTTCATCCCATCGTCTTCTGATTTTCGAAGAACTGCGTTCTTATTTTTGATCCGAGGTAAAGCACATTGATCCGGCACTTCACTTATTAAATTTCATCAGAAAGTGGTATTGAAGTGATGGAGTTGATCTTTTTGCTGCATGCATCAAGAGGGCAGTCCTATAGTCTAGGAGCTCACCACATTAATGGAACTGGAGGCAGGGAATCACGAACCTAAAACTGTGAGAGCCATAAAACGACAAAGTCGCGACAGATCAGATGAGGCAATCAGCTAAAAGATGCCAACAGCCGTGTAGAACCAAAGTAACCAGCGGGTTCAGGAGTTTCTTGAAGTGATGGACAACTAGCTCAATTCGCGAACACTTGGCAAATAATCCCATCTCCGGGAACGGAGATTTCGACATAAAGTGCCTTACCAGGTGAACTCGCACAGGCGATTCACTAAGTTCTTGACAGCTTGAAGTTTTAAGTGTATGGATGTGTGTGTGTGTGTGTGGAGTTTACCCGAATTTCGCGGCACTGAAAATAGCCTGCATCTAAACTCATCATAATCACAATATATATATATATATATATATATATATATATATATATACTGTCATCAGAATTTCATTCGTGTAAGAGTGGATCGTCGTCATTCTACAAAAACCCACATAGAACACAGTCAGTCATCAAAGATGTCATAACAAAAGTTGATTTTCGATTTGTTCACATTCCTGTCATACAAACGAGACCTTGGTTGTAACGTACATTCGAGGTGCCCAAGTTTGTAGATGAAAATTGACAGAGAAGTATCAAAGATACAGACTTGATGAGCGGCAGCAATCGCGAAATCGGTCGCGTACATCTGCGAATCTTTGTTCTATTCGCCTACATATTCATTCACCCGAGTACATTACAAGTAGTAACGTTCGTTAGCATTGCCCTCTGTCCTATTTCTCTCAACTTCGTAATGGAAACAATCAAAGAGTTAATCCTATCCTCATGTGGGAATAGCGATATCGATATTGGCTCAGACGAGATATTGTCTGATTTAATAAACAATGACGATATTTTGCTTCTGGGTGGAGATCCAGATAAGTTGCAAGTATTGCTCGATGATACTGTGGCGTTTTACACTTTCCAGGAGTAAAGTCTTGTTGAATGATTGAAGGTCGAGTGTACACAACAGCAGTAAACTTGATCCTACTGTAAGATCAAGAAATATGGCCATTGTGGACAAGTGTGAACAAAGTCGTCTTCGCAATGTTAGTAGAATGTAGTGGGAAAATTTGACACGAACTCAGAGACTATGCGTAAAATCATTAAGATTTAATCTTCAGAAACAACACTGAATCTAAATCGGTCAACGTGGCTAGATCATGTGTTGCCCATACCCACGGAACGCCCACATGTAGTGGTTGGAGAATGGGTACGGTCCGATCACAGAAAAAGTATGAAAATCCAGACCAGTGTAGATTCATTTGGGCTACCGGGTTCGAGTTCACGAAATCCCTCAATGGAATAATTGGAGACCTTAGGCGGTATGTTCAAATGCCATGGTCAATGTCCCCCGTGGATTCAAAAAATGTTCCCGCTCCTAACAGTCTTTCAATTTTTATTCCCCATCATTTGGTGCTATGAATTAGCGATCAGAACCAGAATAGGTCACTGTAAATTGAATGGTTCCAGAAATTGAACTGAACCGGTAAGTTACGTAGCAGATAAACGAGGATGAGATCAAAATCAGCCCGTCAAATGATAGTTACGAATAGTTTCGACACGATGCTGAATAATTTCATCGTAATTCGTCTCGAAAAACGCGAACATGAAAGAACCATTTGCTTCAATATCGACCCATCAATAGTCAATCGATTCTACTTCCGGCAAGCTATCGCACGTATTCACTAACTCAAGCAAGAACAACCAAACCAAGTAGACACCAAATCTCGACCACTAGAAAAAAAATTGCTGTATTGGTCTTCTACGGTTAACATTCATTGGCTAATTGGTTCGTCGACTAATTTGGCCCACCGTTATTAACCATTTTCTTGTGATGTCTTTCCGTTCAGTTCATCGATTGATGTAATCAGTGTGATGTTGTACCTGTTGAGTTGATTTTTGATTTAGTCAATGGATATGACAATTCAAACATCCTTTTGTCTTACGATTCGGAGATAAAGCGAAAATTGGTGTCGATTCAACAGAAGTTATGTAGTGGAGAAAGGATGAGACGTTCCAAGAACAGACAGACAAAAATGAACAAAAGCTTACCGAGATTGGGTGCGTAGGCACACGAATTCGTCAGCATCCCAAATGGAAACCAGTGCATCAGCGCTGCCCACAGCAAAGTATTTTCCATTCGGAGAGAACTGCAGACACATTGCATTGACCGGATGAGCAAACAAGCTAGTCTCACGTTTCATGTCCCCGGGTTTGCCACTGTCAAACAACCGAAAGAACGGATATGACAAAAGCAAAATGACGGGACTGAGCACGGAGTTGGAAGTGTGGAAATAAGTGAGAAAAAAACTGAGATGTTGAACTATTTGGTGAAAACCGAAATCAATAGACCATATCGTACTGTCACAATTTCGTTCCTGAAACACGAGGGAGAAAATCGACAAGGTAATACACATTTGCGAAAATTTGGGTCCAGACTTAGTCTCACACAACTTTGCAGCAAACCCAAAATAAAAGTAGGTTTTCATTTTAAGAAAAGGATAATTGTAATTAAAAAAATGCACGTGAACCAGTAATGTGAGCGCTGTCATTTGCTGACGGATCGGTGCAAAAACATCAGATTCAAGCACAAAAAGCTGTAAAACTGCTGATAATACCTTTCATGGCCGAGTATCGCCTAGAAGAAAAATAAATAAACTGCAAGTGACGAGAACAAAACACCCAGTGGTCTTATCTTAGCCCCGAATGCATCTTGAGCACTCGATTTAAAGATAATTCGGGTACCTCTGTTCGATCAACCGAATACTCTAGGGCATTCACTTGTCGGTTTTTGCCGAGCTAAATATGAAGTTCACTGATCTTATGATCGGCTATCAACGCCCACCAACAGGTCATTGTTCCTGTTATTAGAACTGTACGTGAGAGCTCTTTTTAACTTCAGAAAAGACTAGTTCGGTTATCGAGCCCCTGGAAAAATGATCACATATGGAACTAACAGGGTAAGACCACTTCGTCACGAAGAAAAATATTTTTACTTAAAGACGATATGCTATTCAAGATGAACGAACAAAACACGGGAGCACGGAGTCAACTAGGCAAAAGATGAACATAACACTGGACAATGAGCTGCAGCAAGGGAGCGTCAGACGTGCGATATTCCAGCGAATCTCTTTAAGGGGCCCACTCGCGCCGCGACTGTGCACATTACTAACTAACGGGACTTAGATTTTCCCCCAAAATCATGCTTGCAAGTTACCATAAGCAAACAAATCGAATATTCGAGTCTCGTTCGACGGCAGGTTAGATAAAAGAAAGAATCAAGGTGAGCATGGGAAGGCCAATGAGCCCCTTATTAACTGGGATAATCGAGAGTTTCACGGGGCAAAGCGAAACCAAATACAATACAACAAACTTTTGAGTATGCAATATGAATCAAACAGAGGTGGGTTGAAAAACTCGTCCACAACCTCTAATGGACTGTGAACAGAACCATCAGAATAACGAAAAAGTTGACATTCATAAGAAACAGGGTTGGTCAAATTGGAAATACCCGGCTTTCGAATGTATAACGGATAGAAAGTGTTAGTAGACTGACCTGTACACGAGTATACTTCCCAGCCCCGTGGTCAGAAGGAAAATGTCACTATTTGGTTTCCACGCGAACTCATTGATTTCAAAGTTGAACTGTTCCGACTGAATCAGCTTTAGACCAGCACGGACATCTAACCAAGAAATCTGAAGTTGGCAACAATCATGAAACAATGATTCAATAGACTATACAATAAAAACAGGCTCGTTTAAACATGTGGAGAACTTTCACTTTCCAAACACCAGGTGGGAAACTAAAGGCACAGTTGTTTTCGGGGCGCCACGGATTCTCTCCAAACCGTAGAGTGTTTATAAATCAAGCTGAACTTGCACAACCGGGAATGCAGAGGACCACCCAAATTCCAAACTATCATAGAATGCCAATCCAATTCAAGCACTTATGTGAGTAGAAGAAACAGAATGAATATGAATCAATTATTTTAGTTGAGATCTTGAAAACGGGAAATCCCAATAGGAGACAAAAAACAAACGCGTGCATGAATACCGCCAGAAAAAATGATGTAGTCTTTTGTTAATAAAGGAATTTAGGGGGAAAAGATTTCATTTATACTGCAAAAATAATGTCACTTAGTCATCAGGACAATTTCCTTAGTTTATGCGTATCAGAACCCATAAAACGGAGATAGTATACTAATACACATATGAGGTTTTGTTGTTAACTAACTTGGACTGTGCAATTCAGAATATATATCATGACAAAGGATGAAAACACATGGCCGGAAAGATAAAATAAAAAGAAACGATGCATACAGTTTACTTCACATGGCAGTTCTTTTACTTCCCATCTCCACCTCATCGGTTATTGGGAGCCATGATTCATCTGTGCGCTTCATACTCCCTCAATTACCTAAGCCGAAGTAGAAGGTTGACTTAGAGGACCCTACCCGCTAACTTTAGACCAAATGATCTAACCCCCAAGACAGTAGGACCATTTGAAGGTCACATAACCCACGGGGGACCGGTGACTGATTGCTTGGTTCCTACGCCTTTTGTATGGGACCAAATACCTAGACTGCACCGTACATCCCTTGGCCACAGATGCCCAGTGAGCAGAGTGCTGTATCCTTCGCACGCCGCCAGTGGTTAGTTTAGCATCAGAGTTTAGCCCACTTCTCTAGACTGATCATCAAATACGAGTCAACCTGATGGAGGGTGCAAGGCATTTGCCTTCGTCCTCCCACTTTGGTGGTACCACCGCCACGAGAAAGCAGTGCGTAGGACTTCCTCGGCTATTTGGTACGCGGCTCCCTTTGGGGTGTTTCGAAAAGCATTCAGGGAGAGTAGCCGACTCTGAGTTTGAGGCACCTACCCACGACCGTGCTAAGGTTTTGGGTGACACTTTCGAGGGGACTTCTTTAAATAATGAGAATAATAATATTTTATTACCTCCTTCGTGCACCCTACAGCAAAGGCGCAACAATCCTAGAATGGGACCGCGGTTAGTTTACAATTATCGCATGCAAAAGTGACTCATAATGAATGGGAACTGTTCTGAGAGCATCGCTATGGTAAAAAAACCGCAGATCAACGACCCACGAATGTGAATTCCGTGTCTGATTGTGGAACTTGTATTTTGTCCTGAAGATTGAGCATGCACATTTCACTCGAAGGACTACTAATATACCAAACCATACCTCATGTGGGCCCAAGCTTTACCGAGATCTAATGCAACTGCATCATTGACATTATCCATTGCTAAAAATTCATTCAACTCTATTCTTTTCTTGCTCTATTTTTAACCAAAACATAAATATCATTTCAGTAGATAACATCAGCCCCAAATTTTTAAATTATTGTTCCCAAAGGAGATGCCAGTCAGTTGCTATCTGCCGAGAACCAAATCTCGATTGCTTCAAGCATGAACTTGAAACTCCGACTCTTTTCGTTCAATCACTACTTCTAATTTGCTTATCGGTCCCTCGTAGTGGTGATTTTTTATATTTAATCATTGAACATGTTAGTTTTTGACCCCAGCCATCGTGTTGATATCTTGGGAGGTTTGAACGTTCAGAATCGCGAGTCGCTAGCATACTTTTTTCTGGAACTTCGGCCACGAGGCACGAAGCCGAACAATTTGCTGTGGTCAACAATTTATCTCAGTTGGTTGACAGTTGCATCCGACTGTCACAACGACACTACACCTTGACGTGGTGTGAAGGCTTGCGTGCCTCCATGATCCAACGAACTAAACAGGATGGCTTGTCTCAAGCTGAAGATCCAATCATGCCTGGAAGGTCAATGGGTAGAGACCTGACGAAGTAGCCTCCTGGTCCTCCGAGTTGGGGGCTGATCTGAGTTAGCAGCTCAGGCGGAAAGGCGGGTGGAAGAATAATTGATCCAAGTAGATGGGTGCCCACTCAGCTGAACCCCGCTGCCTTGCGGTCAAGCTCTTGTCAGAACCAAAGGCTTTGGTTGAGAACCCTAATCGTTTTTCTGCTTAGCGGCTGGACTCCCTAGCAGTACCCGACCATTATTCCCCATGAGTTACACGACTACAAATAATTCCATACTGCATCGGTCGTCGCGCAAGATAATCAGGACCGCGCTGCCCATTGCATCAAGTGCAGATGGGGTGGACAGTGATAAGGATGCTACTGCTCAGAGTTCTCTCTCTTTTATTCAACCTGTCTCCTCTGTCTCCAACCCTATCTCTTTGGCCCTTCTGCCTACCCATAGTGTCTCCACTGATCACACGCCCGACACTCGCAACGGTTCGTTGTCAAGTAGTGTAGTAGGTGGTTTTCAGTCTGTCATCTCACATCTCAAGCCTCGTCAGCCTCTGCATCTCGGTTCCTTTAATGTGCGCCCTTTATTGCAGGCTGGCCAACAGGCGTGTTTGGCTCTGACAGTGGACTCACTTTCGATTGATGCCTGTTGCGTGAGTGAAACACTAATTCAGGATTCAAGTAGAGTAGTAATTCAACTAACTGCGCCAAACGTCTCGTCGATATTTTCTGCACACTTCAGAAGACGAAGCAGCTCAAGTTGTGGATCAACGCAGGGTAGGAATAGTCGAGTGAGAAGGCTGAAACAGCCCTTCTAGACTGGATCCCAGTCAACAGTCACTCGTGCGCCGTGAGACTGGAAGGATCAGGCGGCGTTCGGAAGGATAGTAGTGTTAAGCGTAGTTCATTTGTTATCTCGGCATACGCTGCAACAGACTACAGCACTGATATGGAGAAAGACGAGTTTTGTGATAACCTCATCACTCCTGTTCGGAAGAGCAAACACTCTGACATCGTAGTGGTAGCAGGTGACTTTAATGCACGAGTTGGAAAACTTAGTGCATCGGAGTCCTGTTTAGGTGGGCGATGCGCCTTGCCTGCACTTTGAGTCAGATCGACGATATCGCAGTTAGCTACCGTTGGATTGGTTTTGTCCAAAACTGTAGATCATACCGGACCACGTACGTCGAATCGGACCATGCGTTAGTTTTAATGCGATTTTTGCTGCAGCTGAATGGCCATCGACGCATACCACAAACCCGATTGGCTGTTGAACGTTTGTCTGACTGTTCGCAACAGCTACGAACAGAAACTATCCGAGGGACTAAGAACTTCGACGAGCAGCAATGTAGACGATCAGTGGGACCAAATTAAGCAGGCTATGCATTTGGCAGCGAATTTCGCCTGCGGTCCTAGATCTAGCATTCATCAAAAACACTGGATCTCGCAAGCGTTGCTAAGTCTAATAGAGCAAAAACGCCAGCTCTCCAACTACAAGGAAATGAATAAGATGCGTCGGCAGTTGCAGCGTCAGTTGACCATAAGCCTTAAGAATGACCGTAAAAAATGGTGGGTCAAGGCAGCCGAAGAGATGGAAGTGGCGTCCGCTTCAGGTAACAGTTAAAGACTGTTAAAGCTCATACGCGACAGCGGTGGGCAGCGAACTTCGGTTAGTGAAGTCGTGTGCGATAGGAATGGAGAGCTCCTTCATGGTAAACAACAAAGGCTGGACCGTTGGGCAGAACATTTCAAGGATCAGTTTAGCTGGCCATACGCTATCGTATCTAGTCCGACGCCTGGAGCTGTGAATCCTTGGGAGGTGTCACTTGATCCCCCAATGGAAGTGGAAGTGGAGTCGAATATTCGGCTTCTGAAGAGGGGAAAAGCTGCTGGTCCCGACGACTTTCCCCCAGTTCTTTTCAAATTGGGTGAAGAAGTGCTGGTGAAATCACTTACCTCCTTGCTTCGTGATATTTGGAACGAGGAGCGCATCCCGCTATCGTGGGGTGAGTCACTGATTATACGCATCTTCAAGAAGGGTACGCGGAGTGAATGCAGCAATCATCGTGGGATTAGTTTAATTCAGATAGTTACTAAGGTATTAGCTTCGATAATGCTGCGCCGTTTGACACCGATTCGCGAGAGTAATATCCGCGAACAACAGGCCGGATTTCGGCCAGGTCGAGGTTGCATCAACCAAATATTCACTCTTCGACAGATGCTCGAAACGCGCCACACGCACCGCCGCCCTACGATTGTAATCTTCCGCGACTTGAAAGGTGCTTTCGACTCCGTGGATCGACCAGCACTTCTCAGTGCTCTCCACCGGAAGGGTATGCCAACTAAGTTTGCGAATCTGTTGCCAGCATTGCACTCGCATGCCTATGGTCGCGTGAGGGTATACGGTGAACTGTCAGGTTCATTGGAAACGACTAGTGGCGGTCGACAAGGGTGTCTCATCTCTCCATCCCTGTTCAACTTCGTCATGGACGAGTTGATAGAAGATGCTTCAGGATGTAGGAGTCGAACTGGGGATTGGAGGGAAACTATGCGACCTAGATTACGCAGACGACATCGTGTGCCTGTTCGAGTCTGCGGACCATGCACAATGCGCACTAGATAGACTATCGATATCGGTTGCTCGGTTTGCAGTGTGCTTTGCACTTTCAAAGTGTGAAGTGCTGTTACAGGACTGGACGACAGCAGCGCCGAACTTGATACTGGATGGAGAGGAGCTGACGATTGTGGACAGGTTCACCTACCTTAGTGGCTGCGTGTCCAACGATGGTAGCTCGGGAGTGGAGGTAAGTATGCCTATATCCAAAACTCGTGCAGCTTACGCTGAACTGAAGCACTTGTGGTGTCGGCCTGATATTTCACTGAAGTTGAAATGTCGTGTGTACTGTGCTGCAGTGCGTTCAGTTGTATTGTACGGTTGCGAGACGTGGAGTATGCGTGTTGGCGATGTTCGTCGGTTGGAGGTTTTCGACCACCGATGACTACGTAGTATGACCAGGATTAGATGGAGTGATCGGGTGAGTAAGGTGGAGGTCAGGAATCTAGTACTAAATGTCTGTTCTCAGAATACCTTATTTGAGCGTATGAAGCTTATAAGACTACGCTGGTTGGGTCAAGTAGTGTAATAGGTCGTTTTCAGTCTGCTAGCCCAAAGTTTTTCAAGCCTCACCAGCCTCTGAATCTTAGCACTTACAATTTGCGTACTCTCATGCAGCCTGGCCAACAGGCACGTTTAACTCTGACAGTGGACTCACTTTCGATGGATGTCTGTTGCGTGAGTGAAACACTAATTCAGGATTCAAGTAGAGTAGTAATTCAACTAACTGCGCCAAACGTCTCGTCGATATTTTCTGCACACTTCAGAAGACGAAGCAGCTCAAGTTGTGGATCAACGCAGGGTAGGAATAGTCGAGTGAGAAGGCTGAAACAGCCCTTCTAGACTGGATCCCAGTCAACAGTCACTCGTGCGCCGTGAGACTGGAAGGATCAGGCGGCGTTCGGAAGGATAGTAGTGTTAAGCGTAGTTCATTTGTTATCTCGGCATACGCTGCAACAGACTACAGCACTGACATGGAGAAAGACGAGTTTTACGATGACCTCGTCACCCTTGTTCAGAATAGCAAAGTATCTGAAATTGTAGTGGTAGCAGGTGATTTTAATGCACGAGTTGGAAAACTGAGTGTACCGGAAGTCTGCTGAAGCGAGCGTTGCACCATACCTGCTCAGCAAACAGAAAACGGGGAGAGGCTTCCCCAATTTGGTGCGGGCAATAATTTATAGCAGTCTTGCAGGAATTTTCAACGCAGTTCGCGTCGTACAGTGACATGGAGCTCTAACTCGACTGATAGTCTGAGTCAGATCGACCATATTGCAGTAAGGTACCGTTGGCGCGGTTCTGTCTAGAAGCGCAGATTTACTGTACCCCGTTCGTCGAATCGGACCATGCGTTAGTTTCAGGACCGTCGGGCTGGTTACTTCAAGGAACAGTTTAGTTGGCCACAAGTATTTAGTCCGACGTCTGCAGCTGCGAATCTGTGGAGTGTCTCTTGGCCCGCCAGCGGAATTATAAGAAGAGTAGAATATACGACTACCCCTAAGTTCTTTGCAAAGAGGGTGGAGGAACCTGGTGAAATTACTTACTTCGTAATTCGTGATATCTGGGTCGAGGAATGCATTGCGTTATAGTGGGATGAGTCACTGATTGTACCCATTTTCAAGAAGGGCACACAGGGTAACTGTGACAATCACCGTGACATTAGCTTAATTACAACAGGTACTAAGGTCTTACCTCCGACAATGCTGCGTCGATTGACACCGATTCGCGAGAGTAACATCCGCGAACAGAAAACGGATTTCGGGCAGGTAGAGGTTGCATCGACGTGATTTGTAAAATCCGACAGTTACTCGAAACGCGCCACACACACCAACACCCTACGACCGTAGTCTTTCTCGACTTGAAAGGCGCGTTCGAATCAGTGGAGTGGACAATGCTATTCAGTGCTCTCCACCGGAAAGGTGGATATAACAGCGAAGTTCGTGAGCCTGTTGCGAACATTGTACTCGTGTGAGTAACTATCAAGACCATTCGGAACGACTAGTGGTGTTCGACAAAGGTATCCCATCTCTCCATTCGTGTTCAACTTCGTCATGGACGAGGTGATGGAAGATGCTTCAGGTCCCCAAAATGTGGGAGTCGAACTGGGAAATAATGAGAAGCCGTGTGATCTAGATTACCCATATGACGTCGTGTGCAGGATCGAATCCGCGGACCATGCATGACGTGCACCACACAGTCTCAAGGTCGGTTGCTCGGTTTGCAATGTGCTTTGCGCTTTCAAAGTGTGAAGTGCTGTTACAGGACTGGACGACAGCAGCCTCCAATTTGATACTGGATGGAGAGTAACTTACGATTGTGGACAGGTTCACCTACCTTAGTGGCTGCGTGTCGAACGATGGTAGCCCGGCAGTAGAAGTGAGCATGTGTATATCCAAGGCTCGAGAGGTTCCGCTGGACTGAAGCATTTGCGGCGTTGACTGATATTTCACTGAAACTGGGGAGTCATGTGTACTGTGCTGAAGTGCGCTCAGCTGTGTTGTACGGTTGCAAGACATGGAGTATGCGTCAGGAGATGTTCGTCGTTTGGAGGTTTCCAATCACCGATGTCTACGCAACATGACTAGGAGTGAATGGAGTGACTGGGTGAGTAATGCGAAGGTCGGGAATCTAGTGTTAGGTGCCGATTCTGGGAATACTTTATCTCAGCGTATGAAACAGTAGACTACGCTGGTTGAGACACGTGTTGCGTATGGTGAACACTTGTCTACCATACCGTGCCCTATTTTGCCTTCCTCCCACGAATTGGAAGGAGCCATGTGGAGGCCACCCGATGACGCGGCAACGTTGAATGAGAAGATGCATAGCGAACTCAGGTAAAGTAGGTGTCTCACGTCTTCGTCTTCGTGGTTGGGGTCCGAAAGACCCGTCTATTAGCTGGCTGGCGACAATGAGAGATATGACAATGAACCATGAACAATGGCGATCGTGTTGCCATTTTTTATCGAATCAGTGATGGTAAGTGTATGTTTGTACTGTTAGGATGTGTTCTATGTGTTGGCTACTGCAGGACACTTATCCTTTCCCGGCTTTGTAGGTTCATTCCCTGTTCTCCTTAAATATTCATCCTTTTTATAGGAACATATAACTGTGGGGAAAAGGCAGCGGCCAGTGAGGCTCGCCTCGCTGTTTAACGCCGAACGATGATGTTGAGCTAATGACCTTCGTTCCACACTCCTGGTCGGGCATACTCGAAAAACAAAGGAACACATGCAGTCGCGCTTGACGACTCTAAAGCTTTCAACCGAGTTTCGTGCCGTTTTCTGGTGAATCTGCGCAACTTCGAGTTCTCCTTGACTGTTACACCGTGGAAATCTAGTTTCCCTTAGTAAGCGAATGATCTCCGTTCGAGTTGGTGGGGTCCTGTTCTAGCCATATCCTATAAATGTTGGGATTCCCCAGTACTTGGGTCGATTCTCTTACTTTCTGACGAAACTTTATTTACCACTCCCAACCCAATCTAGTCTTTTGGTGTGGACGCGATTCCTCATTGTTTTATTTCTCACTACGCCCCTCGCTGTATGAACAACAACATCGATCGGGACCGTCATGTTGCCAGTTCATGTTTAAATTTTGATCCCGAACAAATCTCCTTCTGGAGATCCAATAATCACTTTACATTCAGTGCTTTCATGACTTTTCTTTTTCCGTCTGTCTGACACATCGTTTGTTCTCCCTGCACTTGTTCTCCAACTTGTCTGGTTTTCGTTCCACAGATAACGTTGTTCCTCTCGATGCAACCACGAGCTTTTCATTACGCTGGTCCTTTGTCGCACCTTAGCTTGCTTTTAGCACCGAGCAGAAAGTTGGTTTTCTGTCTCAAGCCCAAACCATCCCGCCCCCTTTGAAAAGTGCAGCTATATGTAGGATGAGAATTTGTCTACTCTTTCTTTTCTTGATCGGGTTCAAAGAAACACTATTCGGCTGATGGACGATCTTTCTTTATCATCCATTTTTCAGTCACTAGCCGATCCTTGGGTGGTTGTTGCGTTGTCCATTTGCCTCGGATACTATTTTGTTTTTTGTCCTTCTTAGCTTGCCTTAGCAGTTTCTCTTCCTGTACCATTCCCTCTCACCCATCCTCGCATACAGGCAGCTGGTCATCCTTACTAAGTTTCTGTTACTAGGTTTCGTACTTCTATCTTTTAATCTTTCCTCCCCCCAGGGCTGCAAAAACGCGGAACACCCTCCCACTTCCCGTTTCACCACACAAATACAATCTTCTTTTCAAAAGTAGAACCAACAAATTGGCTTTCACGTAAATACTTTCCCATAACCATCCATTACAATATAACTTGACTATGGCATTTACTCCCTTTTATATATTTCAATTCACGTAAGAAAAATCCCAACAAACTTACCAAATCTGTTTTACTACCCACGGCAATGCACCTCCCATCCGACATCCAAGCGAGGTTGATATTTTCACCTTTCAATTGGGCCGTGACCGGATCTTTCTTAGATCGACAGTCCCACAGTCGAACTGCACCATCTGCGCCCACAGAGGCAAGCACATCTGGGTCGGTTGGATGCCAACAAAGCTGATCAACACTCTCATTGTGACCACGAAAGGTTTGTGTCTTGCTCTGATCAAATGTGTTAGGATTGCTTAAAAATATTAAAAAATCTAATTACCAAGCGAGTGCCATCTAACGCATATACATTGACGAGTTTGTCGGAAGACCCGGAAGCCAGTTTACATCCAGTGACGTTCCAAGCTAGGGTGTGTATTTTTCCTCCATAGCCGGGAAATTCTTTAACCCGTGAGTGTCTAGAAAAGTGACTACGTATTCTTTTCAGATCAGTTGGTTCCATGGTCTGTAATTCGATAAGGACGGAAACTACAATTGAAAAAGAAGGGGAAAATGCGATAATTATCAGCATTTACTACCAATGAATTCGACTGAAACAATTATGTATTCCACACAATATTTAATATTCGACGTATAAGTTAACGACATGCGCAAATAACCAGAGTCGAACATCGTCGATGGTCCTGTCTCCAGATCCGAGAATGACAAGAGAAAGGGTCTAAGGCTGTTTCAACGATACCCAAGATTCCGCATAGCTCTAGATGGGCGTTTTCAGAGTCCAGTTTAGTTCAGTTTAGACAACCACTAACTCTGTGCCAACGCGCTCTGGTTGTGGTCGCAATATCAAACAGAAAAAACAACGAGCAATAATTAAAGATCAATCGCAAGATAGTGAGTTAAAGAACTATACAGGTTTTGAAAACAAGAACGCCACTGACTGCGGAACTGAGCCACATCCTCTGTTGTCTTCAACTATTCCTTTGGGGGATCTCGTAAACCTCAACCCGGTAGTCTAACTGCGCCTACACGAGCCAGTCTCCACTGGTTGAAACTTTCGTACTTTTTAACCATGCCGTTGACTGGCCACTCTGAACTATCTTCCAAACATTACCTGCTTCGATGAACAGCGTACAACGAGGCAATCGTCCTGTGAGTAAGTGCAAAATATGTCTCAACCACCCTAACATATTCTGATTGTGTCTGTTCTAAAGACTGAACACTAGAACCTAATATATCACGCCTTACTTCTGAGTTACTCACAAAATTCCCCTAGCATATTCTACTGATATTATGCGAGCAAATGTGTTCAGACACTAAAAGTCTTCACTGATCTTTTGTTCCCAAAGGCCATGTTTTGGGACGGTAGAGCAATACCGACCTCACTGCTGTCGTGTATACTCGACCTTTGACCGGATACCCGGATGTCACGCCGATGCCAGATCATACTGGTGAATGCCAGTAGAGCCTTCTGGATGCGTGAAAACACTTCATCTGATATATGACACCAGGTGAGATACAATTACTAAGGTAACTAAATCTATACAGCATATCCAGTTTCTCTCTTGCAAGAACAAGGTTTAGCTTTGAGCCCATCCCGTTCGGAAACAGCAACTTACACTTTACACCCCATATATATCTACAGTACAGTTCAATCAACCGAGAAAAACCTGCAACTTACTTGGACCTTCACTCAGTAATTCAATATCGTCCGCATATCCCAAGTCAGACAGAACCATGTCTAGGCAAATATCAGCGCTACTATTCTCACATGAGGGTTGGAATATCGCTATAACCCTCTCAGTGACGAAGTTAACAGGGAAAGGTGAACTTGGTTTTGGTTGTCAGCATACAGCGATTAGATAAGTGAAATGAATTTTCATGGCATACTCTTCAGTGAGAGGCAAGAGCAGAGAGTTGCACGATCGACTGAGTCGAACCTCGCTTTCAGATCAAACAATAAAGAAATTGTGTCTATAGAATATGTGCTTATGTTCAAAGACCAGTCGAAAAGTGAAAATTTGGTCAATAAAAACACCACCGGAACGAAAACTGGCTTGGCTTTCACGCATACACCTTTCGCGAGTACTACATAGTCGGAAGAGGATGAATGCCCGTGAGCAATTTGGATGTAATGAATATGAAACTAATTCATCCGTGAGGATCTATCACCCTTCCTATAAATTAGCACAACCACTGATTCACACCAGTCCATCAGAATCTCTTGCACTGCTCAGGTTGAGCCGTTTTTTTAACACCGATGTTAACACTCCGCCACCATTCTTGAAGAAGGATAGCGACAGTCCATCTGGTCCAGCTACCTTACGCTGGTATTCAAATGGATTGGTTCATCTGTGGAAGGCACGCTTCGGCCTTAGGCTGATTAAACTGCTCCCCAAAGTGGATCAGTGCGCCGTCGGATTCCTCAATCACATCGCCTACGCTGGCGTTCCGCGCACCAGCATAACAGATCAGTCAGAAAGGTTGCGTTTATTTTCGATGGCCACAGTTTTTTCTATTTCCCTACGCTTGCCCATCCGTCAATGCTCTCGGTCACCATGAGTTACACACCTACAAAGAATTCCATACTGCAGCGATCGTCGCGCAGGACAATCAGGACCGCGCTGCCCATTGCATCAAGCGCAGATGGGGTGGACAGTGATAAGGATGCTACTGCTCAGAGTTCCCTCTCTTTTATTCAACCTGTCTCCTCTGTCTCCAACCCTATCTCTTTGGCCCTTCTGCCTACCCATAGTGTCTCCACTGATCACACGCCCGATACTCGCAACGGTTCGTTGTCAAGTAGTGTAGTAGGTGGTTTTCAGTCTGTCAGCTTACATTTTCTCAAGCCTCGTCAGCCTCTGCATCTCGGTTCCTTCAATGTGCGCACTTTATTGCAGGCTGGCCAACAGGCGTGTTTGGCTCTGACAGTGGACTCACTTTTGATTGATGCCTGTTGCATGAGTGAAACACTAATTCAGGATTCAAGTAGAGTAGCAATTCAACTAACTGGGCCAAATGTCTCGTCAAGATACTTCAGGAGACGAAGCACCTTAAGTTGTGGGTCAACGCAGGGTAGGAATAGTCTTGAGTGAGAAGGCTGAAGCAGCCCTTCTAGACTGGATCCCAGTCAACTGAAATTGGGGAGTCATGTGTACTGTGCTGAAGTGCGCTCAGCTGTGTTGTACGGTTGCAAGACATGGAGTATGCGTCAGGAGATGTTCGTCGTTTGGAGGTTTCCAATCACCGATGTCTACGCAACATGACTAGGAGTGAATGGAGTGACTGGGTGAGTAATGCGAAGGTCGGGAATCTAGTGTTAGGTGCCGATTCTGGGAATACTTTATCTCAGCGTATGAAACAGTAGACTACGCTGGTTGAGACACGTGTTGCGTATGGTGAACACTTGTCTACCATACCGTGCCCTATTTTGCCTTCCTCCCACGAATTGGAAGGAGCCATGTGGAGGCCACCCGATGACGCGGCAACGTTGAATGAGAAGATGCATAGCGAACTCAGGTAAAGTAGGTGTCTCACGTCTTCGTCTTCGTGGTTGGGGTCCGAAAGACCCGTCTATTAGCTGGCTGGCGACAATGAGAGATATGACAATGAACCATGAACAATGGCGATCGTGTTGCCATTTTTTATCGAATCAGTGATGGTAAGTGTATGTTTGTACTGTTAGGATGTGTTCTATGTGTTGGCTACTGCAGGACACTTATCCTTTCCCGGCTTTGTAGGTTCATTCCCTGTTCTCCTTAAATATTCATCCTTTTTATAGGAACATATAACTGTGGGGAAAAGGCAGCGGCCAGTGAGGCTTGCCTCGCTGTTTAGCGCTGAACAGTCGTGACCATTCATTTTCCTTTGCTGCGGAAAATCTGTCACAGAAGCGCCAACAGGCGAGCTAGTCGAGTTATTTTTGGTCAGGTTATTGTCAACCCTCAGACACATTTCTTGATCCAGCAAAGATTTCAGTACCAACGTAGTGCGGGTGAACATTCATCAGCTTCGTCTTCCGATAGCAAAATGTAATCAAGATACCGGATGACTGGGGGCCTAATTGTAGAAGCCGGAGTAAGCTACAGTTGTGGAGGCAACCATCTGAATGATGTAGCACAGCCGACGTCTAATTATAACGGCACTGACGCATGCACTTCAATTTCAAGCTGGCCTATATTCTCTCAGTACCACCCGTAAGTCGGAATTTACGCACATCCGGCCAAGTATAATCTTATTTTGGTGTGTAGGATGAGGCTCTTAACTTTCTGGGGCTCTTGGATGAATATTTATTTAACAATCATAAACCTCAGAGAAAAGTAATGTCTCCTGGAACTATGAACTCCTCTTGAGAATCTACTTCCCGTGTGATAGCTTTTGGGGTTATGGATTGCGCAAAAGGATCATGGGATAGTGGTTAGTCCTATTTAGCTCAAAATGGACTGAAACTTGCAGTAAGTCATTGCAATCCCATAGTGTCCCTCATGGGGCTCCGCGCCTTAATGAATTTCAATTTTTGAATAACTGACAAGGTGACCGGCGTCCTATAGATTTTCCGTTTTAGTGTATTCAGGATACAAGGCGGGTCAGGTTTCGAAAACCCATAAGTAGCAAACATAACACTAAAAGAAACCAGACATCGATGTTATCAGAAATGTAGCAATTCGTCAACGGTATTAAGCCAAGAAAAGTTCAGTTTTCCAACATTTGTAGTATCCGTCAATTCGTTACCTTCGGAGAACAAGAAAGGTTCATAACGTATTACGCGGCCGCTTTTCACACTCGAGGTTGCAGTTCACAAAAGGCGAAATTCTCATAAGTCATCAACATGATCGTTTAACTATAAAAAGCAAGACAAGTCTCTCTGACCGCTACCTTTCCCCAGAGTAACAAGTTCCCATAAAAACAGTGAATATCCGACAAGAACAGGGATTGAACTACAAGGATAGGAAACGATAAGAGGCCGCTGCAGCCGACAGACGAAACAGTCTAACTGTACAAACGCACGTGTTTTCAATCATTCTAGTTCAATCCCTGTTCTTGTCGGATATTCACTGTTTTTATGGGAACTTGTTACTCTGGGGAAGGGCAGCG
>LUCM01000103.1:104720-124099 GCA_008360955.1 Fasciolopsis buskii
GTTGTCGAGCCTTCAATAAGGAGCGCACATTAAAGGAACCGAGATGCAGAGGCTGACGAGGCTTGAGATGTGAGATGACAGACTGAAAACCACCTACTACACTACTTGACAACGAACCGTTGCGAGTATCGGGCGTGTGATCAGTGGAGACACTATGGGTAGGCAGAAGGGGCAGAGACTGGGCTGGAGACAGAAAAGGCAGGTTGAGTAAAAGAGAAGGAATTGTGAGTCGATAACCCATAACTCCAAAACAAATGCAAATGTCTTGGAATCACTTGGACTTGAGAACGCCTGGAAGCTGTTTCGCCTTTGGTGCTTGATTTGGACTGTCAACTATACAGAATCGTTAACACTGCTGGAACGCCTTACGGTTGATCCATCTTTTTACCCCGGCTTCCTGTTACTGTTATCTTTTGGTACTTAATTGTTCCATCTATTTCAAAGCTTTGAACCACCTTAGTGCGTTGCTCCAAGTTTGCATCACGGAAGGTTCTCAAAGGCCCGGCTTCTTGCCACAGCGCGCTTTGTGTGAGCGTTGAAATACCAATGGAGGAATCGATCAGGCGTTCCTCAAACAAGAAAGTCATCACTGGTGAGTTTTCCAACGTTTCTGTTGTCTCCCAGTTGAGCTGACTGACACACAACACGGAAGCACAAGACGCCATAATAACACAAGCCTGTGGCCTAGCAGGACACTCACCAAGACTGGAGACAATAATATTGCAGTGTGCCGGTACAGTGTCTCCTCCAGGGGAGCGCAAATGGTCAGGTCTGCAAGGCAGGAAAGAGGAGACCTCGTGATCGAGAGCTCAGTGAGCGAGGTGGTCGACATGGGAGAATTTACTGAATGGTACACATGGTCTCGCAGTATAGCCCGGGCTTGGGTCTTCGAGTTTTGTAGTCGCACAACTGAGGGGGCAAGTTCGGCGCACCCTTGGGGGGCTGTCATACGGAAACAAGGCGCGGAATTTGAACATTCAGCCAAACCCGCTAAACAGATAAAGAATACCAACGCAGAGCACAACCGTGCGCTTGCTTGGGACCCACCAATAAAAATCAGAATCCAAATGAACTCTATCGTTCGCATAATTTTGAAGGGTACGCCTGGCCGATGGGGGAGACAACCAACCGCAGAGCGAGGGTGCGTGAACTATTCTACGGCCGTATGAAAATGTTTAGCAGCACAATAGTCAAAATAATGTCAACTTTTTGTATAAAGATAACGAAAACTAGACGTTCGCAACACCAAAACGCTACATCGGTCACCGTCTTTAACATCTCCCTTTTTGACGTTATTGATAGTTTGCGTCCCGTGCATTTACCTGGTACTGCTTGCTTTGATGGCATGGGTGATCCGGTCATCATCGCGGGAGTAGGTTCACAATGATTGTGTTCGCTAGCGCTAACGGCTTCGACATGCTGAACGTAGCCAGCAGTATTTCGAGAGGAAGTTGCGCATCATTGCAAACCATGGAGTCGGTGTACCGATTTTTCCTTTGATTTCTGTGTCGCATCCGAATGCCGGCTGCCATGGTGACCACACTAAACTGGGAACCTTTTCTGCTTTGGATGACCCCCTAACCCAGGACGGGTGACCAGGTCTGAAGTCTCTGTCTTGGACTGTAAAACCTTAGCACAGACGTCTTGTTGGTACCCTGGGGTGGCTTGGCGCAATTGTCTTTGAGGCTCTGGATCGTTTCTAACTTCCCGCCTAATCGAACGTCTGCTGAGGGAATTAATCCGAGTGCGCTTGGGTTTAGGGTTGCGCGGTTTCCTCCTCTCGCGGTTTCAGTAATGCTTCTTTGGATGCACCGACGAATCTTTTCGGCTGACCGTTTGATTGTAAACAGCATGGAGACAGGAACGTACGCTGCACGTGGTTCTGCTGGCGGAGATTCCGTAAAAGCGCGCAGATGAATAGAAACCCATCGGAATACATTATTTGGTCCGGCTAACCGTTTCGGGAAGACGGATCTCGCAAGGCCGTGATAATAATAATAATAATAATAATAACGATTTGCGAGGAGCATGCGTGAGGCGCGATCAAACTTTTACAAGGATGATGCACAAGAAATGCAAATAATGAAAATCCAAAAGGAAAACGGGGTGAGAGCAACCTTGAGTTATCGGAGTAGCACGCTGGAAAGGGAAATGAAATGCTGCAAAACAATGGGAAAAGTTGAGGTATGCCAGTGAAGAGAGAAAAATAGAAAACTAATTTTTTAAGACCAAGAAGAGTTTCCTGGGACTGGTTGCAAGCAGCGGACTACGAGTCATTTCGTTCTTAAGTGCACTAAGTCTTCGCATTGCTGGCGCGAAACATGGACAGGACTCTATGGCAGACGCGAGATATGGCCGGATTCCCCAAACCTTAAGAACGTTACGTAATTGGCGGAAGCATTGAGCTGATTTGAAAACCAATGGTAATAAAGTAATTGGATGGAAGTAGTGAAAACCAGGTGGAACGTCAGCAAATTGGATAGGCCACGTTTTGGACAGCAATAAACGGCCGAAAAAAAGCTGAAGGTGGAGGAATACTGTCAATAATGTCCCAGGCTATCTGGAGGATGTTTCGTGAAGCTTTGGATATGGAACTCCCAAGAATAGTGATTATGTTTACATGCGGATGGCGGTAAGCTGTACTGGGAGGTGTGTCAGATAGGAGAAACTCGGCGTAAAAACACTCCTCAAATACACAAGCAAAGAATGTCCTTTTTGCTTTCATTTTTGTTGCCGCAGCTTTTGATTTTAGTCAGCAGTACTGGTAAGGAATATGAGGTCCGCGAGCCCTTCCAGAGGTAGTAGTAATAGTGCTTCTACCCAGGTGTACAGAGGCGAGTTGAGATATCCAATGCGATTATCGGCGTAGTTTCGGTTGACCGCACTAAAACCCGAGTGCCAGTTCCAGCTAACAGGTTCCTATCAAGAGTGATAGTTTAGCAGATTTAGAATTTCTATTACTAGTGCAGAATCGGCAACAGCGCGCCTGCTCCGGGTAAGAGCTCTGAAACGCGAAACAGAGAAGTAATCTGGCTTGGGTGCCAGCTTGGGATTGTGGTGATTATTGGATCGCGAAAACATACCTGATGGTACCAGAATGTGATTGGGTTTGCTGGTTCCAATTCTAGCTATTTCGAAAAGGAGTCGACAAATGTCTGACACTAAGTGCATTTACTGAGCTCGGAAAGTTAACGTTTATCATGGACCACGGTTGTGTACGGCCGTCTATAATGAATTTTGCCGCTTCATGGAAATTCGAGCAGTTGCTCACGATTTTCGTGATGTTGTCATCCATTCCGGGCCAATATGTATACATATAGGAAATGGCCTCCTTTATGTTTCCACCCGAGCGGCCCGTATGGAACTGTTGCGGGTTCCCCTGTTCCAGAGCCCTGGATACGACTATCCGGTGCTACTTCATAAGACAGAATCAGACAACGCGAATTGAGCAGCGTCGTCCATATAGAGAAGTAATAACCCTCGGATATTCTGTCGCTATACCAGGAGGTTCGGACTAGCTTTATTGCCTGAATAAGATGGGGTCATGGAAAGCAGAACGACGTGCATTGCTGGTCGTGACTGGTTTTGCGCGGACTGTCCCAGAAAATTCATCCGTGACGGCCGGCTTTGCAAAAGTAGCCACAATGCGCTGTCAGCAGTCTCAAATTGGTGGCTGCCGATGAAGCGGGAAACTCGTTCTACTTGGCCAAAGTCATTTACCCTTCTTTCTTAATTGGTCACCAACGCTTGTTGAAACTGCTATGTGGTACAAGTTGCTATCATCCTGTTCAAAAAAATTACTGGTCCTAGCGTTCTCATGCCTATCCCTTACCTCTCTTTTATGGCTTTATGACTTCTCGCGAAAGCTCCCGTCCTAGTTTCCGGCCCACTCTGACATCCGCGACTCATCTCAGTGGTGCGATTTCCTGGCAGTCCGAATCAGTACCATCAGTCGGCAGTTACAACTGATGCCTCATCTTGTGTATAGCTGGCTGGTAAACCAAACGGGTTCGGCAAAGAGGTCAAATAATGACTTTTGTTACATAACCTTCAAGCTGACGACATTGCAATCGGTGTCTGCGGAGATGTGAAAAGTTGACGAAGAAACATGTTACGAGTAAGAACCATGAGACCGACTGAGCCATGAACCTTGCAGACAGAAAACAGATGGAAAGTTTATAGCATGCCTTCCCGTCACCAAAATGTTCCGCCCTTCTGCGCATTTCATGACACGTTCTTAAGAATCGAACTGTTGTCACCTTTTCATTATGTCTGCTTACCATGATATCATCTGCAAGGAATTCCAGACTGTCCCCCCTCTTCCTCTCCAGCCCTTTTCCAGGCTCACCAATCACTACCGTGCATGCTTACCGGATAAAAGAGAGCGCAGATACAACACATGCCCTGTCGCCGACACCTTCATTCCACCCCATGCGGTGGTTGCCTATTCCTGCCAGGATGCTGCTATTCCGATCTGACACTCCAGTACCGGTCTGTTTAACTCAAAAAGGAACCGAATTCTGTCATCGATAGCCTTAAGTACATCTAATTGGAACGACCATTACGACTAGCCAAAACAACTTTATTGGTACCACTGCAATAGTGTGCAACCCTCCAACTTCCGGACCCCTACTTCCAAAACACCAAAAACTCCAAAACAACACGGCAGTCATTCATGGCAAGTGCATTGAAAGGCTGTTTAATTTTTACATGAATTCCTTTTTCTCCCATCACACCTTCCATTCCAATCTGCTTCCAACCGCACGAGTTCAGTGAACATTTTTGAGTTCCACAATTATTCATAAAATTTTACCCTTAAATATGCTGGGGCAACCTCAAATATTTTCCCTGCTTCGTTTTCAGCTTTATGTTGGCTCTTCACTGTTGCTTACTGCCACAAACTTATCCACTTCGTATGACGTCCAGTCTGGTTTTACGCATCTCCATCCCGCTATGACACCAATATTGGTCCTTGGCTTCTCAGTTTATCCTACCCGTGGATCATGCAGCCCTCTCGTTTTTCGGGGAGTCCGGCCATATCACGACATCCGCCATCGTAACGCAGCTAATTTTTGCGCTTACGATACCAGCCTTTGATTCATTTATACATGAAATGACTCGCAATCCACGACTGGCAACAAACCCTGGTGAGCTTTTTTCTGAATTTAACTGGAAACTAGAAAACTCGTGCCTGGATTACTAAATTGTAGATTCTGACTGTAGTGGGGTTAGTCATGGAAGATCAGACATTCAGTTTTCATGTCTGACTTATGTTTTCCGAAATTCCACTGCGCCATACGTGCACAAATTTGCTCTTGCCCTACGCATGACTGTCGAAATTAAGAGACTATGCACATATTGTTTATTTGTCTGTGGACTTACGGCACTTCGTGTCAAAGTCATTCCCTGGGAGAATGGTTGCCCACCACTGTCGGCGCCTGGCGGCGTTTTTTTGAATGCCATTTTTTGATCCCGAGTTAGACAGAGACAACTTGTATTCGGTTTCTAAGGTGAAGTGTCCACTATGGAGGAACGTTTTCGTCGCCAGAACCAGAGAGAGTTCTTTTTCAATCCGGCCATCATTCTATTCTGCTTGAGCCAATGTCTGCGACGAGTGCGTCAAAGCCTTCGAGCTACCGTTATATAATTTGTTAGAGAGGATCGCTTCGATTCCGCAGTTTCAGACATCAGCAGCCACAATAATCCGGGGTTGTAGTTAGTTGAAAGCATATCCAACACCAGCATCTTTAGTCCACGGAAGGGTGTGTGACAATGATGTAACGAGGACCAGGCCCAGCCTGTTGATTGGATAAGAAATCAATGTAAATCCAGGAGAAAAGCGCTGTAATATTCGATTAAGCCAAAAAACGTGAAGGGACCGGAAATGTAATTTGGTGTGGCCATTTGCTGAATCGCCTGGAAGTTCTCTGGGTCTGATTGACAGCTGCCAGCAACGAAGATATACCCAAGGTGCTCGGTTTCATTCATGAAGCATTGGCGCTTGTCTTAGCGCAGGCGGGGCCCAAAATCATGTGTGCCTTCAACAACTGCAGCCAGGCGATTGCACGAGTTGTCTGCTGAGAGTCCAGTCATTAAGGTATTAACTGGGCATGCCGACACGTCCATTGTGCCCCGCGGATTGGTATCCATTGCACTTTGGAAGATGTCAAGTGCAGTCTTTACGCCAAATGATGATGGAGCTAATTGTTTTGGGCCACGGTGAGTGTTTGTTGTTATGACCTTCTGATATTCTGATGCCAATTCTACATGAAAATATGCGTCAGCTAGTTCCAGCAAAACAGGCGGTGCCAACAAGGCCGGCGGAGATGTATTTATGAACTCTTCTCAAAGTCTGGTTAGCCATTGTTCAGCATTGTTCGGTACTAGATGCCCATGTATGAAGCCCATTAAACCTGATCCCGACGACCTGGTGAAACACTGGAATCGTCAGTTGCGCGTTTGGGAAGTTGAAACAGAGTGCTGTAAAGGGGGACCCATTTTCTGTGTTTACATTTTATTTGTGGGCTTTAATGGTCAGGCCATTGCGACCTGCGTACTCGTTTGATAGCCAAAAGTGGATGACAACTGGGTACAATACAGTAACTGCTGGTGGATCAACCTGAAAAACGAAGCATCCATGATGCAGATGCAGGTGAGGCTAGGCCACAATATCAGCACCATCAAAGCTCTCAAGCCATTCAGATCAACTCAGTGATATTACGCAAGCTAACATTCCAAGACGCCCAAGTCCCCCGAACCGCCCTCGCTCTTTGGGTACTGTGGAGCCTGTAACTGCTACAAGTGCCGTCCGGTCCGCATGCATCAATACAGAAGATGTCGTCGTGTGAAGCACGAAGAAGGGTTCCGCCAGGTTGACAGTTGCAAACGACCGGCTCTTTCCAGTACAGTGAAGCCAGAAAAAAGTAATGGTCGTGTTAGTGTTCACTCGCCCGACCTTGTTGGAGCCTGTCGTTCAAAAACATTTGATCTCAGAAAATTTGTCACCGTCTACGTAGAGAGACATCCAGCCTGCCTTCAGCTGGACAGTGCTTCAGACATATACGTCATATCCAACAAAGCTTAGCACGACATCGGTCAGCGGCTCACTCACCTCATATTAATGATGGCCACAAGTGGCAGTGGTGGTGCTTTGGAGTGGGAGTTCCAGCCTTCAGTGAGGTACAATGGCAACCGAACTTAGACGCTACGTCACTCAGCAAAGCCCGGCATCAGCGTGCTCAGTGCGGAATGTCTAAACGAACTGGGCCCCAGCAACTTTCCGAGTGACAAACCCTACCAACGCTTTCAGGCGCTGCAACAGGGCGCACATGCACTGGTGAAACAGTTTCCTGCAGTTTCTGAGGAAGGCATTGGTCACTGCCCCAAGCACCGGGACACCGCACAATTGGGGCTAGACAGTCAGCTTGTTTCCTTCCGAAAAGCACAGTACTATATGCCGCCAAACCCCTTCTGGACGGAGAGCCAAAGATTCTGGGGAACCAGGGGATTTCGGTTCCCCCATCTTCTTCATAGTGGGTCGCACCGTCTGCTATCTTAACAGAAACAAATGACAGCAAACGCCTTTGTGTTAACTTCTTCGCCGGTTTGATTTCACGGGGGAATGCCGTGTTAGCTTACCCCAAACGGTCTCATCGCAATGACCGTCGGATCGTTTTGACAAATTGCTTTCCACACAGTGCAACCTAACGGATCCAAGTGAACTCTTTTCCCACCTTTGTGTAATCTTTTCGATTCTCCATCTGCATTGAGAATTCAGATGCAAGCCCCGTTGATATTCTGTCTCTGGTCGATGAAACTTTCGAGCAGAACTTTTGCGGCGTTGTGCAGGCGCAACGGGTGGCATACTAAACATCCTGCATGAACTTGTGAAGGAGGTTTTCGGATAGCCTGACCAGCACAAGGTAAGCCACGCCCACTATGGCCGCTGTGAATAAAAATAAAATGCGACCACAGTCGAGTGTTTGTGTAAGGTCCCAGAAGCAAAATTAAAGCTTAGTGGCGGACGAAAGCAATGTAAATAAGTTTGCCCAATGTTACGGTAAGAAAACGGCTGCTAGAGAGAGGAATAAAGACTTTTGTTGAAATTGTCGAAAAATCTGCAGTTACATTAGTATTCTGTTACTGAAAATAGGGTAAAGAGCGCGAGGAAAGCAGCTTTCATTCCTATAAGCCACTACCTTGCTACAGAATTGAAGACGCACTGTGCCCCACTGTTTCAGTGTCGCTCAAATTAAGGAGGTCTATAGCCTAAGCTTAGAAATCGCCTTCCAAATGTTTACGCTCTTAAGAAATGTGACCATGTCTCTAGGGTCAACTAGGCTTCAAATTACCCCTGAGTACGGAAATAGGTGCGCCGTTGTCGCCGCAAAGCGCTACCCATCTGTAAGATTTCGAATCAAAGGAAAACAGACGGAAACTGTTGTAAATTCAGTAGGCACAAATTTTGGACCAAAGAAACATTCCTGGCCAACGGCTTGAGACTTTTAACTCACTTAAAGTGCCGTCGGCCAGTTAAATACAAATTCTCCGAGATATCATAAGTAATTGAGTGTATTCCATTAAGCCTGAATGACTAAGGGTTTCGATATGTTCTGGAAACAGATAATTCATACAATAACGATTAGAATGATATCGCTTATATACATACGAAATAAAAGTGGACCCTGAAAGGTTTCACTAGTGACAATCATTTGATGAAATGCTTGTCCATTGAGCAGCAATTCTTGCGGATGCTAACCTAGATAAGTTTGATCATTGTATCTAGAGGGTTTGTGGTAACGACGGTGCGTGCTTTGGTTGGGAGATGGGAGTGGACTACATGAATGTGATGCCTTCGCTATGTTATGGAACAGTGCAACTGAGGCCAACCCCATTTCACTTTCAAATGTGAGTGTGTTTGGGAATTCCAACTGACAACAGAACACAGGCCTGAACACAGGAAGTCGTGCTGCTTAAGGCTAAAATGTTTAAGATCCAGTGAGCAAATTACCATGTTTTTTACAGTCGTTTCCGTAACCGTACATACAGCAGGTGTGCGGTTTATTGGCCGGCATACTTACCGATACTTTTCATCGGCATGGTAATTGACTGGGTTTTTCGGAAGGGACGAGGAGTTTCGACAAGGGATTAGAAAAGTCGGAAACTTCAAATAGCAGCGCGGCAGAAGGTATCCCATCTGTTTGAAAATAGACCGAAGTTTCAAGTTTGTGTAACTTTTGGAAGATGCGTTTCACCGTAATTGTGGCTGTTGAAAGGGAAGTCACGGCAAACTGGTGGACAGTTGAGGGATCTTTTTTAGTTTCCAGGATCGCAAAAGAAGCCAATGATGAGTTAGATGCTTTTGTTACCTCAAATTCGAAGACAACTGGCCTACTCCGATGCATCATTGGAGGGTATATGTCCAAATAAAAAGGGCTTCGAAGTTTTTCATTAGTTTCTGAGTACTTAAGATTCTTGTTTTCTAAGATTGGCCTCATTTATCCCAAGTAATATGGGGGAGACATCGGGAGCAAGATGGAACTTTTGGATTTTCGCATATTTACACTGGAGCTTCAGTTCATTAGTAGCCTTAGGAGGTGAATGAAACATATTATGGGTTTTAATAAAAATTATGCATAATTGGGACAGGATTTATTTGTGCCTTTCAAGGGGCCATCCGTGAAGAAATATTTACTCCGGTCGTACTGGAATAAATTCGGTGGGCGTGACTTTTAGTCTAATCAAGTCAAGGCTATCTTGTTGAGCTCAGAGTAAGGAAACTGGAAGGCGAAAACAAACGGCACGTTGCCAATTTGTGGTCACTTCCTTGAATGATGCTTTTTACAAGGACCGTGATGAACAAAAACGCTTGATTAAAAATCAGATAAAAGAGGAATTCCTGCTGGTTGGTGAGAAAACATGCTTCCTCAGCCTCCTTATTTGCATCGAAATCCAAAAATCGTGGGGGTTAAGATAATGGTACTCAACATATTCCGGGGCATTAAAGTCGACACTATTCGGTGTGCTACACTAGTGTAGTGAAGAAAAATATTCAAGTGCGCTGCCCAGGAAAATTTGTTTTATTATTCGAATAATGTGGGGAGTAGCTGCAACCAGCATGCAATATTGTTTTTGGAAATTTGAAATGAATCCAAATAGCTTCTTGCGCGAAGTTCAGTTTCGGATATCTCAAAGAGCTCGAATGGAAAGCATACTTAACCCCTAACTCGGTTAGTCCTATCTAACCCTAAAAGCTTATAGTTTGCAGGTTTTATTTGATCTGAGATCAAATGTTCGGGAAGTCAGGTTTCTGTAATGAGAGTAAAATTCGTGCAGAATGTTAAAACCACTCTTTTCGATCATTCGAATTCGTTCACTATATACCTCACTTCGAAAAGGACTAGGGATTGTTCGTATGGCGTTTGAACAATGGTATGGCTCGATGATTTACTGAGCAACTGATGCGGTGCTGAGGAGGGTCTGTGAAGTAAAGTGTGACTTCAGACTGGACATATAGGCCACTGTGAAGTTGCAATAACGAAGGTTTATGGAGGTTTAAAACAGCACCTGGGGGAACGACGAGTTACGAGATTACTAGCAGAAGCACCAGAAATGAGGGAGGGTAAGAAAGAAAAGAAAGAAGCCTTGCATCCCGAAGCTTGTGGGATAACGAAAAAAATTAGTTCTAGGTGGGAGTGGGGGAAGTAAAATTAGGGAGCCTGTTCGTGAAAAATGATTACCGGGATAAGCCGAGAAGCCCAAATTTGGTTGAAATGTCAAGTTGATAAACTTGTAAATAGATACGAAAGTGAAAACTTTTGAAAGATCTGAGGTAGATTTATGATGGTAAAGACTTGAGTAATAGGTAACAGAAAGGAGCGGCGCTCATCTTGTAGCAGTACCTAATATTGGGAGATCGGAGATGTGTGAAGGGACGTGAGCTGTTCTTAATAGGCGGTTTGGGAAGGTAAAATTTTGAGGGGCCTAGATTTGTGCATTTGTTGAAGGGGCCGGCTGTTTGCGTTGCTGTTTGGTTGGTAAATTTATTTAGCTTAGTTGCCTTTTGTAACAAATTGCCTGGTTTCTCTGGTTCCAGCGAAGCCACTGGAGATCTGGTGGATATTTTGGGTAAACTACAGGGTGCATGCACAGCATCAAGTGTCGAATTTTAATGGTTTCCGGTTAAGTAAAGACAAAGCGTGACTAGCACAATTCGGAGAGAACATGCCTATGGCCTTCATTGCATGCTGATGCTTGCTTGTGGGTGGTAAATACATGTCTGGGCGTACTTCCATAAATGTCCATTTCATATCAAGAGGGAAACCGGTGGGTAGTTTGCTCTTATTTTGCAATGTTGACAGCAGAACGGGGTTTGGTATTATTAAGCTTCTAATAGTGGATCTACTGGTTTTTCTCTGCAATAAATGTTTATTCGCGTTTGTCATGATCTACGTCCAGCAAGATACGGAGTTTGTCAGCTGCCGTTTATTGATAAAATCTTTGGTCACGTGGCCATTTTGCAAATGGAACAAAACAGTTTCGCTTGTTTCTATACCTTTGCGTAACCACGTACACAGGCAAAGAATGTTGTTCATTCCACGGATGATCAGAAGAATATGCCTAAAGCATTAGTGTAAGACTTCAGTAGGTTCATTGCGGAACACCGCATTTTTGGTATGGCTGAGTTCATTCAGGAGCTCTGGTGCTACAGAATCCATCTTATCACTAGCTGTTGTATTCAAATAGCTGCTCTTTTTTTACGACGTCACACTCGTCTACTAGACCAAAAGAGGAGCTTCGATGGACAGGTAAAGATGAACACTGTTTAGTGTCATCAGCGGCTCTATTTCCATTTGCGGGTGGGTCGTCGCAGATTCGCTCCTTGGGTTCATTGCTTCAGTTATGCTATTTGTAGTGAGATTTAGGCCGGAAGCAGGTAAAATAATAGTACTGTAAGCGATAAGGTGATTCTGGGCTCGTAATTCCATCTTCGGAAATTGTCAACTATTTTGAGTGAAATTTCCAGATAACTTTAAGATGTCCTTCTCTCTTCTAATAATTATCACTGGGTCAGCCAGAAAAGTTTTGTGAATTTAGGACGGAGAAAATAGCGTGCATTCACAGTATTTTTGGTGTGCTAGAGATGTTTTCGATTGCAGCCCAATGTGATTGCCTTTGCAAGTGCAGAATAAACTTGCTAACAATTAAATATTTTTACTGTTGCCTTAGAAAGGATCGCCAGAAACTATCTTAGGTTTTAGAAAAAACGAACTATTTTATGCAGCGTGCCAAAAAATAGCTTACAGCAAGGCGGGTTGAAAGGAACCCTAGGTGACCTGGGATTTTTCCTGTGTGCACTCAACCAGCAACACGATGGAAAAGGCAGGATTGAAAAAGTGAATTTATGGAAGCTTTACTTGTACGTGGAGACGTTTTTCTTCTATGAATAACGCCTAAGACAGAAAAAACAATATTTGACCACTACGTGATAGTAGTTTACAGGAAACTCCGGAGTATCGTAAATTATTTGTTGGACTGGTAATCAAGAATCAAAATGATGCTAATTAACACCTAGAGATCGCCGAGACTAGAACTAATAAAAAGGCCAAAATGTGAAGGTCTGAATCAGTGTACGGAAGCAACGCAGCTGCACCTCTCATACGGCGCTAAACCGCAACTGAACGCCGTTGGCCACCGTTTTATTTCTATCAACTAGTATCTATTTCTGGCACTCCTAACAGAGATCTTGTTGCACGTAGCCAAAATGAAACTTTAGCCTAATCATTGGTTGAGAAGTTGGGTGATATTTACTCTAGGTTTAACTGTCGCACCTCCAACTTTGTCTTAACCGTAATTAAAACGTTTTCATACCAAATACCACAAATTCTGCCAGACCGCTTATTTGTCTCTAGTGGCAAATATGCCTATCGGTTTGTCTGCTCATTTTTCTGTTCACATGTTTACAAGTCTCTCACACCCATTCTGCTGTTCAAATGCATCGTTAGGCTCAGGACATTTCGTTTTTTACTTCAATGTTGCAGATCCTTTGACGTATTAAGTCCTTCCAAATAAACTCTGCGCAAGCGCTCTCTTGTTAGCCTGTTGGTCGACCCTCAGCCCCACTCCGTAGAGGCATTATCTACTGATGCTGATGCTGATTTGACCTACCGAAGTAATATCAAGTTATCTGGCCTTGATAATACTGTTTAGTATTTCTATACCTAGAATTACGTCAAACTGGTTAGGTACAGTGTCTCGTTATACGCATAACTAACAACCAAGTGGTCTCACTTCATAAATTTATCGACGATTTCCGCCCAAACTATAAAGTTGCAGCCAAAAGTAGAATGCCTGGCAGTGTAAGTCAGCGAGCTAGACGTGCCGTCAGAATTACGCGTGCAATTAACATGAAATAAGCTCTAACGTTGCC
Source organism: Fasciolopsis buskii (assembly GCA_008360955.1). NCBI lineage: Eukaryota > Metazoa > Platyhelminthes > Trematoda > Plagiorchiida > Fasciolidae > Fasciolopsis > Fasciolopsis buskii. Next base: position 118,150 of record LUCM01000103.1, read on the forward strand.
CGTCAGTTGAGAACAGCGAGCCGATTCTCCGTCGTATTAAGTGCCCGGGGGTAAACTTCACGGTGGGGTGCAGACGTCTGAAAAAAAATATTCATGTTAACAACTCGGGGCGCACCATTTTACAGCCTGAACCCGTTTCTCTCCTTGTTCATCTTGAAACTCGGCGGGATAAGCAAAGCATGGCATCCACTGACAGCTTGCTGGATGCGCTGGCCTCTGTGACATCGAGCAGAGTGGATTTGTCATGTAATGAAATTGTTTTTAACACCCCTGACTGTACTCCTTAGAGGTTCGCTTTGGCCACTTGAGGCATGGCCCACATACCATGCCTACGGGCCGGGCTGCGGGAGCAGACCCAGTCATGTGTCCCGTAATATTGCCGTTTCAGATTAAAATTCTGGCGGAGTTATTTATCAGCAGAGAAAACACTATTGCTGCAACATCACAGTTCATGAATCACCATTACCCCAAGCTGGAACCCAAGCCAGACTAGTCCAAGCTTTTATTTTTCAGATAGGTACCAAGGCTATACGCGCTGTTACCAGCCCCGCCCCCGTAGGGGAAACCGGAATCTAGCTTCTCGCTTCTGCTAGAACATTGCTAACCGAACCTGGTGATCGATTGCTGTTCCCTTCGACCCATCCCACGTCGCTGATCCTCTGGGATAATCCTACTCAGGTGGATCTTCATGACTGGTGAAAAAAAGTTACTACTGCCGCCGGAATGCCCTGTGCTCCACTTCAAATTCTGCCGTATAAGTTCAAAAACTGCGAAAAATGATAACATAGACGACACCCACGGCTGATATATTTACAAATATTTTAATTCTTACACAAGCATTTCCTCCATTACAACTCTCAGTCCAGTTTACCGCCAGCCTCATAGGAATGCAATCAGAGGTTCTGAAAGTTCCATATTCAATCTCATCCTCCATATAGTTCGGCAGACTCCATAGTATTCCTCCGCCCTCCATAGAAATTTTTCGGCCCCATATGTATTTAAATATGACTCCCTTATTCGCCTTGCACAAAGTTTCTCTTGGTTTCGGCTAATCGTCCTAAAATTACCATTCCCCCACTAATCATCACCTCAGCCCAACTTTCCCGTCCGTCACCTAATGCTCTTGACGTTTGTGCCCCTGGCGGTTCGACGCCCGCCACTGAGCTGCTGTCAAGTATTGCCCCAGTGACATGCACATGTAGAGCACTTAAACACAGAATCACTCGCATTCCGTTTTTCAGGAACGGTCCCGGAAAACCCAGCATAATCTTGCAAAAACGTTTGTCCATTTTTGATTTGTGGCTCCCGTGCTTGTGCACTGCTTATTACATTGCGGGTTCTGATCGCATTTCTCGGGCAATCCAACGTTGTATACATCATCACATCCCTCTGATTTCCATCACTCACATTTCATCTGCATCATCTGTGTACACATTTGATTTTGCTTTGCGCACGCCTCTCGCAAATCGAAGAATATACATTAATATTATCATCAACAACTTGTCTTCAATTTATAAGTCATGTTCACAAGCTGATTAAAATGCCAACACCTAAGTTTTGAATATCTGTTTTCTCTCTATCGGTAAGCCTAGCCATCTGAACCAAAGGTCATCAACTCAGAAGTAATTACCAGGGTTGATACTATGAAACATCTAGGAGTTGCTGTGGGTGAAATTCTGAAGTGAACTTTTCACATTTTCGTCGGCGTAACAAATCTCCGACTGTTTCTACTTACAGTCGGGAAGCTATGACGCTACAGGTTGAAAAAAATCGCCACAAACTGGTTCACCTGACAACGTTTTTTCAGTCGTTCTGTAATAATCTGCTGCTGTTTTTCAGGTCTACCTTAAAAACTTTATAATTGTTCACCGCGGGTTATCCATTATTATGTGTCTTTCGTGCCAACAACTGATTTTTTCCATCAATTTATTTGATCAATACTTATCAACAGGTGAGAAATTTGCTTGCAAAATTATTTCAGATCCCATGCATTCTCTGCACAATGGCCTTTAAAGTGCCCTTCTGGTGTTTCAGCACAATTCACCTTCCTTTCCATACCCTCTGGAACATATTTATAGGACTTCTATTGTCCCCTATTTAGCATGCATTTTGACAAAACGCGTTCTTGTTTTAGCGGAGTTTGTGAGCAACCTGTACTAACGTGCTTAGGTCACTCCTTGAGTTTTTATTTCATTTTTGCAAGGTGATCTGTGTAATCTCTTCTCATTTTTTCTCGATTTCTTGATTGAAATGTAACATTTTTGTACGCAAAGTCTATGCAATGCCATACAGTAAGCCGCCTTACCAATCTGGCACAGACAACGTTTCCCTGACCTAATAAGCTTCGGCAAACCCGACACTGCATTTCTGTTGTTGAACCTGTTTAGCACCTCCACGTCAACTAAGGTATTTTCAGTTCAGTAGGAAGTCTCCATCGTTGTTCCCTTGCACAAAATGGACAATGCATGATACACAAAGTCATTTTTCATAAACAAACAGCAGTTTGCACAAGACTGATGGAGAAGATAATCAATAATCAGCTAACTAGCTTTCCCATGAAAACAGACTGGTGAATCCCAGAATGTTTTGCTTAGAGACGGATCCTGTACCTCGTATCAATTTAATTCGTTTGATCTCTTCATTCCAAAGGCCAATAAGATAAACGTCACTGAAACTGCCTCCGTTTACATGATGAAGGCATTTGTTCTGATATTCCGTGGACAGATGCTACCAAGGGTCACATCCTATGGGTTAGTAGTTTCAATCCGCTGTTGGATAACCTCCTCTCTCCAACAGCTTTCCAACCACCAGTATCAATGGAACTCTATCCCAACCCCGGCCAATTATTAGAGGTATAATACAAGGTGGTGTTCACGCCAACTTACTATTTCTATTCTTTGTAAATGATGTCTTTTGCGGAATGCGCCAAGGGACACCGTTTTAGTTTGATGACGATTCCAAGTTAGTCTACACTTTCAAGCCAACTTCCCCGCTCCAAACCATGGCCAGCATTAATGAGGATTTTTACTCAATAGAGGAGTGGTAAAGACAATTGGTGATGCAATTCAAGGCAAATAAAGACGCTAATTTGGCTTATGCGTGCCACATTCCTCAGGACAAGCTCTTTATGAAGGATCTTCTAATACTATCCAAACGGAGTGCAAAAGATCTATGCCTGCAATACGGACGCTCATTCAACTTTCACGATCAGGTCATTTGCCAAATTACTAACGCGAATAAGACTAACGGCACCATTGCTGCAACACTGCCCACCGCGAACTGTAAGCTGATGCTAGGCAAATCACATGGCATACCGCAGGCAGAGTATTTCTAGATGATATTCTCTAAACTGTTCGGGGCTGATCGCGTTCCAGTAGAAAAAACGGACATTCAAAAGGAAACTTCTAGGTCCCATGGCAAGCATTAGTTACGGAAACAGATGCGGGCTGGCACACCTTGGTCAGCTTTTGTGTATCTCTTGTCAAACGTAACCGCTCATTCCTTTTTCAAACCGCCAATTTGATGGGCAAACAGTGTGATGTCCCGTCCAGCACGCTAATCTGCATTCCGCCACCTGACATCTATCGTTAGTGTTTTAAGTATCAACATCCAAGGTGTATTCAAAGTTAAAGCTTCTTACAGTTCTTTAATCTGCCCAAAGGAATAGGTTGCAACGTCCTGTCCGCCCCTCCCACAATGTAACACTTCAAGACTTTCTTTTTAACGTTTCTCGACGTATCGGCACCCATCGAATATAATCTTTTTAATGTCGATCTTGCTCAAGAGTTTGAAGGTTGATGAGAATTCTAGCTCAGGGAAGTTGAACCCAAATCTGTTCCAACCAGCACCAACTTACGTCTACTCAGCTCTTGCTTTCTGGTCAAACTCCTTTCACTCAATCGTTATCCTTCTCTTCAAAGATGAATCGCTGTGGAATAACTTACCCGTGTTCCCTTTAGGTCTTTGTAATTAAAATGATAAGCAAACGCAGCACATAAACCGCCAGCCCCTTAAACGTATTGTTTCTCTTCAATTCTTTGCAAGTGAATCTACCGTAGCTTTTAAAAATATCTGATCTGGTTACTCAGACATAATCATAAAAATACTTGTTTTGTGCAAATATTTTTGTATTACCTTTGAATCTTCTCATTATCCCATTAGCAAACGCCCCAGACGTCTCGGTTATCCTCCGACCAGGCTCCAGCCTCGGGGCTGTTGAACTGCGGTCCGCAACAACCCTCGTCACTAATGACTGTATTAGTCATCTGTCCACCGATGCCTTACACCTCCTAGCTAGTTTCGTGCTTTCCGGGTGACCTGTCCGGCATTTCCGCACCCGACCTTCCTCCAGCCGCCACTTCCGACTGCCTCGTTTCTACTCACTTCGTTATTACTGCTCTGTTATTGTACACTCTGGTGCTGTCTACTTTTGAATGTCTACGCTGCTCTGGACCCCGCTGTATTTTCTAAACCAGCTTGAATTTTAGCCAAAACACAGCTAATAACCAGTAACTTATCAGCAATTCCGCATCTATACTAATGCCGATGGCCTCCTTAAATAGTAATCAGCAACCTACTTGACATACGGTCGCGGCACAATTTTTTACTGTTATAAGCACGATGTCTCTATGCATGAGCGTTGTTCACCACCTAGTTTCAACTCTGACTTATTCTGGGATTGAATTGCGACCGCAGGGCTTCGATCAGAATGGTTTGCATGTCTGTGTTCATCGCCATGTGAAAGCCGCATTGTGCTTCGGACATTTGCTTTGCAGCTGTGAAATGCCACATAAACGCACCACTGTCATTACCATTATCAGCGTTCTTCATGCTATGCTCAAACACATCGACCACTGTTGATTTGGCCGACAAATCCTGCTTAGGATACTTATTCTTAACCTCCACCTTACCCGTCATGAATGATTGCGCCCGCTTCCCTTTTTGTGCGGCCGCATATCTTAATTGGAGATCAAAGTGCGCGATGAATAAGCCAGCGCCTCTAGACTGCGGTGATTAATGGCCTCGGTAAACATGTCGAGGCTTACTTTGCTGGATACAAGGATCGGGTAAGGCATCCAGTGGTGCATCCACTGTTTACCGTATTCCGAATAGCCAAGTGACTGCGAAGCTTTGTGCTTTACATCTCTCAAGAAGTGAAACCACCGAACGGTGAATGTGTCCTCGGAATATATTACTTTAAACTCGTTGTACTATCATACTGTGATAAACAATCACAGTATGGACATCAGCAGCTTGGAATAAAAATTCACACTTTTTCCGTTGGTGCATATAACGTTAACCTAGTTTCGTAATAATCCACAGAAATGTGACCCACCGAGCTCTCTTCCATCTGTCAGCATATCTTGGCATAGAAACGGATACAGAAAATCAACCAAATGTATTACGTTGATCAAAAATGCTTCGGCCTGCCAGTCCACAAGCCGCAATGCGTACCTAAAAAGTCGGAAGTATTCAATATGCAAAAAAATTGCCTAAACTATACCATTACTCACATCGAGGTGTCAAGAATAGTTTGCAAATTGTCTACCTTGGTATCTTAAAGAAGCTGTTGAATATTGTAACAGCAAAACGACTAAATTCTTGACATTTTCGGAACGTTCACATGAAGTTAGACAAGTGTAATTCTGGTTCCACTGTCATTTCACGTGTCCTTACATACAATCAGGGATTAAATAATTTCCTCTCATGGGATCAAAGTCCACAATATTTCGCAAACTTGTACCGACCAACAATCTCATGGGGTGTCAGAGGCGTTGGACATTACACGCCAAAAAAGCCTGAAATTAACATCATTCGGCGTTAAAGAGCAAGGCAAGCTCCACTGACTGCTGCCGTTCCCCCAGGGTTACATGTTCTTATAAAATGAACGAGTATGCAAGGTGAACAGGGGGTGGACCTACAAAGCCAGGAAAAGGTAAGATGCTGCTGC
>LUCM01000107.1:0-10128 GCA_008360955.1 Fasciolopsis buskii
TGCTAGATGCTGGACCTCAGAATACCTTATTTCAGCGTATGATACTGAATAGACTACACTGTTGGGTCACGTGTTGCGTATGGCAAACACTCGTGCCCTATTTTGTGTTCCTCCCAATGAATGGAAGAAGCCATGTGGAGGTCAACAGATGACGAGGTAGCGTGAAATGAGAATATGTACAACGAACTTAGAGCTGAGGTAAAGTAGGTATCTGACGTCTTCGTCTTCGTGGTTGGGGCCCGAAAGACTCGTCAACTAGCTGGCTGGAGACACTGAAGGATATGTCAGTGAACCGTAAACAATGGCGATCGTGTTGTTATTTTCTATCGAATCAGAATGATTGAGAATGTGTGTTTGTACAGCGAAACTGTGTCCCGTGTTTTGGCTGCAGCAGCATCCTATTTTTTCCTAACTGTTTAGGTGCACTCCCTGTTCCTCTTGGATATTCATTCTTTTTATAGAAACTTGTAACTCTGTTTAAAATGCAACGGTCATTGAGACTTTTCTTGCTGTTTGATGCTGAACGATGATGATAATGGTGGTGATGATGAACTTGACTCACTCTGCTTGCCTTACCATATCTTGCGGCTGACTGCCGGTGCGCAAAATGTTATTTGACTTGATTTAATTCAATTTGAGAGTGTCCATAGATCTCACTTTCCTTGGTAGCGCACGTGACTGCTGTGGCTACATCTTTACTCTCTTTCATTGATTTTTTGTCACACTGCTTTTTTAATATGAATGCATTTCAGAATGTCTACCTTAATATTTGACGTGGAAATACATAAAAGCGTTAATCTACCGCAGGTTAGGGTTAGGTCCCACCTAATGAAGTTTACCGTAGTCCCATAATGGTCTTCACATACTTTTGACTGTCGATAACTGCTTCAGTAGTACAAGTGGAATTTGGTTTTTGTACATGTACGCAATTCTGCTACTTAAGCTATTTTTTACCAGAAATTCCATTAACTCAACCAAAAAAGCAAAGATGATCGGTTTTCCTTGTCTTTTTGTGTTATCTGTTCGTAGCTATGGGACGTGGAGCGATGCATGTGCAGGCGCACAATTATGGCCACTTCCTCGTTGCATGATGTTCTCGCATGTGGTCCACTTTATGCTATCATAACGGGCCATTTTGATCACAAGGTGCGTGTCTGGGACGAACGTACTGGAGAGATCATCAGTGAGGTGCCGGTTTCTGGTCGCGTGACCGGTTTGGATATATCATCCGGTAGGCTTGTTCCCGTCAATAGCCCTCTTGCTAATAATTTGGTTTGACCTAGTGAGACCCTATGTGGTTTTATACCACTCCGAGTTTCAGGATTATGGTTGTCGCTTCCCTTCTCCCTTGTATGGGCTTCTAATGGCTATGGGGCATGCCCTTCTGCCACACTTATGCCTAAATCTTGTCATAAAATCATCGGTATTCAGAGCAAATAGATGAGATACACCCCACTAAGTCTCGCATCTCTGTGCCGATGACTGTATTCCGGCATCAAAGTTATTAAGCTGACTGTGAAAAAGTTTATTTTAAGCTGCGAGATTAACAAATATTCATCAGTCTGTGGGCATAGCCGTTCAAATTTTGTGATATCTAGGAAGTGTGCAATATTTTTGGCGAATCTGAACGACGCTTGGAACCGCTTTAGGATATTTTACGAATTCACAGTTCCAAGCCAGTTTTTTACATGAACTGCACCAATGTCGCGAATTTGCGCTCGCATATGCTTTTCAACCAGAACTGAACTAACCGGCTGTGCATAAACTTCGTGAAAACTGCATGACAGAAAGATATAATGTTAGCACGGCGTTTTTGGTAGATGTATTTTGCCAACAACGCTGTATTATTAACATTATATCATTCACAATAAAAACCAACGCACGAGGCATCGATTTTTCGATGCACTCTTTACGTCATTCGAGTTTCGCAGAAAGTTTACTGGAATTCCTCCTGTTCGCACTCCCGATTGGCGTTAGTTCGGCACTTCATAGGTAGCGCAGCGCATTTGAGTTTCATCTCCATCGACCACCTTCGTGGCCAACGAAATCCACCACCGCCCGGATCGCGGTCACACCGTGCCACTTTTGTGATCCTGCATGACCTGTCTACATGCTCAACCGCAGTTATTTGAGCTAGTGATAGATGAGAATCCGATATCGGTCGACCTATGTGTGCACGATGTGTGGTTTATAGCCCGCAGTTGCAGGATACGGTAGAATGAAAAAAACCAGTGATAGATGATATTTATAACGCCTCCTGACTCTTCTGTAGAGCGGTAAGTTATAACTGCTTACTACTTCACTGGCGCTGTATAATCTTTCGGTAACAAGATGAATCTTTCCTGGAATACTTTCTACATTCGGTGCCTCTACATGCAGTCCTGTCTGATTCATTAGTTATCCAAAAAATTTTCAAACTGCTGCACTCGAGTAGGATTGACAAACGTCACTTGAATTTCGCTCATAAAGAACTATGACCAGCATCGGAATGACGAAAATAAGTGAAACACCAAGTCCGGTTCTGAATACAGATTTGCAGCAGTTGATCCTGGCAACCAGAACTGTCGCAGCGTCAGAAGTTAACTTTGGAATTGGTCGTATTTGGCAGTATCTGGGTTGTTTTTCAGGCACCACATGTGACAATCTTATAACCCGTAGTTTGGCGATGCAAGAGCATCGTTTTTGGTCAGCCGTTGCCAAATAGTCATTTCCGTGAATTTCAGGCTCGAGTGTTTCGGGTCCAAATTCTGTCCCAACTACCCATCACTTCTGCTTTTGACAACGTTTCTGCAGATACCACATCCCCTTTCAAATATTACCAGTTTGCCATGTATTGCCTAAAGAAAGTTGGAAGGAAATGTATACTTGCACATATCTCTGCACAGGGCCATGTCATTCGGATCATGGCTAAGGAGAAAAACAATGATGAAGATAGTGGAAAAGAAAAGAAACATTGGATAGCGTTCTCCATTCGCGTGATAGCTCTTCTACCATCTACCCCGACTCCATCATTGTTTGTCGGGATGTAACATTCATCATATTGAATAGTAGAGTACGACCATCACGAATGGAGAGGGTTGTCGATCCCACAGCACGAACCAATCAGAAGCATTCGCCCGAAGAAGCATCAACGGCTGGGTCAGGAGCGCTGTCCAACAGACAAAGGCCACGGTAGCAGCAAACGCGGGTAGCAGGGCCAGAATTCAAATGGACAGCATGACTCTCCCAGCTGATAGCGACACTTTAAGTCGTTTCTCAAGACAATCGGACCAACACAACCAGAAGGAAGCCCAAAAGAACGAAAGCAAGTGTTCGGCACGGGATCGAATCTACTCGGGACAAGGGATTGTGACTTGTTTGGCTGAGCAATAAACGCTTGTACCACCCGCTTGCCTTCTAGCTGCAATATAATGTATATGACACATGGTTCTAGATTTCCATTGTTGTTACCACTATTTTTTTGGTGTACGCAGGGATGCCATTTCCCGATAAGCACGACCGATTCCGTGGTTGTTATCGTCCATCAATTTCGAGCGAACTATCCGATTACGGTTAACATAATCAGGTTTACGGTATTCACTTGTTCATATGTCAAGTTAATAAGTCGAAATTATATTTTTACTACTAGGGTGTGATCAATAGTTAAAACCCGGTGAAGTTCACCAGGTTAATAATACAGTGGTCTGGGCTCAGTTCAACTCTTTCGAACCCAGACGCACGCACCGTCACTGGTGTGATATTTCAGTGGAGGTAGTCCTTTACCTTCGGGACATCACAAAATAAATTAGACAAAACGAAGCGCACAACCGCCGGCTATGTTGAGCTCAGGATACTTTTGCCTGAATGCAGCTCCATTATGAATCCCACCAAATTTCCATTGTCAATATAAATAACAATCCAGCTTTTTTGACGGTTTCCGCGAACAGTTATCGATCGATACACGTCTGTAGAGGCGAGCGAACATGACAGTGTCAACTGCTCACATTTGATGAACAGCTGTAACCGCAACGTTCGTCGTGTGCTTCCGTCTCTATCCAATAGTTGACCGGAGGTGGTCACGTCGATTACTTATGTCACTCCAAAATGACCGGGGTTTGCAGTCTCCGATCCGTCGATCTCTGGTTTCAGTTGTCAATTCATTGTCGCTCAACTCGCTAACTCGTCTGAACTTTTACGACTTCGTGACCCTGTACGACTTCGGGTTTCATAGTCATGGTTGCTAGTTCACCTTATTGATGTGTCATCATTATCATCATCATCGTTCAGCGTTAAACAGCAAGACAAGCCTCACTGACCGCTGCCTTCCCCCAGAGTTACACGTTTAAATAAAAAGAGCGAATATCCAAGGCGAACAGGGAGTGCACCTATACGGGCCGGAACAGATAAGATGCTGCTGCAGCCAACACACGGAACACAGTCTAACTGTACAAACGCAAGTGTTTTCAATCATTCTGATTCGATAGGAAATAACAGCACGATCGCCACTGTTCACGGCTCGTTGCCCTATCCTTAAGTGTCTCCAGCCAGCAAGTCGATGAGTCTTTCGGACCCCAACCACGAAGGCGTGAGACACCTACTTTACCTAAGATCGCTGTATATTTTCTCATCCCACGTTGCCACGTCATCTGTTGGCCTCCACATGGCTTTTTCCATTCCTTAGGAGGAACACAAAATAGGACACGATATGGTAGACGAGTGTTCGTCATACGCAACACATGACCCAACCAGCGTAGTCTACTAAGTTTCATACGCCGAAACAAGCAATTCTCAGAAGTGGCACCCAATACCAGATTCCTAACCTCAATATTACTCACCCGGTCACTCCATCCAATCCTAGCCATACTACGTAAACATCGGTGGTCGAAAACCTCCAACCGACGAACATCGCCCACACGCATACTCCAAGTCTCGCAACCGTACAACAGAACTGAACGCACCGCAGCACAGTACACACGACCTTCCAACTTCAGTGAAATATCAGGCCGACGCCACAGGTGCTTCAGTCCAGCGTAAGCTGTCCGAGCCTTGGAAATACGCATACTTACCTCCAATCCCGAGCTACCATCGTTCGACACGCAGCTACCGAGGTAGGTGAAACGGTCCACAGTCATGAGTTTCTCTCCATCCAGTATCAAATTCGGCGCCGCTGTCGTCCAGTCCTGTAACAGTACTTTGCACTTTGAAGGTGCAGAGCACATGATATGTGGCGTGTTCTAGCAACTTTAGGGTATGCATCTAATAAAAATACTGCACATTACAGAAATGGAGCATCGCTTTCTAAGATTGTTATTATTGTTATTGGAATGATTTAATTTAATTTACGTATCCCAGTTTTCATTGATTTTCCACATTTCTTGACTTGAGTAATTTAGGAAAAATTCGCAAACAAACAGGTTCTTTGATTTCTTTTTCCGGTTCTTTGCACACTGAGACAACTCATCTTTTGTTTATTTTTGTCTGCAGACCTGCGTCAAGTTTTAGCTTGCACACGAAACAACACTCTGGAAGTTGTGTCGCTGCGAGCAAACAAAGTTTCTGATTGTTTGACAGCTGAAGGTTTCCGAGTCGGTTTGGATATTGTCCGGCCCAGTTTTTCCCCAGACGCGTTGTTTGCTGTGGCCGGTGGTCAAGATGGTTGCCTGTATATTTGGAATCTGCAGACTCGCCAGTCAGAAGCATGCCTTCAGGGACACTCGTGAGTACTTTATTTATTCATACTTTTTGTTGTACTTTACTTTTCGTATTTTTCCTTATCGCACTTTATTCCCTTACCATTGGTCTGTTAACTTATCGTCTTCTAGTGATTACTTGCAGATTTGCAGCACGAATTGGAACTTTCTTCTTGACAGATGCCTGTCCTATCTGTTACATACGACCTAACGTGCCCATACCAAGTCTTTCGAGGAGAGCAGACTGGCTTTTTATCCCAGTTAAAATCTATCCTCCGTCCGTCACAGCGTAGTCTTTCATCATCACAATTCTGATAAGTTTCGCTAAAATAAATGACCGAACAATACGGACGACATCAATCCTACGTTAGCGTTTTCTTTTTGTTTACTTATGCTTTCTGTTAACTCACTGTTTTTTCTTGTATGCCATGTCTAGCCCAGTAGACAAGTCGGTTCAGAACATCTGATTTCAGTTATCTCTTTGCTTAAATGGTTCACTAAGACAGCTATTTTCGAATGAAACCATACATTCAACTGGCCCATTGTAAACCTACATTATTGTAAAGCGCCCGAGCTTTCATCATCTCGGCCACCGATTCGCTCTTCGACTGCGTCCTTTAGGGGCTATATTTACCACTGAGGAACCAGTTGAATTGATCACTGGCTAAGCCGGGTTCAATAACAGCGGAGAAGATATGCCTCTGTCTTTCAATTTTACAGCTATTCTTCAATTGTTTTGCATACTTGCTTACACCCATTTTTTTCATTCGTGCGTTTCAGTAATATTGTGGTGTGCTGCCACTGGAGTCCTGCGGGTCACATGCTTATCTCGTGTGAGCGCATGAACAAGGCAATCCTCTGGGGTGACGGTTAATTCTACCCGTACATCAGCTGTTACCTTTCATCTAGTTTGTACACATCCATACATACTTCCATGCATATGCCTGCGCACTCATTAACTCATGAATCCGTCAACAATATTCATCTTCCATCTCGGTTCCCATTTCCCCTTGACCACGTTGACGTACAAGCTTAAGTGATACAGTTAAACAGGAAAGACTACGTTTCTTGTGATCACGGTTTGATTTTCGCTGTCAATCCTTGTAATAAACTTAATTTTCTGCAAACTCAGTCATTTTTCTCTTTAGTGTTTTCGATTGCATGCATTTTCTTAAATGTCATTGATCTGACCTCTAGTAACTTAGAAGCAAATTTAAACCTTATCAGGTGTTATTTGACTCAGGTTTGCTCAAATTCTGCATGATCAGCCTGTGCAAATAAATCAACGCAATCTGTCGTTCACTTCTACGACTCATTGTTCCGCACGTATTCATTTACCTTTCGGTCGTTTTTAATCTCGACGTTCCTTTCAAATCAGAAGGATATATATATATATATATATATATATATATATATATATATATATATATATATAAAAGCTCTTCGTCGAAGTGTCCACAGGAGAACCACAACTGTGATTCGTTGATAATTCTTTGTCAATTGGACTGAGCCAACCTTAGGGCAGAATGCCCTCGTCCGCTTCATACGGTGTATGTACAGGTGTTCCAATTCAGAACAGTTCAGTTTAGTCCATTCCATCACTAACCGTGCACAAGTATGCCTCGGTTTTGATTGCTGACCTGTGACTGCATTTATCTGAGATCAAATCAACTAAACTCAGGAAACTAAAAAGTAGCGGTTACAGAATCATGCAGATTGGAAATCTGAAGACAGGAATGCTCTTGATTTTGGCACTTAACTATGTCCCTTAATGTATCCAGCCAGCTAATGGGATCTTGTTGACCAAAAATTTCGGGGGGTAGGACGATCAAAATTACCGATTGAAAGTTTCATCTCTTTGTTATTATACAGGCTGATGATAAACTTCTGCTCGTCATATTAAACTCTGGATCCTAGTAGCGTACCGGTAATGTCCGCACACCTCATATGATTCTCGTGACCACTGGTTGTTTAGACTCAATAACGCCAGTTACCCTATTGCATGAGCGTTCATTATCGATCTCATTAAGTTCAGTGAGTTCTAAGACAAACTCATCGAAGAGATCTGTTATTTTGTGCCGGAATTACTGTTCACAAGCCTCTTCTTGTCGGGACGATTAAGCCTCGACTAAGCAGATATCTGCATAGCTCTATGTGCCGCTTTCTGCTTCTCGGATGAAATTTTCACAAACAAAGTAATGGAAGGGTTCTCATATTTATGAGCTTGGTCGTCACTATTGCAATTCGTTCTGTTCTTTTCACAAGTGGCTGGTTTCAGTGTCCGTATCCAACACATCTGAAATCTCTTTATCAAAAAACCTTATAACATTTGGTCCGGACCCCAGAGGGGCCGAAACGCATTGTCAGATGTGAAGATTGCAAACGTGATGTAAGGCCTCCGCATAGGGAGTAGTTGGAATTTCTCCTGATTGTTACTAATGGTCATAATCTAGAAATTTAAATCCCGTCGAGAAATTCAGCAGTTATGCTAAGTGGTGATCCCGATAAATGCTGTTCGGTCGTGCTATTCACGTAAATGGTCAGGTGTATACTTGAATAGTATATGAACATTCAATTCATAGTTAGGTTTCGCAGTAAGATAAATTCTTTCTGCTCTGACATTGTAATCCAATTTGGATGGTTAATTGTTATTCGTCCCAAAGAGATGGTGCTTTGTCTACCGTTTTGCTCTTAAACTAGTTCAGCGAAAGACCACTCGGTTGATCAGTAATCTTTTTCTCTGACCTTAAGTCTGCAACCACTGCCCCCTATCTATCACCATCATTTTGACCTCTATTCCTCGGTAGTCGCTTCGACAATTCCCTTCCCACGGCTTTCTCGTTCGTCTCACATTCAGGCGCCAGTCATCCTTATCAACTGTTCGTCACTCGACATCAAACTTCTTTATTTAAATCGACCTTTGTTCCCCAGAATGCAAGGTGTTGAAACACTGTTCCTAACTCTGTTTTCCCAAAAATCTGCAATCTTTATTTCTGAAGTAGGATCAGAAAGCTGAATCTTACTTGAATATTCTTCACATGCATCTCCCTTTGCAGTGACTTTTATGGGGTCTACTCCTTTTAATGCAGCTCACTGTGCAATAGTAAAGACAATCTGTTAAGCTTAGCTTGTTTGTAATCTCGGTGTGCACAACGACAGTCTGTAGCTGTGACAAGCGAAAGGTTTGGTTTTATGACGAGGTCACCACTCTAGTTCGCAAAAGCAAAGGTTGTGATATTAGCCTGCCTTTTGTTAATGCTAGTGCATAAGCTGATAAAGTTGGCGCGTCAGGAGTTTGTTTGGGTATGTTTTTGCCTTATCTGCGTAGCATATGGTTAGGTTTAAGGTGGTTCGGCGCATTGCCTCAGATCACCTAAACCAAGGACAAAAAGGAGCCGTTACAGACAGAAACAGGTTGAATAAAAGCAAGCGTAACTGAGTAGTGTATTACTTACCACTGCCCACTCCACTCGATTCAAATCGCAGCGGACTGGTTGTCTTGTGCCACGACCGACGCAACATAGTATTATTTGCAGTCGTGTAACTCATAGAGAGTGATGGACAATTGTTTCCAAGGCGTCCAGCCATTAGACAGGATAACTATTAGGATTCCTAACCAAAGCCTTTGATTTTAACAAGAATTTGCCCAAAAAGTGGCATCCGACGAAGGGTGAAAACCTGGCGGGTGCATCCTCGGCCTGAGCGAAATCCCATCTATTCACGAACATTACTCTCGAGAATCGGTATCAGACAGTGTAACATTATCGAAGCTAAGGCCTTAGTAACTTTCTGGACTGCGTCGACGGTCGCTACAGTTTTCTGTGTTTTTTCCATTAATGAAGATGGAATACAACCGGTGGACTCATCTCACGGTGACGCGAATGCTTCCTCATTCCAAGGTAATTGTTCCTATCGGGTATCTCCACCCTAGTTAGAAGCAATTGGGGGTGGCGTGCTGGCAGGGAAAATTTCGTTGCGGGACCCGACCACTTTCTCCTGATTCTATGTTCGGATGTTTGACTCCACTTCTATTTCCATTCAGGAGGTTTGAGTTGGGCACCTTCTTAAGGTTTTAGAGGTGTTCACGTCGGACTAAGTACATTAGCCTCCGGCCACTGTAAACTGTCTCTTCACGAATGGCTCCACTATTTCTACCATGTTTAATGTTCACTAACCGATGTATTGCCGCCAGGCTCTGCTGCTGCGTACACAGCTAAAAACAAGTGATTTCGTTGCTACTCCAATGTGGGCTGCTTACTTTTCAACATTTTCGACTGCTTTAATCCATCAGCGTTTCACAGTTGTCTTAAGGCTTGTCGTCAATTGATTCCATAGATTTTGGGGACGTTATCTGATTCATTCCGTACGTGAAGTGAGCTGGAGTGTTCCGTTCCATTAGACTTCAAACGGCTTCGTGCGAAATCCAGCGTTTTGATTAACGTTAGGCATTTACGAGCTT
>LUCM01000107.1:13864-28754 GCA_008360955.1 Fasciolopsis buskii
TATTCACTTCCCCGTAGTTAATGAGCTGGAGTTTCCGTTCCATTAGACTCAACGACTCGTGCGAAATCCAGCGTTGTTGATTAACGTTGGATTTAGAGCTGGGGAAAACCCTGTTGCCGAATGCATCGTCTGTTTGATTAGATCTCACTAGTACTTAGTGCTGTTCTTAGCTTATTTGGTAGTTTCTGTTCATAACTCGTACGCATCAGGCAGAGGTTCTGTGGCTAACCCAGTTTGCAGTTTACCCCGACGACCGTTGATCGGAGATGATCAAATGGATTAAGTGTTAGTCACCGTAAGGTTTAGAGGTTCGAATCCCAGATCTGCTGGTTGCTCTGAAGGTAGACGGCATCTCCCTGTCGACCAATTTGTGATCTCACCCTATCCAGCGTGTCCTTATATATTTCTGTTTCACTCCGAGTCTCAAATTCAAGGTTGCCGGTCCCCTCTGCGTAGTGGTCTCTGTTAGCTATATAATGTGTTCTTTCCACTTCATTCATGCTCCATGCGTTTCATAAAAATCGCATAATTTGATTCCACATGCGTAGACCAGTACGATCTACAGTTTTGTACAGAGCCGCGCCAATGGTGAACCTGATTCAAACAAGCCGCGGGGTAAGAATGCCTTGTCGCTGTGCGACAAGAACTATGTCGGGACTTAGTGTTAGACAGGAATAAACGATTGTCTGCACGAAATTGGAAAACGCTATCCTCGTTGTCCGCTGAACGGATTAATTCGCCAGCTCAAGTCAACCTAACCGAAAAGAGCAAGTGGCTACTCATTGGCCTTCTCAGTGTGGTAAAATCTTCAAATAAATAGAAGCCATTTTGCATAGTTCGTTCTGGTCATAGATAAACGCAAACCGCCACGCTACGTCAAAGTGCGTCTCAATCAGACGGGCAACTCATTCCCCTCTAATGATACCGAAAGTTGCTTTCCCGGAATCGATTGATGGAACGCTTAGGGACACGGTTCTCAATTCTTGTCCCGTTCGAAATTATGATCGTTGGAATACATTAGTTTGAGTTTTGTTTCGTGTTTAAAATTCTCGACCCCTTGCATAGTTGAGTTTGAAAATATTCAGCCATCCAATTTAGCCACAGTCGCTGTTTGCCATTCGGCGAAGTGTCAAATCTGCGCACTCAGTGCACGACTAGCCTGCCACTTGACTTTTAACTAAAAGTGTCTGTGGAATTGACCCACCTGTGAATCGTCCTCGTCCTCGGTGGGATTCAAACCCAGGCCAGACTTCCTAGCACACTTTGATAATTTTAACGGATGCAGTGCTTTCATTATACATTAGGCGTTTACTGTTTTTAGCCTTATTGTGATCTCACCCAGTGCTTGCAGTCTGACCGATTGCGACACAGGTTAATAATAAAGAAACAGTTGCGATTTTGAAATAGTTTATGGTATAGTTTTGATTCTGAGTTCTTAGTTGAGGACCAGTGACTTACAGAAAACATGCCTAAGGAATAGGGTATGTATTGCCTAATTCGGTTGTTAACCATGCGGGAAATACATCATTTTCTTGAATTTCTGTCTGACCAAAGTGTTGAATAACGTTATGGTAATATGGACAATTCGTATGTGCAAGACGAAGCCTCACGAATGGAATAATTGGAGTCATAGAAACTGATTCTTCTCCTACATACTCTGGCTCATAGTGGTACAAATAGTTGTTAGCCTGCAATCAAATCCGATCCTCTCAACAGCCTTTCTTTCAGGTGTTTGTTTGATAGACTTAAAGACGATGCGCGTTGCTCGTTCCCTCTCGGATTAGCTGGACAAAGTTTTCCATATAGGTGGCTGCACAAGATTTGGCAAGTCCTTCAACAGAGTTACTTCAAAATGGCTTGCAAGTTTTTCTCCGAATCATCGCGTACTGTTTAGTCACTGACCCCAGGCCTAAGCCAAAGTCAATCTCTTATCACAAAAAGTTCTGCTATGCTATCCGCATCACAGCGGTGCGCGTGTGTATTTCCTTACTTAGACTCCTGTTTATTCAGTTCTTTATGCTAAAGCAATCGTATCGTCATTTGGTAACGAGTTTACACCTTGACGTGGTGTGACGGCTTGCGTGCCTCCATGATCCAACGAGCTATACAGGATGGCTTATTTCAAGCCGAAGATCCAATCATACCTAGAAGGTCGATGGGTGGAGGCCTGATGAAGTAGTCTCGTGGTCCTCCAAGTTGGGGGTTGATCTGAGTTAGCAGCTCAGTCGGAAAAACGAGTGGAAGACTAATTGACCCAAGTAAATGGGCTTCCACTCAGCTGTTCCCCGCTGCCTTGCGGTCAGGTTATTGTCAGAACCAAAGGCTTTGGTTGAGAGCCCTAATCGTTCTGCTTAGCGGTTGGACTCCCTGGCAGTACCAGTTTATCAATCCTCATGAGTTACAGAGCTGCAAATAATTCCATACTGCATCGGTCGTCGCGCAAGCTAATCAAGACCGCGGTGCCCATTGCATTGAGCGCAGGTAGTGTGGTGGGTAGTGATAAGTATGCTACTGCTCAGAGTTCCCTCTCTTTTATTCAACCTGTTTCTTCTGACTCCAACCCAATCACTTTGCTGTTTCTGCCTACCCATAGTGTCCCCACTGATAACACGCCCGATACTCGCAACGGTTCGATGTCAAATAGTGTGGTAGGTGGTCTTCAGTCTGTTATCTCACATTTTCTCGAACCTCGTCAACCTTTAAATCTCGGTTCCTTCAATGTGCGCATTTTAATTCAAGTTGGTCAACAGGCCTGTTTAGTTCTGACAGTGGACTCACTTTCGATTGGATTCTGCTGTTGCGTGAGTGAAACACGAATTCAGGATGCGAGTAGAGTAATTCAACTAACTGCGCCCGATGTCTCGTCAAGATATTTTCTTCGCACTTCTGGAGACGATGCAGCTCGAGCTGTGGGTCAACGTGGTATAGGAATAGTCTTGAGTGAGAAGGCTGAGGCACCTCCTTTTAGACTGGATCCTAGTCAACAGTAGCCTGCGCGCCAAGCGACTGCAGGGATCAGTGGGTGTCCGGAAGGATAGTGGTGTTAAGCGCAGTTTATTTGTTTTCTCGGCATACGCTCAACAGACTGTATCACTGCACCACTGACGTGGAGAAAGACGAGTTTTTGCGATGAAACTCGGTCACCCTTTGGGTTCGAAGAGCAAACGGTTCTAACATTTTAGTGGTTAGCAGGTGATTTTTAAATCACAGTTGGAAAAGCTTGGTGGTCGGAAGTTTTGTTTGGTGAGCGGCGCGCCTTGTCATCTCACGACACAGACAAAAGGCTTCTCTGATTTTGTACAGACGATCGTTCATTCCATCTAGTGGAAAATTTCCGACACAGTTCTCGTCGCACAGCGACAAGGTCTCCCAACGCAGCTTGATTGAATCAGGTATCATGCACCCTCTGGACGTTCGGCTCTGTGACAAACTGTAGATCGTACTGGCTACACGTCAATCGTGGGTCAACATTTAATGCGATTTTGCTGCAGCTCAACGGCCATCAACGGCAGGACCATAGAACTCGATTGATCATCGAATGTCTGTCTGACCTCCGGTCTGTTCGCAAAACAAGTTGTGACCAGAAACTGTCAGGCGAACTAAGGGTCTCGAAGAGCAGGAAGTAGATGAGCAGCTGGGCCGAAATCAAATGGGCAGTGCATTTGGCCAGCAGGTTTCACCTTTGGTCCTAGACCTATGGTTCATTAATGAACGCTGGATCTGGCAAGGGTTGTTTGGCCTAATCGAGCAAAAAACGTCACTCCCTAACTTCAAGAGATGAATAGATGCCTTTGGGAAAGTTTGCACCGTCCATTTTGCGATGCAGCCTAAAGAAGAAGTTGTGAGTTAAGGTAGCCGTAAGAGAGAATTAACAAGCCGCTTCAGGTAGCAAAGAACTGTTTAAACTCGTACACGGCAGACCGGTGGTGGCCGGACTTCAGTTAGTGGATGTCGTGTGCGTTGGAAATAAAGAGCTCATCCATGGGAAACATAAAGGATGGACCGGTCAGGCCTGAGCACTTTCCAGTAATCAGTTACACTGGCCACACGCCTGACGTGTTAGTTCGCAGGTCCTGCAGGTGGCGAATCCCTGGGAGGCGTCACGTGAGCCCTCCAGACGGAATGGAAGTGCATTTGGATATCCGACTTCTGAAGAAAGGGAATTTGCAGCCGATTCCTGCGCAACTTCTCCAGTCGTTTTCAAATCTGTGATGGAGAAACCTTGTCAACAAGCTCTTACCGCCCTTTTCTTCGTGATATTTGGAACGAGGAGCGTATTCCGTTATCGTGGGATGAGTCATTGATGGTACGCACCTTTCAGAGGACACACGGAGTTGACTGCACCATCACCGTTCAGCGTCGAACAACAAGGCAACATCACTGACAGCTCCATTGTAACAGGGTTTATATATGTCTAATAAAGAGTGAAATATCCTTGGGTAACCTGTTGCCGTTATGACAAAACACCGTCTACCATACCGTGCCTTATTTCGCGTTTCTCCCAACGGAGTGGAAAAAAACATGTTGAAGGTAAGCGGAAGACGTGACATCGTGAAATGAGAAACGTGTGCAGCGGAACTGGGAATCACGAGTATGGTGCGTAAGTGTGTCATCTTGCGGGTGTTCAGGTTTGACTGACCCGTCGAGAGTTGCTGTAAGGGCAGACTGAAGATATGAATAGCGAACGAGTTGAATTCATGGCAGTCGTGTTGTCATTTTCTGTTTGAATTGCTAGTGATTGGAAAAGTGTGTTGTACAGTTAGACTGGGGGTTTCCTCTGTGTGGCTATGAGTTGGATGCGTAGATTCTGCTATCTTTTCTCGCCTCTGTGAGGTTCCATCGTTTGTGTGTGTCAGTTCTCGCCATGTGTTGCAGCTCTTTTGGTAAAGGAACATGTAGTTCTGGGAATATGGGCAGGCGGGGTCAAGTGTGAGCTGTCCTTGCTTTTTTAACAAGCTGAACCATGAATGAGAGCTAGGCGGTTGCAGAGGGTAATGTTGGATGAACAGCTGTCCTGCCTTTTATTGCCGTTGGTGAGTCCTAGGAACCGACCCGTTGGGGGTCGCTTTTTGCGTCAATTCTGTCCTGTGCTATGCCTTGCTGGACCTGAATCGAAGGTGACCAACTATTAGGGGATGTTTTGCTTACTCCGGAGAGAGGACCGAAAGATCTGTATTTTAGCTCCAATTTGACGCGGGATTAGGTTCAAAGTGGAGGATTGAGAGAAAGGCTATCAAAGGAAACATTAAATACGTCACCGTATGTAGTATTATAAATCAGGCCGTGCTGGCAGAGAAGCCAAAATGGCCAAAAAGGAGTTACCGCCTTTTTGGAAGGAATCTTAGTAATTGTATGCACTCAAATGCAATGCCCCATTTGGGGCGCAAACGATTCCGAGGTCTAGGAGGCCGCTATCTCGAAATTATCCCACTACTGTCGTGAGATATATGAAGAAAGTGAATGCAGACTGCAAGGTTGGTTTAGTCAACTCGAAATGGGACTGTTTATATTAGGTTGATGACCAACAACCTCGCTGTCCACTCTTCTGATGACTATTTGATTTTAGTGTTATTCATCGACTTTCTCTTGCGACGTGTTGTTGACCTACGTACTATCGATTCTTGAACTGTAGTATCGGTACGATGTCCTCCGGCGGGTTAATCATGCGTTGGCATCAGGGTAAGGATAAGCCAAAGTGAAAACTCCTGGTTAAACTCCTTCAAGGGCGCTGTCAGTGATAGGAGCGTGTGTTGTGTTGTCAACGCACCTCTAAGTGTCATCAATGACGGAACAAGTACAGTCGCGAATGGAGGTTGGGTGAGTGGTCTTTGTGCTACACCTTAGGTGATCCTAGTTATTCTATTTTACGTGCTAATATCTTATGGTTCTAAGGTAACATTCAATCAATAGTTTTTCCTCTATATTGGAAAAGGGCACATGTTCGAATGACTCGACTTGGGCAGCAGTATTTGTGAGCATCGCTCTTTTGTCCGGGGAGAGCTTATGCAGGGTGAAGTCTTCGGTGAATCTGTTGCATGCCTGTGCTCGCGGTGGTGGTGCGGTGTTTGGTGCGGGGATTGATTTTAATGGTAAATATGAATTTTAGTTCGAGACGAGGATCCGGTGCCCCGACGAGAGTGTCCTAAATCCCTCCATTCGTTTTTTAACTTTTTCATGGATGAGGTGATCTACGGTGATTTAGAGGTTGCCTGAATACGAGCCAATCGAGCCTGGAAAGTGGCGAGAAACTGTTTTGACTTTAATAATGCAAGTGACATCCTGTGTCCCTTCGAACCTACGAGGATCGCACCGTGGCACTGAAGCAGCCCGCGTGTTCTGTTTCCTCCTTCCGGAGAGGTGGATGCAAGGCTGGACGTCGGTAGCTCCGAAGTCTGATAGTGGATAGAGAAGGTACTAACGGATTTGTTTGCCGCTCCATTCACTTCGGCAGCTGCGTGACGAAGGATGGCAGCAGGTTGTAGAGATGACACGCGTATATCCAAGGTTCGGACTTATGCACTGTACTGAAACACTTATGGTGTCCACCTAGTGTTTCATTGAAGTTGAAAGGTTTTGGTGTACTGTCCACAGTGCGCACAGTGCTGTTGTAGGGTTGCGAGACCGGGGTTTGCTGCCCGAAGACGTTCTTCCTTAGGGGTCTTCAGATTATCCAAAGTTTGCGTCGTGGATAAGGGTTACTTGGAAGTCATCCTGTGAAAATAATCTGTAATTCTAGGAATCCTGTTTTTTAGATGGCCAGTTTGAGAGTTTTTTGCAGCGTAATTAAGGTTGGGAGACTTCATTGATTGGTCATGCGTTGCCGTATGTAATGCCATACCGTGCAAAGAGCCAAGAGACATTGTGTGAATGAGAAAATACTGCAATGCACTCAGCTGTAGTGTCTTACTCCATATGATTGGCGTCCAAAAGGCCCGTCAGCTAGGATGGCTGCCGTTAATCGCTATGTAAGGAACTGCAGCAATGACGATCGTTCCCTCCCTTTATGGCGAAAATCGAGTGATTGTCAAAATTGCATTTTTACAGTTAGACGTGTTCGGTGTGTTTGGCGTCGCGAACTTTCTTTTCTTTTCTCGTCCTTTTCCTCCAGGTTTCCATCCATTTATTTATTTTTTTTATAACACGTATATACTTGGCGAAGATTTGACCGGTGCTTGCCGTTCTGTTTAACGCTGACAAGATCGTAATGATGAATAAATGATCACTTCATTCACAGACAGGATTGGTTAGAGGAATTCCTGCGGATTGGAATTGAAAGGGAAAATTACGAAGAGGTTGCCTTTACAGGCCGACAGTTTGTAACGGCCGCCAGTGGGGAACGACATCTGTGTTGGGCTTTGCGCGAGTGAAAACGTTTTTTCCCTTTGTCTGGTTAGAATGCTGTTTCTAGTTTGGCACGGCGTTGTACTGAGAGACGAGAGTTAGGGAGCGCCACCAGCGGCGAAATGAGGGGTGCTTTAGTCGTTGCAGGCAACAGTTGCATCCGTGATCAAGAGGTACGTAGCCAACTATCACGAGTGGGAACATTAAAATCTACGAACAGTGCATCGTACTACGGGGTTCATCTGTGCGAAGTAAGGAATCGAAGACAACAACGTAATAATTTTCAGGGAGAAGTCGAAGCTTCAGCCACATTAGATGAAAACTCACGAATTGAACGAATCAAGGTTTTGTTTGTATGTACGTTGCAAACTTTTATTGACGCGAATACCTAGACCATCAACTTTGGGTAAGTAAAGAAAGCGAAAACTTAGTCGGAAATTGTAGATTAGTTTTGCTGGTGAGGGGAAGGGGATTTGCGTTTCGGTCAGAAATAGGACAGAGAGGAAGTTAGGGAAACTGGTGAAGCAGAATCCACGTTTATGGATTTATTCATTATATTAATAAGACAATGATAATTTCTTGTTTCACCATGGGTTTTGTTGTGACGCGAGAACAGGCTGATTGCTTACGAAATAGGACAAACCGGCAAACCATTATCTGTCGAATCAACATGAGGCTCTCAGTAACATAACAAGGCTGGGGATGACCGGGCGACATCAGGGTGGTCCCTAGTTGATATAAAGAATGACTAAGGTGAATATGCACAGTATTTAACATAGTTTTGTGGTTGTATTGAGCTCTACTTCATTCAGCGCAGATTGTTTTCGAAGGCGAGTGAGTTTCACAGTATGAGAACAAATAAATACATTGATGATTCTGTTGTTACAGTGCTATTAGTCGTCATGTGTAGATTGTTTTTGTATCACCTTTTATCGATTCTTCGTTGTTGAATGTTGGTTGGTCCCCGTTCCTATGGATACTCCCAAGTGGAAACTGGACATAGTCAACCAAGCTTTCTTCTACGGATCAGCTTTCATAGCGAATGCTTTTGAAGGACCTCATTTAATTACTGTATGATCTGTGCTCCCATCTAGTTGATAATCCGTATCACAGATGGGTCACTGCGCAGCGAAGTTCCCATCTGGATCGAAGAGAAAGAGCGTTTTTGAGCAGGAACTGAAAGGCACGCCGTCAGAAATAATCTCCTTAACTCTAAACTTGAAAATGTCGTAAGTTCCCTGTAACTGTTTTTTATGCTGTGAGTAATAGTTGCCGCCATGAAATCCTACGACTAACGAACAAAAAATATCCGTTTACAGGAGGAAGTAACGGAGCTTGCATAGGCAGAAAGGGACGTGTAGGTCATTTTAGTTGTTCATTCTCCACGGTTGGCCAATGTAGCTGGCTGCAGATGTAATTGATCTACGAAGGTTGTGCAAGAGCGGGATGTGCTTTGGTTGCCTAGTAACTCCAAGTAGCTCAAAATTCGTAAAATTTCGTATGGGTAAATTTTTGGCTTATGATTGAAGAATTGGAAGCAAACTTAAAGGCGTCGCACAGAACTGTCACCAACTTTGAACCGGAGAAAGTTAATGATCTCGATCGTATCAATCAAGGTACTCATCTTTTTTGTTTTCTCAATACTGGCGTTTTTTCTGTAGCTCATCAAAGAATGAGAAATTCGCGATGGATATCACTCTGAAGTCATTAGAAAGAGAAGAACAGGGAGATCGAAGAAGACAAACAAAAGCTCCTTAATCGCGTTGCAGAACTTCCAAGAAACGATTGCAGGAACTTAGTTAATATTGAACATGATGAAAAGTACCGGTAAGCGGATCATTTTCTTTCATAATGTTACCTTACATCTAAAGACCCAAAGGTCTATCGCAAAAATCTTCCGAGGTCGGCCAGTGTGGTTGTGGATATAAAATGAACCGTAGGGTTGTTTGTCTTCTTTGTTGTCAATGAACCGCTACAGAGAATATTCGGAAGCTTCCACGTATAAGGTCTATCGTCCCACAAAAAGCTTAATGAAAATAGTGGGTTTTCATTTAGTGTTATAAATTTAGCTTTCAGATGCGAATGATGGTGAAGTAAACAGGTGCGTTTCACTCGCTCCGGAAACATGTTTGTTCAGCTGGTATTTGATAAAGAAAACTTAGGCCTTTGGAACCGGTCAATTGGCAGTGAGTCCCCACTTCTATGCAAAAGTCATCTTATTATGTGTCACGTAGTTGTGGCATGAATGAATTGGGCCGCAATCTTTTGCTATAATATACATATAGTATTTAATATATATAATATGTATTATATGCGTGTGTATATGTATCACACTGCCCGTTTGGGGGAAATCATGGTCCCGACAACCTTAACACCAAGTTTTCTTTTTAAATTGGGTGGGAGAAGTGCTGCTAAATCACTTAACCTCCTTGCTCGTGATAGTTGGGAACGGGGAGCGTATCCCGCTATCCGTGAGTGAGTCACTGATTATACCCATCTTCCAAAGAAGGGTACACGGAGGGACTGGAGCAATCACGTGGATACAGTTCAATTTCGATAGTTACTAAAGTATCAGCTTCGATAATGCTGCGCCGTTTGACATCGATTCGCGAGAGTAATATCCGCGAACAACTGGCTGGATTTCGGTCAGGTCGAGGTTGCATCGACGAAATATTCACTCTTCGACAGATACTCGAAACGCGCCACACGCACCGGCGCCCTACGATCGTAGTCTTTCTCGACTTGAAAGGTGCTTTCGACTCGGTGGATCGACCAGCACTACTCAGTGCCCTCCACCGGAAGGGTATGCCAACGAAGTTTGTGAACCTGTTGCAAGCATTGTACTCGCATACCTATGGTCGCGTTAGGGTATACGGTGAGCTGTCACGTTCATTCGAAACGACTAATGGCGTTCGACAAGGGTGTCCCATTTTTCCATTCTTGTTCAACTTCGTCATGGACGAGGTGATGGAAAATGCTTTAGGAGGTCTCCGGGATGTAGGAGTCGAACTGGGAAGTGGAGAGGAGCTAGATTACGCAGACGGCGTCGTGTGCCTGTTCGAGTCTGCGGGCCATGCACAACGGACACTAGGTAGACTCTCGAGGTCGGTCGCTCGGTTCAGCATGTGCTTTGCACCTTCAAAGTGCAAAGTACTGTTACAGGACTGGACGACAGCAGCGCCGAATTTGATACTGGATGGAGAGGAACTCACGACTGTGGTCCGTTTCATCTACCTCGGTAGCTGCGTGTCGAACGATGGTAGCTCGGGATTGGAGGTAAGTATGCGTATATCCAAGGCTCGGACAGCTTACGCTGGACTGAAGCACTTGTGGCGTCGGCCTGATATTTCACTGAAGTTGGAAGGTCGTGTGTACTGTGCTGCGGTGCGTTCAGTTCTGTTGTACGGTTGCGAGACTTGGAGTATGCGTGTGGGCGATGTTCGTCGGTTGGAGGTTTTCGACCACCGATGTTTACGTAGTATGGCTAGGATTGGATGGAGTGACCGGGTGAGTAATATTGAGGTTAGGAATCTGGTATTGGGTGCCACTTCTGAGAATTGCTTGTTTCGGCGTATGAAACTTAGTAGACTACGCTGGTTGGGTCATGTGTTGCGTATGACGAACACTCGTCTACCATATCGTGTCCTATTTTGTGTTCTTCCTAAGGAATTCAAAAAGCCATGTGGAGGCCAACAGATGACGTGGCAACGTGGGATGAGAAAATATACAGCGATGGTAGGTAAAGTTGGTGTGTTGGCTGCAGCGGCATTCTTTTGTTTCTCCGTCCTCGTAGGTCAGTCCCCTGTCCCTCGTAGAAATTCATTCTTTATATGTAAACATGCAATTTTGGGAATGGCAGCTGTCACTGAGACTCGCCTTGCTGTTCACCATTGAGTGATGTTGATGATGATGACCTCGGTTGCTAGACCATCAACCCGGTCTTCTCCGATTCGTTTGCCACCAATGTTTCATAGTACAGAGGCATTCTATCACTGAATTTCGCTCACAGGTGCTCGACTTTGATTATAGATGATTTTCCTAGAGTAAGCAGATAACCCACAAATTTATCTGTAGTGCAGATGACCGTTTATCTTTTATCCAAATGAACATCGGCAAATTAAGACAAAGAGTGCGGGACATCGGTGTTTCACACTACTCTTTTCAATCGATTTTGATGGCTTGAACTAGAGAATTCAGCTTCAGGTATATAGAGTCAGAAGTTATGTTTCTCCTAATTATGCTGATGTGGCAATCTTGTTCTGGTACATATTTTATTATTAACGTTGACCTCACCGTCTTGACAATCACATGAAACGCTTATGATGATTTTGTGGTTGTTTGCCGGGCAGATCTGGTTTAATAACTACTATTTGTACTTAACAATTGGCTTCATCCTTCACTTCTCGGTTTGACAATTTTCAGCCTAACATACAATCATGTCAACTGTTGATAAGTCCACCGAAAAGCGCCGCAAAGAGTCAATTATGGAGTTGAGCAAATACCTGGACAAAAGAATTCGTGTGAAATTTTCCGGCGGTCGTGAAGCGACAGGAATTTTGAAAGGTTGTGACAACCTACAGAATATGGTGTTAGATTGCACAACGGAGTATCTTCGCGATCCGGATGATCCACATCGACTAAGTGAGGATACACGAGAATTGGGTCTCGTAGTTTGCAGGTAATTATCGGTTGTAGATTTAATGATTTTGCGTAACTCCGAGCGTCCTGCAAATGGCTCAGTGTGTGTTCAAACTGCACTATTTTCACACTCGCTCTATGCACGAGCATGATGGAAGTGCACACCCCAGAGACTATGCCTTATAGGGCTCATTGCACCGAAATGGGGATCGTCATTGTAACTATAGTTCACCGTTAAACAACAAGGGTCAGCTGTTGCTATAAGGAGAGAATATCCTAGGCGAACAGTGAACGAAGCTACACAGGCGGAGAGTGAAAAGAATACCGCAGTAGCCAACGCACGGAACACGGTCTAATTGTACAGACACATTTTCAATGGCTTTGATTCGATAGAAAAAGACAACACGATCGTTTCTGTCCTCAGTTTATTGCCATGTCCTTCAGTGTTTACAGCCAACCAGTGGATGGGTCATTCGGATCCCAAACAACAAGATGTGAGACACCTACTTTACGTTCGCTGTACGTTTTCTCGTTCCACGTTGCCACGTCACCTGCTAACATTCACATGGTGGGAGAAACGCAAAATAGGGCACGGTACGGTAGACGAGTGTTCGCCGTACGCGACACGTGACCCAATCTGCGTATTCTATTAGGCTTCGTGCGCTGGAACAATGTGTTCTCAGAATCACCACATAATACTGGATTCCTAATTTTCACATTAGTCGCCCGGTCACTTCACCTAATCATAACAATGCTAAATAGATATCGGTGATTGAAAACCTCCAAGCGACAGACGTCTCCAACATCATCACGCATACTTCATGTCTCGCAGGCATCCAAGAGAACTGAGCGCACTGCGCCACAGTACACACGACCTTTTAACTTCAGTGAAATATCAGGCCGACACCACAAGTGCTTCAGCTCGAGCTTCGAAGGACCGCGTAAAAATGTTTAACACTATGATAGTTCGCATTCTGGCAAGCTCCGTCAGCCTTTGAATCTTGTGTACTTTAACGTGCGTATTGTCATTGGGGTCGACGGACTGGCCTTTTGTTTACTTTGTTCCAATAATTTTTTATATCCCTCGTATGATTCGCAGCTTTGTGTCTATGGAAATAACAATGGTAATTTTTTATTTACTTGCCTTTCTCTTCAGAGGTCCTTCTGTCGAACTCGTCTGTCCCGCTGACGGCATGGAAGCCATCGCAAACCCTTTTGTTACCCAAGAATGACCCTGCTTCATGTGTCCTTGTATAAAGCGCTATAAACAATTTTTTGTAATCGTATTTTGTGTTCCTCGTTAGGTCTCGTGACAGACTACATACTATGAATGTATGATATTGACATTTTCCGGATTGGCACCACAAACCGATAGTACCGACCAAATGGGACGGGTGGTTTCAAACTAATCATATGTTGCTTCTGTTTCGCTTAATTGGAATTACGCACAAAACAATGGAGGCAATAGTGGTTTCTTTAATTTTGGTCGGTTAACTCCTCAGTCAACTCAAATCGATTCGTTTGGCTTGACGTAAAGTTTCACGCGACTGTCCAGTCAACTGCGCCAATGCCCTTCGGCAGCTTCATATCCCTGTGACCTTCCGGGACATCAAGTGACACGCCAGTAACGAGCCACTTATCGTCACTTGGTGTCTCAAACATTTACTCGCATTTGGTTCTGACCTTTGTTTTTAGTTCATCTGGTCTGTGGTAGTCAGCTTGTGGGTTCACAACTAAGTCAAGCATGAAAGTTAATAGCAAAATGAACTACGATAGCTTTTGCATCTGTATCCTATATCATTTCTTGCTTTACTTCAGAATAACATCGAAACTATTCGAAACTGTCATTCAGTCGGCTTTCTGAGACCTCATTTCTACAGGTTAAAAACGTGACCCATCATCATGGGTACGTGTGCGCACTTACTGTAAGGTGTATTGCGTGCCAATCTGCCAGCAGATGCTTTCATGCACAATCTTCGGGGTAAACTGCACACTGGGTTAGCCACAGAACCTCTGCCTGATGCGTACGAGTTATGAACAGAAACTACCAAATAAGCTAAGAACAGCACTAAGTACTAGTGAGATCTAATCAAACAGACGACGCATTCGGCAACAGGGTTTTCCCCAGCTCTAAATCCAACGTTAATCAACAACGCTGGATTTCGCACGAGTCGTTGAGTCTAATGGAACGGAAACTCCAGCTCATTAACTACGGGGAAGTGAATAAGATACGTCAAAATCTATGGAATCAATTGAGGACAAGCCTTAAGACAAACTGTGAAAGCTGATGGATTAAAGCAGTCGAAAATGTTGAAGTAGCAGCCACATTGGGTAGCAACGAAATACTTGTTTTAGCTTGTACGCAGCAGCCATGGACGGCGAATTTCGGTTAGTGAAATGATACATGGTAGAAATAGTGGACCCATTCGTGAGAGACAGTTTAAGTGGCCGGAGGCTAATGTACTTAGTCGGACGTGAACACCTCTAAAACCTTAAGAGGTGCCACTCAACCTCCTGATGGAAATAGAAGTGGAGTCAAACATCCGACTATAGAATCAGGAGAAAGTGGTCGGTCCCAACGAATTCCCTGCCAGCACCCACCCCCAATTGCTTCTAAACTAGGTGGAGATACCCCGATAGGAACAATTACCTTGGAATGAGGAACGCATTCCGTCACCGTGAGATGAGTCACCGGTTGTATCCATCTTCATTAATGAAAAACACAGAAACTGTAGCGACCGTCGACCAGTCCAGAAAGTTACTAAGGCCTTAGCTTCGATAATGTTACACTGTCTGATACCGATTCTCGAGAGTAATGTTCGTGAATAGATGGGATTTCGCTCAGGCCGAGGATGCACCCGCCAGGTTTTCACCCTTCGTCGGATGCCACTTTTTGGGCAAATTCTTGTTA
>LUCM01000107.1:31302-88450 GCA_008360955.1 Fasciolopsis buskii
TTTTTGTGTGACTGACCACTCAAGGGGCCATCTGATCCGTTCTGTTTTGTTGTATGACTACGGGTCTTGAAGGCTCAAGCCCGAATCATTGTGTCCCCAACCTCAGTCTGTGTTGGTGTCCTGCTAGACTATAGACACCGTGTTCCTGTGTTGTTGTGTGACGCCTAGTGCTGACGTTTTGTGCTTCCGTGTTGTGCGTTGATCAATCTATCTGGTGTTAGTACAGCAATATTCTCGTTTCCCATATGCTACGCAGATAAGGCACAAACATACCCAAACAAACTCCTGACGCGCCAACTTTATCAGCTTATGCACTAGCATTAACAAGAGGCAGGCTAATATCACAACCTTTGCTTTTGCGAACTAGAGTGGTGACCTCGTCATAAAACCAAACCTTTCGCTTGTCACAGCTACAGACTGTCGTTGTGCACACCGAGATTACAAACAAGCTAAGCTTAACAGATTGTCTTTACTATTGCACAGTGAGCTGCATTAAAAGGAGTAGACCCCATAAAAGTCACTGCAAAGGGAGATGCATGTGAAGAATATTCAAGTAAGATTCAGCTTTCTGATCCTACTTCAGAAATAAAGATTGCAGATTTTTGGGAAAACGGAGTTAGGAACAGTGTTTCAACACCTTGCATTCTGGGGAACAAAGGTCGATTGAAATAAAGAAGTTTGGTGTCAAGTGACGAACAGTTGATGAGGATGACTGGCGCCTGAATGTGAGACGAACGAGAAAGCCGTGGGAAGGGAATTGTCGAAGCGACTACCGAGGAATAGAGGTCAAAATGATGGTGATAGATAGGGGGCAGTGGTTGTAGACTTAAGGTCAGAGAAAAAGATTACTGATCAACCGAGTGGTCTTTCGCTGAACTAGTTTAAGAAGAGCAAAACGGTCGATAAACATCATCTCATACAAGACTGGAATATTTAATTACCAAGTGGATTTGAGCTTTGCATGTTAGATGGGCGTGCAAAAATGCATGTTGAATATGCCTTTTGAAAAAGGCGAGATACGGAGCCTGTAGAGGTGTGAGAATGTGAACTATCATATTGTAAACCATTTAAGACAATATCTGAAAATGAACCATTACGAATATCGAATATGTTGTCATTGGGAGCACTGAACAGGTTCTGAACGTTAAGATAAAAATAGCTGGGGATGAAAGAAGAAAATGGAATAAAAATCAGGAAACTCTGAATAGAACCGAACTCATCATTACCCATTCTACTCGATCCAGTAGAGAACGCGCTCCTGATTATCCTGCGTGATGGCCTACATAGTAAGGAATTCTATGTACTCATGCAATTCATGGAAGATGGTGGATGCCCACTATCAGGGAATCTAGTAGCTAAGTAGGAGAACAATTGGGGTTTTCAAGAAAAGTACTTTGCTCTAACAAGAACCAGTGTAAAAAGTAGTGGGGAGTGGTTGGGAGGAAGTACAATTGGCCCACTACCGTGGCAAACCTCTTCAGAATTTCAGTGGTTCTGTATCAGAGCAATTATTGCACGTCTCCCTAATTCTCGGACGACAAGCGAAACCTAGAGCATTAGCTTGGTTTCATTCATATATATTGGCTGAATTGCGTTGGCTTACATATTGCTCCTCATCCCGATGAATGTGTTTTAACGGTGAGGCCTGCGAACCCCTAACTAGGCTCTAGCGTTCACATTTGCCCCCCTTTCTTCGCTAAGCTGGTGTCGATGGATGAAAATGGAAATTCGTATTCCTCCATATTGAGAATCCAATACCTATTTTGGGTCCACATATGGGTGTCAGCTTTTCAGTACGTGACAAGTACTTGCCTATCGAAGCAATGGCCGACGGGATCTCAGTTTCTACGTGCTCGATTTCATCGATCATGCGTCCCATGTTCCATGGTCGCGTCATGTGAATTTTTAAAAAATGGTGGATTTGACCATTGGCTTTTCATGAAATAATTCACCATGTGATATCATCGTTCAATTCACCATAAAGAAACCATGGAAGCACTGTACAGTTGTTTCATCCTTGTTAGGAATCATCAGCAGTGCATATCGATCGCGCCCGAACTGGGACGCGAACCCGGGACAAACGATTCTGAGTCGAACGTCTTAGCAATTACGCTACCGGGCAGGCTCTGAACGGTTTGTTGAACTTCACCACATGATGTTGCACCTATCCGTCGCTGATTTGCACGGTTACTGTCCGTTAGCTCATAGCGATCGACCCCTACTGATAGGTGACTTCTCTGCAGGTAGCCTAAGTACGACGAAGGTTTTTGATATAACCTACAGAGCTTGATTACGTGGTGCATATTAGTAGTAGATGATGATTCCTAACAAGGATGAAACAGCTATACAGTGCTTCCATGGTTTCTTAATCGTGAGTTGAGCGATGATATCATATGGTGAATTATTTCATGATAACATTCAATTTCCTACTACTAACATTGGCTTTTCGCCATACTTTGTGGCAGATACGTCAATGCTGAGGGAAGGGCGTGCAAACTAATTGTTAAGGCTTTTGAAGGTGACGAAAAATGACGTGTGGTTGCAAATGGCACTGGTTTGAAGTACCAGACATCATACCACTAGACGCATGCAAACAAATATTTGGTATGATTCTGCTAACAGGCGGAACCCGAAGCAAAATTGTGGACTATATGGGTATTACCCAACCGGCTACGTGATCGGAAGACGATCCAGCGGTCACTATAGAGCGGTTGCGAGCGGGTTGAAAATCCAATTTGATAAGGATGTCTCACGTAATACAGTCGGCAATTACCTGAACTGCCATATGATTACTCTGAAAAAACCTCCTTTACCCCATTTAGAATGAACAAGTCAGATATAGAGAAGAGATAGAAGCAGTAGGTCTTTGAAATGATTGACCTAGACCAACAGGAATATAACACAGGTTGAATTGATGGGACGAATTTCGATCTTTTATGCTCCCGGACAATGGACATGTCTACCAAAGTCACACAACTTCTCCTGTAGGTCTACAACAGCCGCGGCAGAAGTTTGCATCTACTTACAGCCATGACCGAGTTTGGATTAGTATGCTTTAAGACTAAGCGTGGCGCATATACATCGGAACATCGCTAGCAGTGAATCCTCTCAGCTTTGGATAATCTAAAGAAGGTTGTACCCAATATACATAATTCCGTCCGTTTGTGATAACGCTCCTTGTCACACCGGACTTGAAGATACATTCACAAAAGTGGTCACTCCGAAGCAAGACTCTTGCCAATGCTAAATCCCATTAAAAAGTTTGGAGCATTTTGAAGAACCAAGTCATGCAAGAATTAAGTAATGTGGTCCTCGAGAGGAGATACTTTAAAGATTTTAAGTCACTCATAATGGCGAATGCGATTCCCGGAAGGTTCGGTTGCGATAACAACACCAGAAATGTTCGGTGATCGTTGTGATCGTGTCTTGAGGTAATTCAGGATACTCCTTTTTTGCTATGGATGGTGAAGATTTAGGGAATCAAATACTGATTGATTCGAACCTATTTTAATTTCTCCTGTCTTTATTTCAAACATGATATTTTGGAAATGTGACCCCAAACGTGCCCTTTGTCGCATTCTGCAGCCATGGTCGTTAAAGCCCTTGGCCGATTGAATAGAGGAGACTGAAGTCAACAAATAGATGCGAGCAATGTATTCTGTATATCGTGGTACCGAAATAGCACTGGTACGACAATACAACTGTCGTCAAACCGCGGTAGAGAAATGCCCTGTGGTCAGCGCAATTCAAAAGCCGAAAATCTCGAATAATACAGCACAATTGGAAACGTAGAGATCTTGTGTGCGATAAAACAAACCCAACCAAACAAATGTCACAAAAGTGATTTCGAGCGTTAAAGTAAATCTTAGAGAAAATGAAGCCTGAAAATAACTGAGTTTCTTCTAAAGATCGATGCCCCCAAAGGATCACATAAAAAGCAAGAAATTCCATGTTTAAGAAATACGGTTTAAAGTAAGGTTAGCTTCAGGGTCGAATGGATACCGTAGGGTTCAGGGAGACTGCGGTAACCGTGATTTACATCGCTTGTTTTATCAAACACTAACATGTGTTCGGAATTTGTAAACACCGTTAGCGGATCTGACTTCAGCTAACGCACTAAGGCGTTGTATCAAATTGGTGCTTAACCGTTACTTAAGTTTCATTTGTGTGTCATATAATCCTCATTCAAAACTGTTCTCAGTTTCGTCAGGTAGATCGCACCATTTCTTTTGACTAAGAATACATCATGAATACCCCGCAGCTTTCGAATGATTATGTGATAGCTCCATTGCGCTTCTGAATATTAGCGTTCCTCGGGAAATCGAAAAAAGCACTGAGATACCGACAAACATTTAGTTGAATCTTTTTCACGTGATACTAGAGGAAGATACTAAAATTTGGAAGTGTGACCTCGTAACTTAGAGCCATCTTTATGTGTTCTTGTTCATTCTTAGGATACACGTATTTGATGGAGGGGGTACAAATGCGACGCAGGTAACGCGTAACAGACACCTGAGCATCAGACGGTGACCGAGACCGAAACGTACATAAATTATCGTTTTTCTGGGCTTCTCGAAACCATACCAGAAGAACATTCGTTAGCTTATCGTATACGAATTACGCGAAATGCTATCGTTATCCGATCACATGCAACAGAAAAATATTCCGACGATATACTTGAAAGTGACCTAACCGTGATAATGATATCGACGATGCCCATTCTTTGACCTCTCTATAAGTGACGCGTTTACAACGAGACCTCTATTGGATAAACTGGTTAGAGATTTTTGAAACAGAATGGAACAAAATGATATGTACTAACTGATTAGCTGGCTCGGTAGTTTGGTTCATCGGTTTACATGCAACTTAGTCGTTTTGCACAGATCGTAGAACTGCAGAGGACCACACTCCAATGACGTCCAGCCACTGGCACACGTGACGCATGACTAACGCCTGTTCTAGCTCTTTGTACAAGCGTGAGAAGACAGGTAACCAATCACGAACTAGCGGCTGATATGCTCAGCTGGCCAATGAAATGCAGCAGGGACAAGCGAGATTTACCACGGCCACTTGTTCCCAGACCAAACTTTCATTTTACTATTTGTGTCAGTTTTTTTCAAATCCATTCTTGAAATGATATGGTTTTATAGCCATCAAGCTTGCACAAACGCGACCATTTCAGGTGCATGAACGCTACTATTGTGACATGAAATCACATCGTGTGATATTTGCAAACACCGCTTTAGAGAATCTTATAGATCATAATCCGGTATTCTGAATGGAACTATTCGGGTTAGTCCACTGGTTAGGGATCTTATGTTCTCTCACCACGACCTCGATTGTCGAAGTCGACCAGTTTTCCAGCGACTGCTTCCCTCTAAGGACACCGAACATTGAAGAAGCCGGTTTGCGGTACCGTATGTTCGAACCACATTAATCTATTCAAAAGCAGCAGGTTTTCCAACAATTGAGCTCTTTGATCCAAATCCATTTGCCTAATTCCAATTATACTGGAAAAGATTTCCATCATGTTCTAGCAAAAGTACACAGACAGGTGAAGAAGCACTGATCAACATCGCACGTATGCTGTTCGAAAAGGCCATGTTTCTGTACCGTGTGGCATCCCAAAACTCAGTGCTGTTGAATGAACTAGGCATTCGATCGATAATCAGCTATCGCACCAATGTCACAACGGATATACCACATCGGTAAGTGTCAGTCCAGCCTCATGAGTACGTGGCCACACTTCATCCGGTATACGATCACCTGAGGAGACGAAATTGTCTAAACAACAAAACCTTACCAAAATCCTGCACAACGTGCCCCAGACAAAACCTCGAGGTCTGCAGCTCAGTTCGGGATGTGTTTTGGGCCATCGAAGTGTAAAGGGCTGTTACAGGATTCCACGACAGTAGTCCCAAACTTGATAATGGATGGAGGGGAACTCACTTAACTTGGTATCTGTGCGTCGAACGACGACAGCTCAAAAGTGGAGGTAAACACACGTATATGCAAAACTCGAGCAGATTACGCTGGACTGAAGCAATTGTGGATTTGACCTGATATTTCACTGTTGTTGAAAGGTCGTGTGTACTGTGGGGTATTGCGCTTAGTTCTGTTGTACGGTTGCGAGACTTGGAGTATGCGTGTGGGAGGTGTTCGTCGGTTGGGGGTTTTCGACCACTGATGTCTACGTAGTATGTCTAGGATTGGATGGAGTGACTGGATGAGTAATGCGGAGGTCACGAATCCAACACTAAATGTTGGCTCTCGAAATACCTTATTTCAGCGTATGAAACCTAATAGACTACGCTGATTGGGTCACGTGTTGCGTACGGTAAACACTCGTCTGCCATTCAGTGCCCCATTTTGTGTTCCTCCCAAAGAATGGAAGTATCCTTCAACGGATGACGTGGCAACGTGGAACGGGAAGGTGTGCAGCGAACGTAGAACTGAGGTAAAGTAGGTGTCTTACATCTTGTTGTTTGGATTTCAAATGACCCATCAACTGGTAAACACTGAGGCATATGACAATGAACTGAGGAAACTAGCCAATGTGTTTTCGTCTGAAATCGAATCGGAATGATTTAAAGAATGCGATTTTACAGTTAGACTCTGTTCCTTGTGTTAGCTACTGCGGCATCCTTTTCCTTTTCTGACTGTGTAGGTCCACTCCCTGTTCGCCTTAGATATTCATTCTTCTTACAGCAACATGTAACCCTGGAAAAATGGCAGCGTTCAGTGGGGCTTTCCTTGCTGTTTATCGGTGATCGATATTTACGATGATAATCGCCATTTCGGTGCAGTGCGCCCTATAAGGCGTAGGTTGTGAGGCGCGCGCTTGAATTATGCTCGTGCATAAAGCAATTGTGAAAATAGCTAAGCCTGAACCCAAACATCAAGCCATTTGCTGGAGGCCCGAAGTTACTCAAAATCACCAAATGTACCATCGCTAATTAAGGGCAAACTACGAGGCTCAGTCCTCGTGCATCCTGACCGGACGACGATCTCGAAAACCGAGATTGCTAGCAAAAATTAACGGGAAAGGAATAATGGATTTCTGTGATGCCCTCCACTGAGAGGCGGCGCCAGAGAAATTCACGGTTGATTAATTTGACTGAAGTGCTCAAATCAAGTAAGGCGGAGATCGTGGGTTAACGCAAACTACTTAAAATTTGTCACGGAACAACCATCTAGACAATGGAGCCAGACAGAGTCGGAAACCGCCTTGATTCCATCTCTAATGCCAGCGAACTAATCCCTTCTGATTTTCACATGACAATCTCCCATGATTACTTAAATCGATGCCGTCACTAAATTAGGCCGGTCCTTTAAAATCCATTCTCTTTTCCGGATTGACTTTTAGTATTTTGCCAATCTTGACGTTAACATTTCTTCACTCTTCCTGAAAATGTATGGAGACGGGCCATTTGATCCAGCAACTTCTGACTTTTTCAGAAAATTTCTATCCTGACGTCTATTTTTGATAGTGGAATGATTTCTACCTGTATTGTTTTACTTGATGATGGATGTATTCTGGAGCTCCGCTGTGGAAGTAAACCAACCAAAGAGCATTCTAAGATGATATACCCTGAAGTTTAATTTTGTGAGTAAAAGTGAGGAAGCTGCTTCGTTGAAGTTACTTCGTTGCTCTCAAATTTGCAAGCACCCGTTGAAGTTAATTCGCCAACGGTTTGTGGAGTCGACTTCCGGATTCGCAATGCGTAAGTGTATTTCTTATTCCATATAAAATGTGCTTCCACATGCTACCTCAAAACAGTTGAAGAGTAATCAAGAACGTCTTCTGGATCCTGTTTAGCTGTGCTGTTTTTTCTACTGGAAAACAGCTGATTAGGCAAACCTGTTAGTTAAAATCAAGCTAGTTTCTGTATGCCCTTGGGATAGTGATTCATACATCC
Organism: Fasciolopsis buskii; assembly: GCA_008360955.1. Lineage (NCBI taxonomy): Eukaryota > Metazoa > Platyhelminthes > Trematoda > Plagiorchiida > Fasciolidae > Fasciolopsis > Fasciolopsis buskii. Next base: position 39,222 of record LUCM01000107.1, read on the forward strand.
GATGTTCACTTACGTAATTTGACTTTGAAAACTTTATTCGTGGTAGATCAATCGTTGAGCATCTGTCCAGTAAGCGGATGACCACGCGTTCTACTCTAGCATGTCGCGTCAACCTTTCAATGCATATTATGTAACTGGATTGCTTATTCCACGTAATATCTCATTCTCCGAGTCACTTAAGAATAACTGTATATCCTAAATTAGCCCAAGGAGCTTGCGTTAATTTTTGTCAGTCGAATTCCCTTCCCCCGAACTTCCGAAGCCCAAAAGGTTAATCCAAACTTTTCAAAGTTTAATATATTTCTTCTGTTGTCCATAGACTTGGACAGTTCCTTTGCTCCCGGTGTTCGCTTACAGCAGTTTGTCTCATGTGACACTGATTATCCGGCAGTCTGAATTACAGTCTGCATAAGAGAATAAAGGGGCGGACTAAAAGCATATCCCATTACTGGAACGCCTAATACTACCACCATTCTGCAGCAGGTGATTATTTGAGTTTGAGTCATTAGTAACCAGTGATAAAAAGACTAATACTAAAGTCCAGGTCCGAGGTGGCCGTGTGAAGTTTAGGATTCCGTAAACCTCTAGGGTGTTGTATGTTCACAAACGGATTCTGGAAACTTTCACAGCAGAATCCGATGTTTCAGTAGCCTCTCTGTTGGATCAGAATTTGGTGCGTGTTTGAATTAGGTTGACTCTAATTGCGATATTCGTGAATGATTCGTCGACAGTTAAAGTACGGAGTTTTTGATTTTCGATTATACTTAATTTGATTCGTTATTCAGTGCATATGCAACAATGCATTTATTATGGCTCTCATTTTCTGTATATGTTTTGAACGAGAGCATACAGACTGAAAATTGCAAAACTACATTTGGTATGGCGAAAATGAGATACGAATAAAATGAACGACATTTTAGCACAATTCTTCTTCCTCGGTGTTTGATAACAATGCCTGCTAAGACGGCATTCTGTGATTCTTGTATGGCCCTCATTCTGTTGCAAGAATGAGAGCTGATAGGCAATGAAATCTTTGTTTGAGATTCTACCACTTCATTCTTAGTTTTGCCGTTTGCCGCCAATTCCCAGTTGGGATTATAATTCTTGCTTCGAAATATTGGGGTGTCTGGTCGGATACTGCTTTCTGCAATCAAGGTGGAAGTTTATTACGAAACTGTTTTACTTGAATATAGAGTAGTAATTCCTCTTTGGTTTGTGAGAACCAGTTCCGCGTTATGTGATAGGAGGTTTATTATCAGTGAGAAATCATGTACTTCGGACACACTTCTTTTAATGTCTTAGTGTATTTTTGGGACATGCGGAGATTACTGTTTGACTATGACTATATGTTCATTTCACCGGACATGTGCGACCAAGGAATATGCAGGTGAGCATTACTGTTTAGCAGTACCGAATGTGTACTGGAAAGTTATATCACCGATGCGTGTTCACTAATTACTCCAAAAGGTGAATTTATTTCACCATCGATTATCATCGTTGATTCCCGTCTTTTTGGTGCAGTTTTGTTGTTATTTGGCCCCACTATGTGGCATGAACAATTCCAAGCCGTATCAAGATGATTTTGTTGTACACAATACCGTCCGATACACAAATAATTACGTGTTATTTGTGTCCGGGTGGGCTTATATCACTTCACTGTATCTATTCATCTAACTAGATGTGTTCCTAAAGTGCCAAGATTCTCCTGGTTTAATTGTGTTTTCTCGTGCTAGGAGTTTCACTCCAGATTTCAAACGTTTATCTGCACTCATTGGGGTATCTCCATCCACTTGCAAACGTGAATCGCCTACCACAATCGGTGGAAATAATTACAGGGCTCCGTTCATCATCAAATTCTGTCAGGGAATAGACGGTTATTTTGTTTTAAACGGGCGCGAGAAATTCTTAGACGGAACCGTTCAATATTCGGGTTTCCTTTTTTGCATAGTCATTTTCGTCTACCACTTACTTACACAATGCACTTGGCCATCACTCAGACTATTTCTAACCATCAAACCATCTAACTGAACCCTGGTTACAAGCATTATCTGGAAGATTTTCTTTCCGCTACCTGTTTTTATTCTTCCTGAATTGTTCGCCGTATGGTCGCCATGTTACAGATTTATTATCTTCCGAGGACCACCCATCCTCTGATGTTAATGGGACCGTGCGTGTTCGAGGTTTCCGAATTACCATGCTTATCCCATTTGGTGTGACCGGTTCAGAGCCCTACTGATCTTGTGTTTCGAGTATTCGTGCATTCAGACCGGTGTATGTGAATCCGTGTGAGGTTTCGGTCCTTTTCTGGATGCAAAATTTTCTATCTTTTGGTTGGATACGGTCCAAATAAAAGTTGACCCTCGTGAGATTCCCTACCAGTGCTCTGCTATTCTAATTGCTGCTGTCAGTCTTTGTTGTGCTGAATGGGGACTTGGACCCTTAATGCCCCACCCATGTAGTATCGTGTATTATTCCATCTGGATCTTTTCACAATTTGTAACAAGCCTTCATTGTTGTTTCCAGCTGTCTGCGATTACACGCAAATTATCCATCCACCTTCACTAAATAAGGACCTGGGATGTCTTTTCGTGAATCATTTCATCACCGGAAAGGGGTTTAGTAACACCTTTTGCTTCACTGACATTTTGTCCATTTCATGAAAGGACACTTTTTACAATTCTGGTTTTATTATCAAAATGTTCACTACAGAAGCCTACTGAACACACATCTCTTACGCACCATCTGACAATAGTTGCCTTTATTGAAGAATGCAAAAAAGCCACCGATTTTTATCTCATGGAGGCTAACAAATTAATTGTGAATGATATAATGCTAATAATTAAAATTTGATTGTAAAACTTGCCTTGAGAAAGACTACCCACGGTAGTCAAAACGTTGGCACATTACATCTACCAACAACGCTGGGTTATTAAGATTATATCGTTGACAATTAAAACCAGTACATGACGCATCGATTTTTCGATACACTCCTTACGTCATTAGGCTAACAAATTGATTAGATTTTTGTAAAATTCACTTGAAGCCTTAGCAGCCTGCTCGTCCGTGAAACGAATGTACAAGTAGATTTTCGGTCAGAATTTCCCATCATTTTTGATTTTGTCCCATTGCGAATGGGTGAGGCACAAGCGCATGTCCCACGGCCACTAGGGGGAGTCACTTCGCAGCGGGCGCGGGAACAGACGGGGGCAGAGAAGCGGCAATTCTGACCAAGAAACTTTGAGGAGTATAGAATCACATGCGTTCTGATTAAGTCCGGCATAGTGACAAGCCCAGTGACATCGATTTATTTGTGATCATCTTGCGGTGGCGGACGCACAATCCACTTGATCACTGCCTTAACTTAAGCGAGAGCAATGACGCTTCAAAGATCGTATATTCTGTTTAGTTCATACAATTGCGATTAGGTGCACGGCAGTGATGAATTGGCTCAAAATGCCGTGCAGACTTTTATCGGCTTCAACATCATTAATTCATCCGCCTCCATTGAAACGTGAGTGACCTGAATCAAGTAAAAAAAACAGTGTTTTGCCCCATTTCCAGTGCTTTTCATTTTGTGGCGTTGGTTTACATTGCGACATGAGGCTAGGAGCACGTGCAAAAGTGCAAGACCTTTTGTGTTTCGCTGAAATGGTTTTACGAGAGAGCGCGGCCGGATTAAGGGCGAAAAACGGGACAGCCGACAGGCCCGTTTGGGCTCAGATGAATCACACCTCACCCAAGAATACGGTCGACGCAGGCAAGAAAACAGGATGGGAAGCCAACCGTTCTTTCGAAATCCAGAGAAGATATGTGTTGTGCTTTTTGTGTCACGTCTAAAGACCAACGCTAATGTCACTGGAAATCAAAACCAAAGCAGAGAGCATCGGTAGGAGAGAAGGGGGCAATCGATAAATGCGTTCTGATCGGGGCAAATGCATAAAAATGTTCTGATAGTGAGAAATAAATGGCAGTCGTATTGACCGGTCAAGGGTGATTTGTTCATTCATTCTTGATTAAACAGTGCCTGGTGAAACAGAATTGAGACGGACGATTGTACACGCTAGGGTCTGAGACTGCATTAATGGGATTATGGAACAGACATCATATGAAAAGTGACGATCTCCAACTTTCTGCACTCACTGAAAAGAATTATCGGTTTCTACTTCTGGGATGTGGTCTAAAGATCGTGTTGTAATCCTCCCAATTTTGGTTAGGTTTTGTTGACTGTTGTGCATTCTGATCAGCTGAATTATTTTTCTCGTTTGACTGGTTGGTCGCCCGAGTTGCTTGCGGGTTTTTTGTGCACCACCATGAATTGCATGCAGGCATAGTACAAGACACCTTAGAAACCGTCAAAATTGCTTTTAGTTATGGTTGTATGAGGCATGGAAACCCGTGCACACAAAATGATGTGGAACACTGTTGTACAAATAAAGTACCCTTCTAACAGGGATGCATAACAACTCTGGTTAGAAGTATGCTTGGAATCATCGTACATAGCTGGTTTTATCGAAACTAGTTTAAGTAAGAAATTATACAGAGAATAAGTACCGTTTGTGTAAGTTTTCACCGACGAATTCTTTGACGAGTGTCTGGAGGGTCACCGTTTTAAACAATCGTAGACTGTCCCTCTACAGTCAAAAACCAACGGTCGTGTATGCAGGTTTATTCGCACTAATTTTTATTAATACTCATTCATTTATCAAATTCGATTGCCCTTTGATTAAACTCTGTAGAGCCGCATGCAACATTACAGAATATATCCCTCAAAAGTTTGCAGGTTTCGTAATATAAAAGTTAGATGTGGGTTAAGGGAACGTTCCTGACCATGATGTGCACTTTTGATTCATTAGAATAGAAAGGAGAAACGAACAACAGAATATTATCCCCTAATGGGCCTGTTAACCGAATACATTCAGATAAGGGATATCATTCCAACACACGTACCTAGTTATGGCTCTAACTACTCTTTACGCTTTAGATCCGTGCGAACTGTATATTGCCTGAATAAAGGATATCCCTGGGGAGCAAAAACATCGGCTTGATATCACTTCGAAGGACGAAGCTATTTTAAGTAAATGCCTATTTCAAGCAATCTTAGGGAATTTGTGCATTTCTGGAAAAGGACAACAAGTGCCCCACTTCATTTCACTGTGCGAAGGATGTAAAATTCTTGACTGACTCGTTCATCGACAGTGACTACGACTTTCAACCACAGGTCTGTTTTACATGAAATGCAGCTCCCATTAGTACTCGTGGTTTGCATTTTCTTCCTTTCCAGTTTGTATACTTATGAGTAGTTCAAAAACACGTTATATCAAAGAAATTCACGGCTATTTCCCGTGTGCTTTATTTCTGCTCAAGTTCACCTGCCCAGCGTTTCAGTTGTGCCGCCACGAGTAGGTTCAAAATTTCAACATTGACGTCATTGTCATTGCGTTCCTTCATGTGACCAGCATGGCTTAAGGATGCCTTCCAGCCTGAAGCAGCACGACAAGCTCACTGACGATAACTGTTATCACTGTATTATATGTGGAAATAGAAAGAACGAAAACATAATGTCGACAGGGAATGCGCACACAAACGTGGAACAAGAAAAATACTTTGATAGCCAAAACGGTAGCTACCGTCTAACCCTTCAGACAAACTTATTTCAAACATTTCACGGCTCATTGACGTGTCCTTCAATTCATAATGCCAACCGGTTTACAAGCCGTATGGAGCTTAACGACAAAGACGTGAAAGCTCCAATTCAGCTGAATCAGCGGGATATTTTATCATGCCACCCTGTCATCTTATCCACCGATCCCTATGTGGCTTCCCTCATTATAAGAGAGGAACGGAAAATAGGGTAATGAATGTCAGAAGCCTGTTCGTTTTATACAACAGGACTCTATTACCGTCGCCTACTAAGCACCGGCATATAAAACTGGGTACATCCAACCTTACCGATTTTTAGGTTCTGCCAGAAACGAACGTCTTCGATGCCTAAACTCCGCTTCTCGACACCATAATGGAGAACTGAGATAGATACAAAATTGCGTACAATCACTTAAGGTAAGTGAACATCATATCGGTGCCGCAAAGTTCCAGTCCTGAATGGGGCGCTGGAGCCACATATATATATATATATATATATATATATATATATATATATATATATATATATATATATACGATACGCATGCTCACTTGTACTACCGTGCTACGGTTATTAGTTAAAGGGCCTCTCTGGTAAATGAAACGATTTTCAATGTTTAGTTCTTCCCTGTTGATTATCAATTTCGAAATTATTAACCTTCATTCCTGAAACAGCGCTTTACACTTTGTAGGTGCAGAACAAATGCCAAAAGGAGCTATACTTTCTTCCACAAATTCGAACAAGTGCGCAAGGCTGACGGGGCAATCCAGATCATACAGCTTCTCCTATCTAGCCAGTTTGACGCTTGCATCGTGAAGACATAAAACATCTTCCGTTAAGTCATCGATTGCGAAGTTAAATAAGAATGGGTAGAGCGACACATTTTTCTCACATTACTAGTCCTATCTAATGAACGGGGTAGTTCACCTTATGCCCTTACGTGGCCATGACTATGCGGTTAAAATGTTCGCAAAAGATTAATGAAATTCTGTGTCGTACCCTTCCGATTAGGGTCACTATACAGCGGTGTCCGGTGGACTGAGTCGAAAGCACCTTTCAAATCGAGAAGACCTGATTATTACCAGGCAGTGGTGTGTGCGTGCGTGTGTGTGGTGCCTTTCAAGGAACGGTGGAAGGGTGCACATTTGATAAATTCAACCTCGATCTGGGGGGAATCCGGCTTGTTGCTTACTGACGTTACTCTCGCAAACGGCTGTCAACCGGGGCAGAATTATAGAAGCTTGGTATGTATCGGAATTAAGCTGATTCTACAATGATTACTACACATAATGCATGTTCCGTTGTTGGAGATGAGAACAGTCAATGACTAACCTCATGACCGTGTAATATTTCTATCGTTCCAGATGTCACGGAGCAAGTAGGTGAGTGCTTTAATCAATGCCGCATCACTCAAGCTGAAAAGAAATGCGGGGTAGAGATCGTCGAGGTAATCTTGGCTGTTACTAAGTTGGCTGCTTTGACCAACCAGTTTCCCCCATCCTTCTAAAGCTAGTCGTGACCTGACGTTGTCACTGCTATCGTAACTCGTTCACATTTATGTTTGGCACAGAGTCTCGTGATCAGTCTAGTATCTTTGGTAGAAAATGCATTTAGGAGGGGAAGCGAAACCTGCTGTCGGTTGCATGGCTGGCTCGGTTCGATCCCATCAGTCATGAATATTGCTGTCTGTCAGAATCAATAGCTTGTCCGATGGATTTTGTTCAAAGATGGCGGCGACAGCCAAACCAGACGAACATCCTATGGCTGAAAGGATTTGCAATTCACGTCCATGATCAGTGGTACCCAGCGAAAATCGGATTAAAACTAGTACATGTCCCGATTTCACGCACGTGGATCAGTACGATCTACAGTTTTGAACGGAACCATACCGCCGCATGATCGACCTGAATCAGACTGCCTGTGCGATTGTAGCACACTGTCATTAGGCAGCACGAACTGTGTAGTGAAATGGTGCCATGCCGGAATGCATGATTACCTCATTAAGTTAGAATATCCTATCCCCGTTATCTGTACTCTGACCGGGAAAGCCGTAGCACCTACCTAAACAGAATTCTGACTCATGAAGTCTCGCAACTAGTGCATTGAATTCACTTGTTGCCATTCCAATCTCAGAACGTTCGTTCTTGAGAATGAGATTGATGAGTTCATCGTGAAGATAAAATTTACACCTGTCAGGACTAACATCGGTTGGAACATCTTCGGCTATGAAAAACGAACTGAGCATAATCCCACTATTTTTTCGAGCTTCAAATGTGTCTTAAGTGTACATGAACGACTGTCAGTTAAGATTCAGTCTGAAATTCAGGAATCTTCCTACATAACGTAGACCCACATCTTGGAATGCTTCATCTGCTGAGATGCGCAGAATGTATCCTGATAGGATTTTAGGCACCCAAGTTGAATTATGCTACTCGAAACACGAATTGGTGTTTCACTCAAAAAGCGGACATCATCTGCCAGAACTCATGAGAGTATGCGCATTGAAATAGCCAAGATTCAGAGATTGATGAGGGTTGATAAAATGTGAGGCAGGAGGCTGCGACTTATTCCCGGCATTATTTATGAATGAACGTTTACAAGTATCGGGGGCATTATTAATGAAGAAATTATGGGTTGGCAGGGAGTCAGAGGGAGTCATTTTGAGAGAGAAAACGCGCGTTGAATAAAGGACTGGAAGGCCTCATAATTAGAAAGCTCATCACTACCCAGGGCACTCGATTTAATGTCAGCGAGATCCTGAGTTTCCTGATCGACGATCGATTGATCACGAAATTGTTTGTAGGCATGTAATTCGTAGAAAATGGTGGACTGTTGCTGCTATGGATTTCACCCGTCAAGCAGGAGGACGAATAGTATTCCTAGCCAGAGCTTTTTAAAATCATTAACCTGCCCTTAAGACAGCTAGGATGGGTTCAGTTGAAACGTAAATTCTTGTGCTTGGGGCATCAGTAAATCAAACACCAGAGTTATCCCTTTATATTGTTACTTTTATATTACTTAATGGATTCAATCCACGAATACTCATTCACTCACTATGAAGTCCTCCGTTGTAGCAAGGTTGTAATATTTTCACTATGTGACTGAACCAAGGATCGTTTGATTTTGTCGAAACTTTCAGTCCTTTGCTGTTGGTTTCTCATCTGCATCTAATTTCTTCTCACATACTTGTTTGAATCTATTGTGATGATTTAGAACCACTTACTCCCGATGAACGCCGTTCCTTTATCGGTATTCGTTCCATTGTCCATAACCACCTATTACTATTTCGTCCACATAGCTCGAGACATTGGGCGTTTGGTCGATTAGCTCCAGAGATATCGAGAGAGCTGTTACATATTGTAACTACACCTTATCAAACTAATTCATCGTCTTCATTTCTGGACTACATTTTGCAGATATTTAGAGTTTGTTATAATGCAATATCCGGTATTACAATCGTAGGCCACAATGGATCGCCAGAGGAAACACACTTGCACGAAACGATCATTTCCAATGGGCAGCACAAGTTAGTCTGCTGAGTCGGATTAGACAGATAGAAAAATGAAAGTTGATAAACAAAACAGAACAAATGGTTTGGGTACAATTTCTAGGAGACAAATGCTTGCGAGTTAGCAATTCAAGAGGTGAAACCTTACTTGTTTTGACAGCATAGTAATTTCGTAAGAAGTCTTTTTGTTTGAGAAACATTGATGACCTTTGCAGAGAGAAAATCTACGTAAGCAATTAGCGACCATTGTATCCTGAACTGTTTTTTCTGTCGTAAGAGAGCTGTGACAATCTGATGGAAACATGACACTATTTAATTGCCTGGTTGGTTCCAGTCACCAGCTACCAAATGACGATTGTCACGAGGGTTCGACAGAAAAGATGATATTTTGAATTCCAGGAATGCGGTTATTTCTCACTGCATTGTACAAGTTGTCAAATAATGCACTGTTGTAATGAGAAAACTACGAGTGCACTGGATGTTCGAGCAATTCATATCAGTGGATGAACAGGTAAAATGTTATATCCCACTTGCCGGGTATGGTGCCTTATCGTGTTGCCAGCAGTTAACTCTCCCTACTCGCTAGGAAAAGCAACCTGTGTAGAAGTTTAATCAAACATTTTCAGCACGAATTGCGTACGCGCTAAAATGGATGGGTCATCTTAGGAAGCACGTTAGATTAAACACTTTCGAAAATACAAAATGGTGATGATGCCCACGAACGACACAGTCATCTTAGAAAGAGACTACAGTTAAATTTCGCCTACCGGTCTGGGGATTTTCACTCATAATCCAAACTCATTTTCATAATCCGGGAATTCTAAAAACTGGACACTGTCGTCCGGTTCTCCAAAGGAATGGCAAAAATCCATGAATATGAGGGATATGTCAATAATGAAATGATGAGATCACGATCGGTGTACGAAAAGATAGCGCGAGAGAAGAAGTGTAGTAACGTCAACCAGAGTGCTAATAATGTTGGTGTGAACTAACATACTACACATCGAATACATATCATTCACACAATGAAAAACCAACATCCGATCGGGGACTTAACTATGACGAATGGCCCAATGAAGCCCAGTCGGTATAAGTGTTGAGGAGATAAATTTCACGAATGAATTAGTTCTAAGGCTTAGGACATAACCTGTCCATAAATATTAGGTCAAACGTTATCTGTTTTCCATTCGGGGTTCGAAACCGATATTTGGAATTAACTGAGGTGAAGCAGTTAACGATAGTCTAGACGCATTTAATCGTCACTGCAACATGGGCATAGTTACGAAAGAGAGCCTAATATGCCTTCCGTACAAAGCTGCAAAATTAGGAAACTCATCCAGCCGTGAGCGAGGAGCATCAATATCTGATTGCAGAAACACGTTCAACTCATCGTCTTAAACAAAACACTGTCTGTTAATTTCCAATACAAACACTGTTTCAGTTCTTCAGAGGACACGTTCTTTGAACTAGATATAGCAAACATTATAAGCTACGCGTTCGTCTACAAGCAAACTCTATCATTTTATTATTTTAGCTAGAAGATAAGCTAGTGTTTCATGCGATTTTTGTGAATCGAAACAAGTCACAATCCCTTGACTTTGCTTGCCCGTGTATACTGTTCTTTTCGAAACCACGCTCAAGCAAGATCCATGTTCGGACAAGCTGAGCATTCCCGGGCCGATTTGATGGTGAGCTGAACAATTTTGCCTTCGTTTTTCCAGCCTTTCTCTGGCTGCGTTGGTCTGGTAGACTGAGTAACGACTTGAACTGTCGCTATCAGATGTCTATTTGGGTTTTGGTTCAGCCACTTCCGTTTATTGCTAACGCGACCTTTATCCGCATCTCATTCATAAGCAAATCTACACGTGTGTCCTATGCCTCATCGCTACGTACTTCACCACATCGCAAAGGCCAACTTTCTCATTTGGCCACGAGCTATCTTGAAATAGTTGTGCCTCCCGATATCATCAACAAGGAATGTGAAAAGACAAATTATGAAGACAAACAGTCAGCATTCAAGCATTATATAAGTTTTGATTCGATCATTTTGCCAAATAGCCTCTGTTCCTTGAACTGTTTCACCGGATTAGTATTTATACCTTTCGCAAATTTACCAAGTAATCATATGACGAACATTCAGCATTTCTGAACTGGAATAATCACGCAAACCAAGTTATTAAATCAATCAACTTTCCAAATTTCTCACTGCAGTCTATAGTCTGGGTTTCGTTAGAACGAAACAGACATCTTGGGTTCAGTCCGATTATGCAGATAGAAAGAGTGAATTAAAAAGAAAGCCCCACCACGAATATCTCCAACGAACGGTTTACGCACTGTCGACAATCAAGTCACCAGTAAGAAATCATGGAGACATTACACAGTTGCTTCGTTTCAGTCTGTTAGTAATGAATAGCAATGCATATGCAGTACTTACCAACTAGGACCCACATCCATGTGGAACTACTATGAACTATGAAGCAGAGAAGCTCTGTATGTGTTCGCATATTACAGAGAACCCACTGGCCACCGAGAGTTTGATCTCTTGGTGATCACAAACATGTTGACATCAAAAGTCCGGTGATGGATAAGGCTGCGAAATCATGTGGTGTTCATGTTGCTTTCCGGCTGGCTTGACAACTATTGAGTTTCACTCAAAATAATTAGTCCCGGATCCGCGAACCGATTCGAGTACGAGGACCACGCACTGCGGACCATTTGCAACAAGGAGGAAACAACTGTAGAGTGGTTCCGTAGTTTACTAATGCCTAATTTTTCATGCTGAATTCTTCGGAATTCTTATTAGATTTTCTATTGTTGTAAACTGTGAATAACAACTAAAAGTTGGTCAGTCTTATTTAGAAGGAAGAATGAGTTTTATGACGAGGTGGTTCCACGTCCATTGAGATTATTAAGGACGATTTATACAGATTAGCAGATCGACGATCCTAATCAAAAGCGGAAATTAATCATCGATACCGACATTCGAAGTTTACCAAAGAAATGAGGGCAACAGAGCAGATTAGAATTACTATTCTTTGAGATTTATTTATAAGAACTGACAGTATAATCTCATTTAAATCATTATTTGTGTGAATCGATGATAAACTCATTTGAGAGTCACATGGTGATCCGTCGGATGATTTTCGTTGTTCAGGCAAGGCTAACCTTCAGAAAGGGGATACAATGTTCCATCTGAAACACTCTGGAAATTTCAGGGCCGGATGTCACACGATCTAAACAACATAGTGCCAGTTTCTCTTCCTAGTAGTGCGTTTCGCATACGGATGGAAGGTTCGCTTCATCGGTTGTCTCAGAATTTGCTGGGAGTTTAGCAAAAAGGTACTCTGGTAGTGCGAGTGACCCACATTTGATACCTGAGTTGTCCATGTTCATGGAGCAGCTTCGGTTTTAAATATAACGTTTGAGATGACGAGAATGCCATATATTCACACCAAAGTGTGTTCCTTATTAGCTATTTGTCTGCTTTTCTCGACTTTCTTCCGCATTGCGTTGTTGATCCAAAGTTCAACCGGACGATACTTCAACACACTGAGCCTTCTTTGAATGCCATAAATATTGTCATATACTTGATGTTTCTGGGGTAATATGTCTCTTCTCATTCCTCATGTCATGAGTTGTAATACTCTCTTCTAGAAGGTTCACTGATTTGGAAACGTTGACGTATTTCTAAGGTAAAAACCATCTGTTTATCCGCAGACTTCAGAAACAACGACAAAATGATAGGTTTTCGATAACGGCTTTTATCCTGTTTCCACAAACAAAACCGTTTCACATCACATCGTAGTTTGGTTTTTTTCAGTTTGGCTATAACAAACAAGTATTTTCTTGTTTTCACGGGAAAAATGAATCCAAACTAATATACCCATCCTTCTCAAGACTTTGCACTCTAATGATGCACAACTTACCAAAATCGGTAGAGGTTCAACGGACGACTCATTTTAAAAGTAAATTCCTGTTAAATTTCCTCCGCAAAGTGAAATTAATTGCCGACGATCACCTGTGAGTCTTGAAACTTATCACTATGAGCTTTCCTCATTGGATTATTTATAGATTTTAATTTTCCCACAACATTTTTGAAAATCCTTTTAAAGAGCGAGGTCAAATCCTCGGACGCTATCGACTGCCGAAACGCTGCATGCATTCTTCATCTGCAGTCAGATGAACGCACGGAGCATGTATTGCCGCTCTGCAATAGTTCATTGTTCACACTGCCGCTGGTCTGCCGATTTATGTCATTTATTTCCCCAAATGACCAACGCTGTCCACTTATCAGTCAGACTAACCAAGGTGGTTGTCTGGCCTCGAATGCAGTAGGTTTGCTGGTACATTGCCTAATCTTGCGCGTTTGCACTCCCACCGATGTAGAAGATAAAAACAGACACTTTCCTGAAGCGTTTGACTGAAGTTCTCTGCAGGATTCCGTTTTGCATACATTTAAACATGAGCAGGTAACAAAAACTTACATTAGGCTGTACGCTAACGTAATGAACGCGGTCGTTCTACAATGTGGAATTTTACCTTTACAGTTGGAAACAAGTCGAATGGAGTCGCCAAGGCGAATAGTAGAATTTATGGATCATTATTGTAACCTAATTGGTGAATTGGAACCACAGTCAACTAAGTATCCATCTCAGTCTAGACAAACCCATAGTAAATTTCATCCCGCTTATTGTTTACGAGGTAAAAATTGGTAGAAAGTGACGAATTCAATATGGGCAATTTTATCCAAGCGCTTCGAGGTCCTAATTGATAATTACTTGGCGTGTGATTTTCAGTGTGATTATGCTGTTTTGGGCAACAGAACAATTCAACGAATCGTGCGGAAATGACATCGTCATCATCATCATCATCATCATCATCATCATCATCAACATCATCATCATCGTCATCGTTTAGCGTTAAACAGCAAGGCAAGCCTCGCTGACCGCTGCCTTACCCCAGAGTTACACGTTTCTGCAGGAAGCGTGAGGTTCAGGGAGTGGACCTACAAAGGCGGGAAAAGATACGATGCTGCTGCAACCAAAACAAGTAACACAGTCCAACTGTACAAACGCACGTGTTTTCAATTATGTTGATTCGATAGAGAATGACAGCACGACCGCCACTGTTCACGGTTCACTGCCATATCCTTCAGTGTCTCCAACCAGCAAGTCGACGAGTCTTTCGGACTCCTGAGTTTCATACGCCGAAACAAGCAATTCTCAGAAGTGGCACCCAATACCAGATTCCTAACCTTAAAATTACTCACCCGGCCACTCCATTCAATCCTAGCCATACTAGGTAAACCGACGAACATCGCCCACACGCATACTCCAAGTCTCGCAACCGTACAACAGAACTGAACGCACTGCAGCACAGTACACACGACCTTCCAACTTCAGTGAAATATCAGGCCGACGCCACAGGTGCTTCAATCCAGCGTAAGCTGTCCGAGCCTTGGATATACGCATACTTACCTCCAATCCCGAGCTACCATCGTTCGACACGCAGCTACCGAGGTAGGTGAAACGGTCCACAATCGTCAGCTCCCCTCCATCCAGTATCAAGTTCGGCGCTGCTGTCGTCCAGTCCTGCAACAGTACTTTGCACTTTGAAGGTGCAAAGCATATTCCAAACCGAGCAACCGATCTCGACAGTCTACCTAGTGTCCGTTGTGCATGGTCCACAGACTCGAACAGGCACACGACGTCGTCTGCGTAATCTAGGTCGCATAGCTTCCCTCCACTTCCCAGTTCGACTCCTACATCCCGGAGACCTCCTAAAGCATTTTCCATCACCTCGTCCATGACGAAGTTGAACAAGAATGGAAAAATGGGACACCCTTGTCGAACGCCACTAGTCGTTTCGAATGAACGTGACAGCTCACCGTATACCCTAATGCGACCATAGGTATGCGGATACAATGCTCGCAACAGGTTCACAAACTTCGTTGGCATACCCTTCCGGTGGAGAGCACTGAGAAGTGCTGGTCGATCCACCGAGTCGAAAGCACCTTTCAAGTCGAGAAAGACTACGATCGTAGGGCGCCGGTACGCGTAGCGCGTTTCGAGTATCTGTCGAAGAGTGAATATTTGGTCGATGCAACCTCGACCTGACCGAAATCCGGCCAGTTGTTCGCGGATATTACTCTCGCGAATCGATGTCAAACGGCGCAGCATTATCGAAGCTGATACTTTAGTAACTATCAGAATCAAACTAATCCCACGATGATTGCTGCAGTCACTCCGTGTACCCTTCTTAAAGATGGGTATAATCAGTGAATCACCTCACGATAGCGGGATACGCTCCTCGTTCCAAATATCACGAAGCAAGGAGGTAAGTGATTTCATCAGCACCTCTCCACTCAATTTGAAAACAACTGGGGGAAGTTCGTCGACACCGGCAGCTTTTCCCTTCTTCAGAAGCCGAATATTCAACTGCGCTTCGACTTCCGTTGGGGGATCAAGTGACAACTCCCAAGGATTCACTGCTCCAGACGTCGGGCTAGATACGATAGCGTATGGCCAGCTAAACTGATCCTTGAAATGCTCTGCCCAACCGTCCAGTCTTTCCTGTCTACCATGAATGAGCGCTCCATTCCTATCGCACACGACTTCACTAACCGAAATCCACCGCCCATCGCTGTCGCGTATAAGCTAAAACAGCCTTTGACTGTTATCTGGAGCGGACGCTACGTCCATCTCTTCGGTTACCTTAACCCACCAGTTTTCGCGGTCATTCCTAAGGCTTATGGTCAACTGACGCTGCAACTGCCGACTCATCTTATTCATTTCCTTGCAGTTAGGCAGCTCGCGTTTTTGCTCCATTAGAATTAGCGACGCTTGTGAGATCCAGTGTTTTGATGGATGCTTGATATAGGACCGCAGGCGAAATTTCCTGCTAAATGCATAGCCTGTTTCATTTGATCCCACGGATCGTCTACATTGCCACTGGTCGCAGTTCTTTGTTCCTCGGACAGTTCCTGTTCGTAGCTGTTGCGAACTGCCGAATCAGACAAACGTTCGACAGCCAATCGCATTTGTGGCCTGCGTCGATGGCCATTCAGCTGCAGCAAAAATCGCATTAAAACTAACGCATGGTCCGACTCGACGTACGTGGTCCAGCATGATCTACAGTTCTGGACAGAACCGCGCCAACGGTAGCTAACTGCAATATGGTCAATCTGATTCAAAGTACCTGTCGAGCTAGAGCGCCATGTCGCAGTGCGACGCGAACTGTGTCGGAAATTCCTACCAAATAGAAATAAATCAAAGTCTGCACAGAATTGGAGAAGTCTTTCTCCGTTGTCTGTTGGCTGAGCAGGCAAGCCGCATTGCTCACCTACATAGGTCTCCGATGCACTCAGTTTTCCAACATGTGCATTTAAGTCACCTGCTACCACTACAATTTCAGAGCGTTTGCTCTTCCGAACAAGAGTAACGAGGTTACCGTAAAATTCGTCTTTCTCCATATCAGTGCTGCAGTCTGTTGGAGCGTATGCCGAGATAAATAAACTACGCTTAACACTACTATCCTTTCGGACGCCGACTGATCCCTGCAGTCTCATGGCACACAAGCGACTGTTGACTGGGATCCAATCTAAAAGGGCTGCTTCAGCCTTCTCACTCAAGACTATTCCTATACCGCGTTGACCCACAGCTTGAGCTGCTTCGTCTCCTGAGGTGCGAAGAAAATATCTTGGCGCAGTCAGCTGAATTACTTTACTCGAATCCTGAATTTGTGTTTCACTCACACAGCAGACATCAATCGAAAGTGAGTCCACTGTCAGAGCCAAACACGCCTGTTGGCCGGCCTGCATTAAAGTGCGCACATTGAAGGAACCCAGATGCAGAGGCTGACGGGGCTTGACAGAATGTGAGCTAACAGACTGAAAACCATCTACTACACTACTTGACAATAAATCAGTGCGACTGTCGGGCGTGTTATCAATGGAGATACTATGGGTAGGCAGAAGGGGCAAACAGATTGGGTTGAAGTCAGAAGAAACAGGTTGAATAAAAGAGAGAGAACTCTGAGCAGCAGCGTACTTATCACTACCCACCACCCCAACTGCGCTCGATGCAATGGGCAGCGCGGTCCTTATTATACTGCGCGACGACCGATGCATCGTGGAATTCTTTGTAAGCATGTGAATAATTGGAACTGGTTGAGGGGTACTGCTATGGAGTTCAGCCGCTATGCCGAAGAATGATTAGGGTTGTCAATCAAAGCATTCTGTTCTGACCGCAAGGCAGCGGGGAACAGCTGAGTGGAAGCCCATCTACTTCGATCAATTAGTCTTACACTCGTTTTTACGACTGAGCTGCTAACTCAGATCAACCCCCAACTTGGAGGACCAGGAGACTACTTCGTCAGGCCTCTACCCATTGACCTTTTAGGTATGATTGGATCTTCGGCTTGAGATAAGTCATCCTGTATAGCTCGTTGGATCATGGGGGCACGCAATCGGTCACATCGCACAAGGGGCAGTCTCATTGTGACGGAAATGTGTAATTTGTTAGAAGAACAATATTTAAAATTAAGCCGTATTTATGGACGAAAACATGCTGTGGCCCTTGTGACTCCGCCTTCTTCTTGTCGCTTTTGTGAGAAATGTTCGCATTGGCTTTACAGAAAACATCGTATCAGTGGTTTTAAGGCACCAAAACTGGATGCATATACCATAGTGATTTTTTCATTGAGACAACAAATTAGTCAACTGAAAATGGGAACTCAGTTGATATCATTTGTTTCAACTAGTCCACTAGCGCGTTCATTCATTACGGTAAAAAGCACGCGCTATGCCTGAAGCTGGACAATAAGGCTCACATGACTGTTTCCGCTGATTGCATTTGTTTGACTAGTCTATTCTACCGCTTAGTCGTAAGTCCTTCAGATTCATTTACCATTTTGCAACAGATAAATCAAAAGCTCACTGAACACTATGTTCACCATCTAACCCATCTATGGTTTTCACTGATTTGGTGTGTAGAAGCTGTTAGTTAAGGATGACCTCCATCAAGTCCGAATTTCTTCGATGGCAAACTTGCTTTGACAAAGTTGCTCAAGATGACAACACTTTATGGCTTCCTACAGGCGCGCCCGATCACTCTGTTTCCGTGATTGTTTCAAATAGCTTTTCATTTGGCAGATCAACTCTTCCTTGGTGTAATCCGAAACATTTTGGGTTTTCGATTTCTGTGCTTCGCTGATTTATACTAATGCGGCACCTTGGAGTAATCATGTTTTTGTCTATCAAAACTGCTTTGGTATGAAGTACAGCTTTCGTGTCTGACTGGCGTTCGGATCGCACATTTCACAGTCGAAGTTCAGGTCATCCGGTGAATGATACGCTCGGGAAGCACTAGACTCGAATTTTGCTCTCATAGCAGCTCATCTTCGTTACGCATAGGCCGCATGCGTACAAACATAGTAAACTCAATTGCCACACTAATCAAAAGGAATTCTGAGATATACATAAAGCTTGTCGTGCAGACATAACCACGGTAAAAGTTTAGAATCTATTTTCAGCCTCTGTAAAATTAGTCGCTTGTCAATAAATTAAAAATCTCTAAGTTGTCATGCTTTTGGATAAAATCTGTGCTTTGGACTGTGCTGGCTGTTTACAATTCACGATTCGGTATTCATAAGGCATACATTTATCCGAATAGACATATCATCCATGAAAATGATGATCTACTGCATTAAGGTATCAGTGTTGGGAGCAGGCGAGATTCAAACGGACTAGTGAACAAGACAAGTGGGAAAAAGTGGATTCCGAACAAACAAGAGAAACGGAGACCATATGCGGTTTGTATAACTCATATGACCCGTTGTTAAACAAACATACACAAAGCATTCCAGCCACATCAAATTGTCCCTATTGGGAAATTATACAAGCATTACTTGAATCGCGGTTCTTGGGCAGATTTCGGCTCCCGGGTAAAAGCCTAATCCTCCAGTGCGGTCGCTGGCACTCCGACGCGCGCAACACTCACAGATTGCTTGGAGGGAATAGGAGCATTTATGGTATGACCATGCAACATAGAGTTGTATTGGAAGACTTTTACATTACACGAGCCACGAAGGAAATGTCATTGAGCATAAAGTCACGGAAACTGCGTAGTGCAAACTGGATGTCGAATGTCCTGACAATACCTTAAATTTGCCACAGTTTTTACGATGTACCAAGGAAATAATCACAATAGCAACAGCGAAGGATGGATAACTAGAATGAGTGAATTGTAACCGAGAACCATCAGTCCTAAGTCACTTGGGAAGTCGGTGTCATTTGGCAGGTTAGGTATGAACTATGCTCAAAAACGACGCGGATTCAAGCTTGAACTTGCGTGATCGAATTCCGACGAAGACGTTAAGAAAGGGAAAAGGGATTTCGATCCGTCCATCGACATTACTTACGTTCCTCACTGACTACCCAAATCTCTGATTTTCCGATAGACTTAACGTACAAACGTCTAGCTCGGTTATAGCTTTGTTATTTGCTCAATTTAAAATTTTCATCCGCTGAGGAAGAATTCATCCACGAGACACCACGGTCCACTTACCGTTCTTCGAGATTACTAAATTGTTTTCGAGAGAAAATACAAATTTCCATGTAACGGGTAAAACAACAATAAATTGGGCAATGCGCATAGACCAGAATTTGGCAAAATCAATGGAATAAAACAGGTGTTTTCATCAGAAGATCGTATAGTGCGATTTAGATGGACATCGATCACAGTTTGATGGAGATACAGTAAATGTTAAGGAATGTCAAAACCAGAAGGATTCTAAATTGATCTGACGATGGGAGTTCAAATAATGACATATTCATTTCATCTTACTGTGCCCAAGTGAGTGACTTGCACAATAAAAAGGGCCGAATCGCAAGGACATTCGAGAAGGAATACCACAAACTGAAGAGAATAGGTAGTGTTAAAAGTTTGCGCAGCCGAGAGACGGAAACAAAGTGAATCGAACAATCCCTGGAATTTCGTGTAATTCAAATTACATTGTGCTCAAATTATTCAGTTTCTAGGATAGACAGTGAATAGGTGAGACTAGAGGTGCAAGCATTTAGAACAAGTGACTAAATGAAAAAAAAAAAACAATAGATGTTTTCTTTGAGTTCGGTCAGAAAAAGTAAGTAAGAACTTAGATATAGGTTAAAAATTGCTTCTACGTCCAGTTTGAAGAGGCCTGGGAAATCATAGACAACAAATAGGACAAAGCAGAGAAATAGTCGAATCCGGAAAAGACGTTTTACTCCAAATTGAGGTGCTTGCGATTTCCAGTTTCCACATTGGATGGACAAAGTTTATGGATAAACTAATGAGTCCGACTTTTCTGCTTCAAACTTGTGATTGATTCAAACTCCAAATTGCTTCTTACTCATAAAAGCAAGACCTGTTGGCAGAGGTGAACGAGTTGTCGAAATAGATTGGAATAGGAGAAATAAGAGAGAGTGTGACAATGAGAGGGAAGTTCTCGTTTAACTTCTTGTCAAATACAACAATTCAGACCGTGTTGACCAAATTCGTCAACATCACGTTTTGATGAACTGAAGGATTGAAATCACACACAAGCACCAACCATGGGATGGTTAGCTGATCCAGTTTGAACGGTACTCATATCCACTTTGGATGAGAGTTTCTAATTCCTGAAATTGTTTTTTTCCAGATGTTGTTCACTTTGTTTTGGTTGAAATATCTGATAAATCAAGTGTGCAGTCCAATATATAATGTTATTATTTATCAACTTCGATAGAATAAAATCAAAGATGAAATATAATAAAAGAAACTACCAGCGGAGCTTAAATGTTGAGTTCCGTTGGTTGGTTATACACACCACTCACTCTATTGTCGCCCAAAACATTTGGACACAAACCTTCGACCTTTGGCCATCAGACTGATAAGTTTCCCCAGTATCCATGTACGAACCATCGTGGATGTGAGTATGAGGGCGAATGGATCCACAACGAAGTTTGTAGTGTAGAGGAAAATGCAATAGTTTTGCCATCCACCTTTGAGAATCATCTTCATCAACCCGTAGCTAGATAAAACATACTCCAGATGACAATACATTCGAGCCAGAATGAAGTTGATCAGAATTACGCCAACGCCCACCGAGGCAGTTCTCACACTACGTGCGGTGGTTGTACCAGTCAACGGGTCACTTAGATGGAAAGATAAATTTCTCGAACCGGAGTTCGATACCAGACGACGAAGCACGAGGAGAATTTTCGTTTGCATCGCAGTGACCCCACAGGCCGGGATGAGGTATGCAAAAACAAACAGTAGAATCCAATACACTTTTCTAAACATCTGAACATTATATGCGTCCAGAATTGCGATATTTGTATCGTAATAAGCAACAACAAAACACGTAGATGCCAAAGATCCGGCATAGACAAAGGAAATACCGAACAAAGCGATCTGGTAGCATTTGGAGTCCCGGGGATAAGTACGAAATAGTACTATTGACCAAAATCGATCGGCTGTTAACAGAACTAAATTAACGGAACTGAGTGTTGTAATAATCAAGAAAGGAAACAGGTTCGCCCAGCAGTAGGCGAATGCAGGGCCCTTTATTGTGTTCAGCGAAAGATTCAAATGGAATGTGATCCAATAGATTGCCACAATGATGCACCCAACACCATCCCAAAGGAACTGAAGATGAAGTAGAAAACGTGTTGCAGGAAAACCGATCTTCACCTTCTGGATTACAATCAGTCCGATCAAATTTCCTGCCAATCCTAACAAAATCAGAAGCCAGCTTAATATGTCTCTCAGGGGTGCCCATCGAGGTTCCCATGGAGCTGTTTCCATCTGAACCATTCAGAATGAAAATGACCGTGACCCAGGTGAATTCGAATAAAAAAACACGCCTTAAGTTTACCCGTTAGTTTCCTATTCAGTCCCACAAAAATCCAACTCTAATAGGTTGGGTTCATCCTCATGGAAACTATTGACCAATTAAGTTTCTCTAATAATTATGGAAGGGGTAACTTAGTTTTATTTATTCCTAGGCTCTACAAATACATAAAGTTATTGGCCAATCGTGGCAGTACAGAAAATCCTTACGAACACCGTGATTTGCAGAAGCTTTTGATTAGTGAAACAAGAGAAAGCCGGAAGGGATGAAACTTCTCTGAAATAAAAGTGAGGGAAAAACGCCGATTTCAGCCAAATGTAGTAGTCGGAAATGGATTTGAAATTAAAATTGTCGAAGTTTTTCGGTTCAGATGCGTTGCATTATTTATTGAAAATGTAAGGCATTGGAATTCTGAATTGCATTTAATTACCGAAGTTACGGCTCGTGTACTCTTACTGGGCACACTTGTCACTGGTGATCCGATTGATTTAAAAGAACAGATTCTTGATTTGTTGTTTTGTTTGATATTCCACATCTCACAATCAGTTTGTCGTAGTTGGAATATTCTCTCTACAGGTGCGCAAACTACACCTTTTCATCACTAATTTCCAAGATATCGCAACACGATTTGATTTAGTTCATCCACTACAAATGCGGGTTTGCGTTAAAATAAACGGCTGGAAGCAAGATGTCCACAGGAAGAAGCGTAATTAACATTTTGTTCCTGATATGGTCTGGCTAACTGGGAAAGAACCATTATGAATTTCAGTTTTATCGAAAAACTCGAAGTCAATCTTGATCTCACAAAACGCCTTATTACCAAATATATTTTCAGTTTTTGCACAACTTCGAGTGGGGTTGGTTTCTCTGCGTAAGAATCCCCCACTTATTTCAGTGAAGAAATGAAACTATCCCATCGGTACGGTGCACTGGTGACACACATTTGAATTCACGGACATTCGTAAAAACATCACATGGAAATATGTCGGCATTTCTGCAGGATCATCCATCGGTTCGCTTACCCATCTGCCGTTGTAAAATTTAATTGGGTTTTAAAAATTCACAGAAATATTCATAGAAATGCTCTCTCCACAACACTGTTCTATCATTTAGTTTAAGCATCAACCTCTAGACTTTCCGTAAACCCGTAAGCTAGAAATTAGTAGTAATGTTTCGATCAAGCTAGTGATCTGCCATGCGGTCTATTTGTCCATCACGTAGCCCTTCTTCAGCCTGACGGAACAAATTTCCTTTTTGCTGTTAGACTAAGGTTTGAGCTTAGCTATCTAGTTACAATAAATTACTTCGCAAGCCGAAAGCTGCTTCATCGGGCGCTCCATAATTTGGTTAAGCTCGGATTGGTTTAACCGGTCTATTGATTACATTTTCACGGAGCGATTGGCAGTGAACAAGTAAGTTTATCAGAGTCAAAAATAAATTTTTGATAAAACTAGACACCATTGTGATGAACTTGCCGCAAGACAAATTGTGTACTTAGTCTCGTCATATACCGGTTCTAATAGATTTTAATTTGAAATAAAACCGCAGAGTAATTTTGATTTCTGTCCCCCCGCAGTGACTAGCAAATTATCCAGGGTTTGAGAAAGTTCCCTTACCATGGAGGTCGTTTATTGATGCTGGCATGCCTAATTGGGACACCGAATCCGTTCAAACAATCGATGTTAGTCGCGGGTCGGGTTAATTCGACTTAGCTCGAGTCACTTTTAAAATTGGTACTCTGCACAGGATGGTCTTATTGTAGCAGTCTCCGTTAAAGGAGAGGTTAAAACTCTACATTTTGAAGAGACGGCCTACCGATCAAAGCAACGTGGCAACATTTCTAGTGCTGCTCAAGGACAGAGCATGCGCGACGTTCGACGTGGTACAAAAACCCTAGAAGTAATGGAATGGTTCACCCACAAATAAGCCTTTCTGGCTGACTTTGGCATCATGATAACCATTGTGAAGGCGATGAACGGGTTCAGTGGAGTTGAGCACGCGAATGTAACGAATCCAGTAGCGCAAGAAATTGCTATCTAGCTGCATATGGAAGGAGCTCTATTGATTCTGAATAAGTAGCCACGAGTGCACCTGGTGACTGATCGTTTAGTAGACAGCCTGCCGAGACCTTAGCACTATAACTTTCGGGCCATTCGTGTTCGACGCAGGCGATATGTATGGCAAATATCATAGGTCACTTTTGAAAAGTCCCCCACTAGAGTGACTACAGTGAACCATCAGAACGTCTAAACATCAAGAACGTAATGCCATAGAAGCATGGTGAATAAGAATAAGACGGACACTCACCAGCTGGATGGTGTCGAGGTGCCGGTTGGCCAACCTGTTGTGACCTAGCTGATTCGCCCGTCTTCATGCCGAAGTTTGTTGATTTTAGTCTCGAAAGCTGAATCGTAAAGTTGAATTGATCAACAGATATTGACACAAAACGTTTGCCAGTTCAGGGCGTCAGCAGGAAAGCTAGCAGTGCGCCAAGTTAGGATGCATTCATTTCCGTAACCAAATAGAAGCAGGGGGAGAAATTTAAACAGTGTATCAGTTAACTAATTCCAGTGAGTAACCAAGTATTAAATGCTGATATAACAGAAAACTACCTGATTTGTATGGTGGGTAAAACGCAAGCAAATGATGGCAGATTATATCCGACAAATGAACTGCGATAGCGTACTTTCGTTGTGACCGTCAATCATTGTGCATATTATATCGACGGACAATTTTATTTGGTGTCCTTTGTCGGTCCGGTAATAGCCAGTAAGATAATTGTTGCCGTGATGAGTACTCCACAAAACATCACGCATTTATGAGCCGAAAGCTGGTATCAGGTCTAGTAGCGAACTGTAATGCGGACATGCTATCTATGCTCGCAGATTTCAAGGCAGTGTGCAAGTAATTATGGTACTTTGAAATACTTAGGGATAAATGTGTCCCTGTGGGATGGACCAGGTTTTGGGCTTACGGAAACGAGATCTCAGTAATTCAGCTGAATGTCATTTCCGATGAGTTTTAACTTAATTCGGAATTCGCTCAATAACACCTGGCAAACTGCAGTTTTGTAGTGCCCAGATTCAGCCAGAAAGTGGATCGCTGGGCTAGAATTTTGCAAGGATATAGCGATTGCCCGTTTCAAAGTTCGGTTGAGTACAAAATAAAAAGAACGAAAAATGTATTTTTCGGCCTTCGAGTAAGCTTTCCATGTGACCATATAATCTTGGCAAGATATGCACACTATTTGGTGTCCGGTAGAAGGATCTGGTAATGTTCCCGCACTCGAAGCATTCGCGATTTAGGTCATAAATACTGGAATTGCAGCCTGCTGATGGTGGTTGGTAAAGCATCAGAATATTTAACTCATTATTTCTGAACTGTGTGAGATCGATCTGAAATAACTAAAATACTGGCAAACTGGGATTACTTTCTCGTAAGTATGCACTGCAACGGGAAACCAATCATATGAAGGTAATAACATGCGTTGGCTTATTAATTCTTATGATATGCATCCAAAAAGTTGACGTAAATGTGAAACAACTGAGTTTTTCTTCAGGCATTATAATGCTTTGTCAGACATTATCCGGGATTTGACCTTGGTAAGAGTGACTCACTTTGAATAGATAAGCCTACTACCACAACTAGCGGCTTTGCTGTGGCAGCACATATTTTTAATTTTGTCGTACAACGGAAAGTCAATACTTTCGGGCTTTGTGTCCCCTTTCTGAAGGTCAACCATGCCTGATCAACAAAAATCACCATGTGGTACCTCAGTGGACCTAACATTTATTCACGCTCCTAACGACTCAGATGAGATTCTGTCGAGATCCAAAAGTCACAAACAGAATTGACATTGCGGTGTACGGCCAGCATGACAGAGCGCATGCAACGGTGGAACATTTAAACAAAATCCGCAATTCTTCAATCACTGAAGAAATGAGTTGGAAATATCCGTTGAAATGTTTCATGAAAATATACAAAATCGTTGTGGCTATTTCGACTTTTCAATAATCCAATATGTTGCTGTTTCAGAAAAGCAATTCAGAGGAGGGCGTTTCTTTCCGGTGGACGAAAAACGAGACTGCCACTAAACATATGTGCCCATCCTAGCAAACCATTAGGAAAGTGAACTATGAGATAATCCGTAGGCAAAGGAGAGGCCAGTGTGACGACTAATAACTCGGCATTAGTGGGCTGAACATCCGAACACACTTCGGGCACATAGTCAGTTGTGATCTGTGTACTCAAGTGGATAAATGTGAATCGATCACGAGGCATCTGATGTATGAAATGATAAAATCGGCTTTTCACGAACTCCAAGCAAAAGGCACAAGGGAAACTGAAGCCATGCTAGTGGTAATTCGGGTGTGGCGAAGGCGATATGCGCTTAGTGGTATCGATGTTTCATAACGGATACTGACAAATATTACACCAATAATACAAACATATGAGGCTCCGCCCACTCAGCCTGTTGTGATAGTGGCAACAGTTTCATCAACCGTGAAGATGAAATGGTCAGTACCTTTGTAATGAGGTTGTCACCCCGACTGCTGACGAATGGTTTTCGATCTAAAAGCCAAGCCTAGCAAACCTGATGGAAACGACCGATCTCAGCTACGACTAGCACAAATATCCGAAAATTTCTAAAATGCGCACATAACACTTTTTTGGACGTAGGTGATTCGGAATGCGGGTTTTCGATCATGCTCAAGAACTGTGAGAAGTATTTCTTTGAAAATTACCACTGAGCACATTGAGAAAACACAATTTGCCAACTTGTGTTTTCTCAAAAGTATTTCTACAGCAATAAAATGAAATGACTGGAAAACTCTAACCCATCACTTCTTCCAGGGAAATAGAGGCATAAATCCTTGCAATGTTGTGCACACTCTTAATGAGATGTGAGTTAGCAGTGATGCATGAGATGCCGCTTTCAATCATGTGCACGATTCGGTGCCGACTCGCTTGCTCCGCCTACTGCTTTGCCGAAAAAAGAGGTTTCAGATATGCCAGTTCTGTTCAGGAATCGTGTGTGGCTTGTGAATCTCCAAATGGTTTTTTGGTTGAAACGCAACAGAATGGGACCAAGTTAGTTGACAAAAAAGATTCGTTTGGAATGGCGATAGTCACAAGGGAGTGCGATTGAATAGCTTTTAAATACCTGGCAATTCGCACCTATCGAGTGGAAAGATTTTCCTATCCCAGGAAATTGTGCAATTTGCGTAAGGTCGACAGCGGCATCACCTTTAATTTTGGACGCCGTACAGTAAATTGAAGGGAACATTCTCGTGCTATTTTTTGGACTATTTGTCCAGGCGTCCCGAAGGAACATCAATGGAAATAAAGTATGATTTAACTTTAAAAAACTACTGAATTGGCTTTAATAAGTATGCATCGGCAGAATCATTAGCTCGTGACGTTCCACTTTGAGGAGGTTGGTTTTATGAAATCTCTACAAACTCAACTCTCAAGAACACCGAAATCTATACTTTGTTCCCAATTATCTCTGTGAAGCGTTGATAAAAAGAAATGTTCAGTGCTTCCCACAAGAGTGACTGAACATTAACAGTCAGTGTTAGCAGACTGGCATATCCGTGATTCCAAATCGATCACATATGGTATCGAGCACAAGCGACACTGTGTTTTTTCTGACCAATGCAATCGTCTCTCGCATTTGTTAATTTCGGACACCATACTATTTCAGTAATGATAATTGAAGTTCTAGGAAATTTTGAATTAATTCCAAGTTTAACAAAGCTATCAACTTGACAAAGTCTGTCAAGTGATACATGAAATGGTTTTGAAGCTGAGAATAGTCAACACCTTTGTTGTGGTGAACAATCCGAAAAGTAGCGGGGAGCAAATCATTGTCAATCGTATCTAAGATTGGGTTAAAAAAATGTGATATCATCTAAGATCCTTAGTTTGTAACTTCAAACACAATTGTGAGAATCATTCACCGAAACGAAAACTGGAGACAATTTCATCAGAATCATGCGTCAATGTAAACACTTACCATCACTATGCTATTTTTAGCCTTGCTTGGCACATGTTAGGTTAGTGAGAATAGGCAAATAATCATCATACCTATGTAGAACATGCCAAGAGAGAGAGAAAATACCATGTAAACCAAATATCTCTATCAAACCCCTAATTCGAAAGATTTTACGCAAGAAAACGGTGCACCTCGTTGCTTCTCACCCACCTTATTCAGCATCCTGGGGTAGTTATTTGTAAATATCAGTAGTCGAACACAAAACCTTCATGGACCATCAACAACGAGTTGTCAGATTTCACAACCATTGAGTAAATTATTGAAATCTATTAAATTGTACATCCCGACACTAAAAGAAGCCCGATTTTGTCGCAGAGAGCGCGTTTCGCATGTGGATGAATGAGCGAAATTTACGCGAAATCGCAAGCCGGCAATCAGGCATGCACAATTGGCATTCGCCTGTCCAAACATCCTCATAATCATACGTTCTTTTATTAGATTTCCACTAGGATCTCATCTGAAACTTTAGAAGCAGGAATGGATTTAGGACAAAATATTTCATGAGTTCGAAACTTATGTCCGCATTCAGATTGTCTGCGAGACTAAAAATTACGGCAAATGAACCCGTGATACTTGTCACCTATCCAAGATCCTACTGATTCCAGTGAAGTTTCAGCGTGGGAACGGAATACCAAGACAGTTCCGTAGGGGTTGTAGGCTGATGAAATCTCCCAAGGCCGTTGTGATTTGCAATGTGATCGTCCAATCATTTTCATTTTCGGCTTCAGTTAAACTTAAGCGCTAACTTCTTAGTCGTTTCCGCACAATTTCCTTAATTCACACAATTCCTGCATTTTGTTGTAATATCTTGAACAGTTCACGTCTAAATATATCGCTCATCAAGGTACCTCAAACACCACGCGATCCAGTGCCCGGCAAACTGCTGTTATCCTAGTGCACTACAAGTTGATGCCACATACACACTCATATTCAAACATCTGTCTTCTGCAATTTGTTCAGCTGCTTTGTACTCTACGTCGAATAAAGAAATCCAGAATTATCCGCATTGGCATATTTATAGCATAGAGGTATACTGGAACCTGCCGGCACTTTGATGACGAAAGTAGAAACAATCGAAAGGTGTCAACTGGACTTAAATTGACCTGAATTAGGATTTCACAAGCACTTGATGATTTAAACGTAACGTGCAATCATACAAAGCATTGCAGGTACTGAGGCTGAAGGTCGCAAAAGGATAGCTTACCTTGGAAATATGCGTCGGTGCTCTGCCAATTATCGGAAAGTAAAGATTCGACTAGTGCATTCTCAAGTGGCGGCAAACTGATTGATCCTCTCTCCTCAGTCCTTCATTCATGTAATACATCTTGT
Organism: Fasciolopsis buskii; assembly: GCA_008360955.1. NCBI lineage: Eukaryota > Metazoa > Platyhelminthes > Trematoda > Plagiorchiida > Fasciolidae > Fasciolopsis > Fasciolopsis buskii. The sequence continues at coordinate 68,631 of LUCM01000107.1, forward strand.
ACATAACAATAGTAATAATAATAATCACTGCAGCTCCCACGACAATGCAATAAGCTTTGCATGCCGGTAGTTGGCTTAGTGATTATGTGAGCTTTCCTCGATACTGGCTCAATACCGGACTCCCTGCACTCCGGTAGAACATCGATCGTAAGAGATCAGCAAACGAAACATTTCATGAAATGCCTAAATTATGAATGTGTTGGAAGGGGAATTCCACGTAACAACACATTACCCGGAGGACCCGAAGTAGTAATGTACCAAATAAAGTCCCAGTAGGCGAGACGTGGTAGTGAATCGGACAACAACGAATGATCGTCTGCTATCAAAGTGATCGGGAACCGAACATATGACGATTTCGGTTACAGATGCTTAATCCACTTCGCCATCACTTAATCCCTCAGAAAGAATGTTGAAGCCTGTGACCGTCTCATGAAGTGTATTCCTTTGCGAACATCTGCTTCGGAAAGCTTGTTGGTTAAAACATTTCTTTGCTAGAGCAGTGCGGAATATCAGCAAAACAAGTTAGCGCCGTTGCTGCCCTTCAACGTTATTTGGCTGATCCCGGCAGTTTGGTCAGCTCGTTCTCTACACTTTGGACGGTTCGTGCGTGCATCATGCAGCCTAAGACAGACTAACTGTCGACAGATCATGCACTCGGAACGTATACCGAAGAACGATGGAGAATTAGTGAAAACAAAACGAGTCTTCGTATTCTACAAGTACTTCTTTACGGCCGTCAAACTTGTGAACACCTCCAGAAGTGGTAGCCAATGGAAACGTGGTTGATTCGAGCCCAGCGACAACTAACCACGATGAATATCAAATTGTCTATTGGTAATCCCAATGCTTGAAGTTTGTGCTAGCGAGGAGTAGTACAAAGGAACGGAAAATGTTTGCCGTATTACGAACGACGGCCATCTAGATTTGAAGTATCTCCCAAGAGATCCTCAGTTGGAATTAGGCGACACGGTCTTAAATTAGCTCTCTTATCAAAATGAAAGGATTACTTCGGTTTGGTCTGCATATGAGATCGTACGGCCTGTGAGTGAAATTTTCCGCGATTCATCCAAACTGACTCAAGTGTCGAGATAGGTGAAGACAACAAACAGCTTACTTTTATCGAGTCGAAGAAATGTATGCCGCACAAACCTCCAGATCTCATTAGAAATAATCGATTTGAAAAATCCCACAGAACATTGAGAACAGCACAACTTGGCGAACAAGCTCGTTTTCAGTTATTCCTATTCATGCCAATACATAACATTAAATATGGTCTGGAGATGGTTCAAGGGAAATTGTCGGTTTGCAGTCACATCAGTTCACAACTCTAAGAATACATCTGTCTGTAAGTGTAATTGATCAATTTGTCACGCGATCAAGTTTTAGACCACTTCTCGGATAATGACAAGTGGGCCAGGGAAGTTTGAGAGTCTGGATAAATTGTTTCTGGGCTCATAGAGAGGGTTACACAAACGGATAGATACGGCTTCGGCTGTGTTCAAGATGCGACACTTGACAGTTCTTGATTGTCCGCTCCTAACATTATAGATAGTGCGAAAAGCACTTGTCACGTTCACTGAGTGGTTTGACTCGACAAGGTGTGAACACACCACGCTAGTGATTGCCTTAAATGTTCCTGTGCTCAACCATGCCGGATGGCGTTCACGAACGCGATCGGACAAACGCCTGGTCGTGCGGCCAATATACCTGGTCCCACAGGAGCAGGTGAATGAATACACACAGAATGAGGCCGCAGAATCTGGCAGTCTGTCCTTTAATCGGAAACACATGACCAGTTTGGATGTGAATACAGTTTTAACTGTGCAGCAAAGAATGTTCCACTGATTGAACTTGACAGTCTCCGTTGGATAATTTCCGTTTCCGTGTCACCCTTGAAAAGCAAACGAACGTATACGGGTTCCTTTATTGGTCCTATTACTTCTAGTATTACTTCGTGTTTTTCCATAGTTTTATTTATGAATCTTTCGGGGTATCCATTTTGTACGAATACGCTCCGCAGGAAACGAAGTTCGTTTTCAATTGTGTCGTCCGTACATATTCTTCTTGCTCTATCAACTAAACAGCACATTAGGTTCCTCTTTGCTTGTAACGGCACAAAGCTGTGAAAATGAATGTACTGTCCGTTCCATGTTGCCTTTCCATAGACTGATAGTTGTGCAGCTCCGTCCTGCCGTCGCGTTATGTACACATCTAAGTATGCTAAACTGTGATCTGCTTCTTTTTCTATCGTAAAATGTACGCTTTGATGTTCACTGTTAAGCGTGTGTAATATGTGGTTTACGTCTGCATGTTGCTCTACAACATATAGTATATCATCAACATAACGTTTGTAAACGGTACAGTGCCTGGTTGGTGAGCGCAGTTCATTACTCTCCAGTTTAGACATAAAGATATCAGCAAACAATGGTCCCAGAGGAGACCCCATTGTCAATCCGTCCTTTTGTCGGTATATTTCACCATTGAATTGAAACTGAACCTTTTTGGTGCACACCTCGTTGAGTCAAACCACTCAGTGAACGTAACAAGTTTTTCGCAACGTCTACAATGTCAGGAACGGACAATCAAGAACTGTCAAGTGTCACATCTTGAACACAGCCGAAGCCGTATCTATCCGTTTGTGTAACCCTCTCTATGAGCCCAGAAACAATTTGTCCAGACTCTCAAACTTCCCTGGCCCACTTGTCATTATCCGAGAAGTGGTCTAAAACCTGATCGTGTGACAAATTAATCAATTACACATACACACGGAAATAATTGAGTTTCATATGGTATCTAGCCGAGTACTGCAATTCAAACCCTTCCATTAAAGCCGGAAGCCGTAGCATCCGCTTCAGACAGACGTGCTCGAGTAACAATCCCGAATGGATGGATCAGGCGATTAACGAAATGAGGGTCGATTCTTGTACTCAAGGCCATTGCATATAGCGTATAGATATGTGTACATATATACCATAAGAATACAAACATACCGTTTTAAAAGTGTCCCAGCTAGCGCAATGTGACTAGGTGGAAGAGACATCGAAAGGTCAGTGGAACCAGATACTCGATGATTTTGGATGCTGGCTCAGAAGCAGCCCCAGATAAAACCTACCGCATAACGCTCAGAGAGATTAACACCAGTGCAGTGGATCGTAACAACCAAAAAATCATCTGACCTGTACCTTGTGCTTTAATCACCGATTTGGGTTCACACATGTCACATGCGCATACTAGAATCGTGGTTGAATACGGATGTTACGGATTTACCCTCATTGATCGAAGGTTGAAACCAAGTCACCTGGACAGAACTTCCAATCAGAAGAAGGCTGGAGCCGATTTGTCAACATAAATCAGATAATTTCGGCCTTGCTATTCTCAGGTTATGAATGTACACTCCACAAACGGAATAAAACGCTTGAAACCTGAATCCAAACCCCGATATCCTCGTCAGTGCATTACGATTATAACGAATCTTCACACAGCATATTTTAGTTCTAAATACAGCGTCATAAAAATTTTGATCACGGTAGGCAATTCAAATCGTGCATGGATCTTACTAATGACTGCGTCTGATCTCACAAATCTCTGCGTTTCTGCCACCAGTGGAAACTCCATATTAGATAGAATTGTTACCACCTACCCTGCATAAGATTCCGCAAATCTACGCATTCATTTCTCATCTCTTGATCGCCGTATGCTTCTGCCAAGACCCAAGATATATTCAACGTTTACTTTCTAATCCTCCAAGCAAACAAATCAAATCCAGATTCGCATCTCTAATTTATTGCACAACAACGTGTCTTCGTCAAATGTCTCTCCCATGCATCGCCTGATTTCTCCTTTGAACTCTTGCCTTGGTCCACATTGCACGGTCATCAGCAATTAGATCTTTCATATTTCCTATACCCTGGAAACATTATCCATCTCAAACAGCCACATTTAATCCCAGTGAAGAAAGCAGCACTTCAACGAATACCGTGAAAATTCATGTATGTAATGCACTTCCACCCTAATAAAACCCCGAATCAAACTCATCGACAGAACATTCGCAACCTCACATAGGCGTGGCAACAAGAGCAGATCCCAATGACAAGGCATCTGACCGTTGCCGGGAGAGAACAGAGACGTGCAGCGTTCTGCGGATGTTAACGGTATCAATCAAGCTTTCATCCGTCCTTGTAATTACACCTCGGTCATATTCGTAAAGGATGATGATATGCCACTTACACGTTTTCTACTGACGATGTGTTCAAACTTCCGCGCACCACTAAAATTGCCACTAAAATTGGTCCTGATAGTTTTTCGTTATCTTTGTCAAACCATGGTGCTGTGGATCTGACTGATCCATTCACTTCGTCAATCGCTAAAACACCGCACTATTCTTCCACTCCCGACTGATTGAGACCCATCACTATTGCTCCCACTCCAAAATATAGTGATTCTACTAACCTGTTGTTTCAAAGTCTTCGGGTCTTAGACTGACAGACCGTGTTGTGCTTGAGCGCCTACGTTTTTCCGTTAATAGTCCTGACGATCGCTTTCATTTTGTTTATGAATATAACAGATCCTATTTGGACTCTATCCACTCTCTTTCAGTTTACCCATAGATCTAACGGATACACTTAAGAGTGCGTGGGCACATTTATTCATCATATTTGTAAGTACTTAGACGCATCAATGAAACCTGCACGTTACACCTACGTAGACTACTCGACCGCATTGGATTCTGTTCTACGGTCTCTCCCAATTTTCAAAGTGTAAACAATTGGTTATACCAGGCTATCATAGGCATGACTGTCTGGTTACCTCATCGACCGAACGCAGTACACACGACTGGGTGGTAAACCGTCAAAGCATTGGTTAACGACCCAAGTGAGTTGCATGGTGCTGTCTTTTTCTTTATCTCTTCTCTACGTAAATCAGTGGTATATCAGCTCGTTCCTCTGTTACCTGTTTAGGTTTGCGGATATTTTCTCAATTACTTGTGGACAATGAACTTTGGAGGTGTTCGCAACGCAAAATTGGATGACGGTCCACATGGATATGTTCTTCATGTGAATTGCACGTGGAATATATGATCGCCCAGATTTCTAGATTCTCGGATCTTCTTCACCTGTGTTTCGGGCTCCCTACCGCTTCAGCTTTTAAGCCTATCGTTAGTGCGGTCAAGGAATCTGTTAATTGCCGTCATCACTTTGGCAGAAGCTGATGTTTCGACTTGGTTCATTTTCGTTTGATGTACCCATCTGATTTCTTTGATAACAACCGTTTAGCATTTGTTGGCTCATATGAGGCCTTTATGGATCGTTCACGAGTCTCGAATCCGTGTGTGATTTCAGACAGATCAACTAAAATTTAGATGTTGGAGTGGTAATCCCATTTTTTAAAGGCTTACTATGCATGTCTACATCTTGCAAGCCAACAAGCAAAGTGTACAGTGCCCCATATGGAGAGCGCAAGATCAGGCTGACATTTGTATGCGTATTTTCCAACCGTGCCAGATATGAAGCCTCAAAATGACTTTTTCTAACCACAGAGACTAGGAGTCAAGTGTTTTTTGACAATTGCCCCGCGACTACAAGCGTTCGAAATCAGCTGCATTTGGATCCGTTTGGAGGCAGGAGATTGACAGCCGTAAATCTTCGGTTGCACTTTACCTGCTGACTGGTACCCATAGCCGGTGCAAGATCAGCATATAAGATAGAACTAGTTCCACTGTTGCCAAACTAATTTACGTGATGTTCTTTAACCAGAAAGGTTAAGTATCGAGCTGTTGGACGGATGTAGAATGCATCAGGGGCAAATCTAAGTGAACCGCATATCATGCATTTGGTCAGCATCAACAGTCTGTCCTTGTTCCACAGAGGTATCAAATATGAAACTTTAAATGCGTCCCACAATTCTGTGCAATTTAGGTTGAAACCAACGTTTACGTTGAGGTGCCTCACAGGGACATCCGATGTGAAACCACCTTTGAACGGAATACTAAAGAGAAGTTTCTTTCTTTTGGCCGTCATCAATTTTTGTTTGGTCTCGCAGATCATCAATATTTTTCTGAGAACATAAGTACTCAATTAAATTTGATTCTTTTGCAGCCCTGATGAGCAAAGCTCCTGGCTTCCGAAGCTAGGCACCTGACCACAGTAATAATCTTGAATCGCCGGGAAAAAGTTATGGAATTTGGAATATAACCGGCCCATGTTTTCTCGTGGGCGCAACGCCTGATAGATCCATCATTTTTATAGGCAGTAAAACGTACAGCCATGGATTTCACTGAGCCCTCGGTGACATTAAATTTTGTTGCAGTTCCTGGACATTAAAATCTAAGTCAGCTGCACAGGATATATGATTAATTTTTCATGTTATTTAGTAATTTACCATTCAGAACTGATCGCTGGGCTTAGCGTTTAGGTCTCAGATATTTCATCACCAGTCTGGAAGACATTGTCAGTGCAAGTGCACAGTTGTTGGGGTTCTGTATTTAAAATTTTGCTATTGACTTTCATCTTGAACTTCGTCGACGACCGTGACCTGGAGACCGTGCGTCAATTCGCCACTTCAAGTCTGTCGGGCTGACCGTTGACCTTAGATGATTGGCATCCGGCCTGAGAAGTTTGATACCTTTAGTGGTGTGCCGTTGTTTGTATTTCGAGTATGGTACTAATGTGTGATTCAGTTTCGTGGAGCGATCCGTATGAGGGATTCAGATTTGTAATGATTGGTCTGTTTGACTTAAATTCCATTTCTGTCAGTCAGCCGAGTTGTTTGCTTCTCAACCGAATGTACACGCGATCCAATCCTGTAGATCTGTAGATTGAATTACTTGAAAAATACAAGGCTTCTAAAAACTTCCTCACGTGCCTCGTAGTTGCGTGACCCACGAACTCAACGCCATCCAGATTGAATTTGTGTCCTTCCTGGTCTTTGTGGTCAGATATGAAAGATAGTAGGTCGTGTCTTCTTGCAACTAGTTTGCGCTCCTACATTCGGATGTCCCGCTTTGGCCGATGCAGCACTTGTCGCAATAAACGCACTTGACTTCGTGAACAACGTTTCTTCCTTCCCCCGATTTCAGTCACTCTTTTCGTTTTCGTATACGTATTCTCAAAGTTTGGGGCGGTCTATGAGCAACTGTGATTCTATTAAAGTTGGATTACTGTTGCGGTTAATTCGGATACACTACTGATGTATCGGAGAATGATCCTTCCATTTGACTATTCCTTTTTGTTCTTTTCCTGGTTCATTGCATGCACTGCTCTTCTTACGAAGTACCTTGTATATTCGTTTATCTCGAACATCTTGAAGAGCCAGGTTTCATCTTGCTTTCCTAATCCTTCTGTGAGTGAGTTTTGGCTCCCTTGAATAAGGTCCGAGTGCTTGCTCGTTTATGGTATTTTGGATGGTTGCCATAGAAGTTTAATATTTGATTCGTTTGAGTTTGTTTGCAATACAATCTTGTCTGCAGAGTGAAGATGCGTATATCGCAATCAACAACATATTAAAAACACCAATCCCAGCATGTCATCTGAGAAAGATGGACAGCTGGTAATTTCGGACGTTTCAGTTGAAAGGAACACAAACGGCATGCTTATTTGTGGTTTTACGAGTCATCGAAATCAAAGAATATTGCTGATTCTTAATAGGTGAGTTTGAGTGCCTCAATTAGACAAAGTATCACATGGCAAAATGGGAAGAACAGAACTGGACATATCAATGAAAACGTTTCCCGTCCTGTAATTTCTGGAGACTGACGAACAAAAGTTAGTAAATCAAAAACATTTGGTATCACAGATTCGCAAATCACATACAACAAAGTGACTAAAAGGATTTGGGTCCAATAACTTGTCTGTTTGGTTTGCCAGTTGGTCCTGAGGTCTACCCTTACGAGCAAAGTTTAAAGGCAGAAGAATGGTGCGTAGATTTCTGACTTGTTCAATTTGAAAAGTACAATTCAACGAGCTTATTGATTTATTGAATACAGCTATTCTAATTGAATAAATTAACATCCATAGCGGGTCATAATCTTTCTAGATCTGCCATGTGCCGTCGATGAAAGTCACTCTAGTCACTCGGGCATTTCGTGATGGAGCTGGCTGAGACTGTCTTCTTTATTACAGTCCATAGATTCGGGGCTCTCAACCGGTTGTTCCTGAATGCTATATGACCTACTTTTCAATCACTGCGCTTATTTGCAGACCACTACTAGGAGGAGGTAATCTGCTAATCCAGAATATTACTAGATCACAGGTAATAGTACCGTCTGAACAGCTACCTGGTGTAGCCTCCTCACAGAATTCTGAGAAGCATCTGATTGTATGCGGACTGACTAATTTAATGACGCTGATGTGGAAACGGAAGAGCTTTAGAACATCTTTCATCTTTTACTTTCTTTTATTAGTGAAACACATTGCTTTCAGAAATGGGTCGAGGCCAACAGAGGGCTACCAGTCGGGGAATTTGAGCAAAAGTTGACCGCGACCTCCGCGTCCAAACGTCACGAAATTATCCGCTTGACTACCACTGGAATTATGATTGAGGAATAAATCTAATGACTTTCTAAAAGAAACTACAGTAGAAAATTTTAATAAATAACTGTCTCCTATTGGGACTCAGAACAGTGCTGCATGTTGCCCGGCATTTCCTTGAGTTATGGACAAGGCACCAGAAACCATTCTGGTGGTTAACGTTAGATAAGATCAGTCTGAGCTCTTGAACAAGTAGTGGCAATGTCGGTGGCATGGTGCGTTTTATCTACCAGGCTTTCCACTTAAATGCATACCAAAAGCCCACTGGTGGCAATGTGATGTGGCCAGCGTGGCTCGCAAACTAAATAAAGCCACTGTTCCCTATTGCCTTTCAATGACCAAGAAAGGTTCTCTAGAAAATGCGCATAAATCAATCAACCCGGATAGACCTCGCGGAAGGCGCTTGGTTGAGCAAGGTCTACAGACACATCATCGACTAAAAGGGATTACTCTAGACCAAGTGACAGAGTAACAACAAAAGCTACATAACTTCTTATCCAAGGCACAATGCAGTGAAATCGTGATTTTAGCAGGAGACATGAATGTTCGTGTGGGTGTTTGAAATCGCTTCCGCCCGGTAACATCAGTGAGCACTGGCTGTTCATGAAGAATGCTGTGCATTCTGCTGTCTGACCTTCCCTGCGGTAGCGCCCAGGAATTTTGCTGAGTGCTTGTCACTGCTTGATGCACGCTATTCCATTACGTCTAGTAGTGAGTCTATTGAAGCATGGATCAACGTGAGCATGAAATCAACGCAAACTTGTATAATGGATGCGAGACCTAGTGGTTACATTGCCCATTTAAAATGGAACATGATACCACATGGGAAATTCTCGTATTTTGTTTCAGCTTACCAGGGGCATCGGTAGGAAGGCACTGGATGTGAGCGAAACGATCTGTGAAGCTGACCGTAGACCTGTGTGCAATAAGAAGCCAAGTCTCACACGCTGATAAAGCACTTTACAACACAGTTTGTCTTGCCTCCAGGTCAGCGTTACAAATCTTCGTTGCGGCATTTACTCTTGACCCTTACCAAGAGCTCCACTTACGTGCAGATCAGTAAAAAATATCCAAGCCCGAATACGTCATAAATCGCCGCTCCGCGAAAGCAAATCTCAAAAGTAGAAGAATGGAAGTGTTAAAAGACACTTAAGTTTTCCTGTCGGAGGGCTAATTTGCTGAACATGTCCTTCCTTCAGGAAGGAATTAATTGTCGTTCTCACATTTAAAGTGTTATTAAGTGAATGTGCTGCCCTAGGGTTATTACAATAATTCCGATATCATCTAAGCTGCTAGCCTAAGTAATTCTTTGTAGGCTGAGCAACTTGAGCGAGGGGACAATAACAAGGAACAGGCTGGGCTTTAGGCTAGTCATGGTGCTTCAATGAACTACTTATTCTTTGACAGTCATCTGAGCGCGGTTTTGCTTTCCGCTGGCCAACGATCATCGTTTTTAAACATTTACAAAGCCTTCGACTTTGGAGATAGGTATTTACCGTGGCCCTGAGAAGTGTGTGTTTGTCTTCAAATGATTATGCCGGAGTACCTGATGTCGAGTAAGGGCTTATGGTCAACTTTCGCTGCCATTCACCGTGTCCAGGTTTCCATCTGTTTTTCATATGCAACATACAAGTGTTCAGGGCTTCCCCGGGAATGGGTTGCAAGCACCCTGATCTGAAAAGTGATAAGTGGAAAGAAAACCCTCCGCCTTAGCCCAGAAAACGTATCAGCTATCGCCAACAGTTACACAGTCAGAATCAAGATGACGGCATACAACGAACCCGTCACACACATTTGCTGTGGTGGATGTCCCTCAGAACGCTTTACCTGTTCTTTTGGCCGAAGGAGTTTAACCTCTCTCAGAGAACAAAGCCTTTGACTTAGAGTTTGGCGATGCTATCGCCATGCTGTGAGACGCTGCAGGAACCATTCAGCGAAGCATCGGACTGCCAGTTGATGGAAGTATCCAGATGTGGTGTATGCTTTGTTGCCTCAAAGTTCAACGTGCTACCTCAATACTGCAAGCAGGTTGTTGTTACATTCGGTCAGGTTTGATCAGTAATAATAATTAACTTGACCTTCTGGTTTAAAAAAAGGGGCGGATGCGTTAGGCAAGAGATCACCTCAAGAACTGCTAAAGCCGGAGAAGCTTTTGCAAACCTGCGACAAAATTGGCACAGCCATGACATCCGACTTTCCCTCAAGGGAAAGGGGAACAGTGTCACGTAGTTCTTTACGGTTGTGAGACCTGGCCTTTTTGCGTTGATGTTACTCGTCGACTTTCTGCATGGTTCCGCAACCTCAGTTTGGCGTGTAAATGGGAAACGGTTCGTCAACGGTCGAGGTGATATCATCAGCCCAGTTGCCTTCGGGCTATCACTTTGACCACTGATGAAACATCCTTTATCCAAGTACCAACTCGATCGCTCTGAAGATGATGAAAACCAACAACCTGGGTTGTGATTAGCACAAATTTTCAAAATCATTGTGGATATGCACACAAATGATGTACGCGAATCAGTACGCGAATAAGTGTGCACGCGCAAATTTTGCGACAATCATTTTTAATACGATAAACTGAAATCACTGGAACGCTCCGATTACCAATTCGTGATTATTGCTTATATGAGGAAAATAAATTATGAAAACCGTTGTAAAATTATGACTACTCCTAATGCGGCGTACGTTCGCCCGGACTCACGTTACTAGGTCTCAGATGCAACCATCTACCCGAGTTGGCGCCATCTTGGGCACATCATTTTTTACGATGCCGAAAATAGGCATTCCGTGTAGGCCACTGATGTGTGTGGTAAGTTAGTCTTCAACTAGTTCATTAAATGAATCCGATTGAGTTCATTGACACCAGATACTCGTTTGTTTTTTTTTGAGTTGCTCGCAAGAGAGGGGTGACGAATAAGGTTTTGATATACCTCTCACTAACTGCGTCAGGGAACTTACCTCTTGCTGGAAAGTGTGTCGGATGTGAACACGCTGAATAACGACATTATTCTGAATTGTGGAATCTGTCCAGTAATTAGGAGGGTACAGTTTTCAAAACAAATTTAGAACTACAACCCCGCGTTGGGAAACGCCCATAGGCCGAGGAGTTCCATCGGACGATAGCGCTGGAAGTGGGCACATATCAACCTGAAAATTCGACATTATCTGAGTAGATGTTTTTTAGATTTTGGTCATGCAGAGAATCTTATTGTAGATGGAAGCCAATTAATAAACACTTGTAACAACAAATGAATTGTTTTTTATCAAATGCACATAATCATAATAATCGATAGCGGATGTCATTCCTTGAGCAGAATGGTAGAATTAGATCTTCTGTGCGATTTTCATACGTAGTTCGTGAGACACCAACGAAGGAAATATTCGATGTTTCCCACTGGGTTAACCAAAGGTCGATCGTCGGTGTCAGTGAACTCCCTAGTCGTGGATTTCAACTTCGCAGCCTTGCAGCCTACCAGCCAGTAGAATCTTCTCTCATATTCTCATAATGTGGGTTTAAAATCCATTTTAGGTTATGCTGATAATTGGAGTTCCAGTAATTTTATGATCCATGCCATCTGACAACTTCACACCGGAAAATTGTTCCAAGTCATATCTTGATTCGTTTCGTAGCTTAGGCAGGGCAGCAATTTTCTGGTCGTCAATGACCCAAGAATTTGTTATGAGCAAATGGTATTTAAACTTATTCTTCATTGCAATAAAAAAATATGATTCCAACTCATGAAAACGGAAAAATCCGATATGCATAAGAATTAACCTAGTGATTATTTCGCCAACCCGGGCCCTCACCTTCTTAGGTTCGCTCACAATTGTGAATAGTCTTAGGTGAGACCGAATTGAAAACCAGTTTCATGAAAATCGGATATTGGTATATATATTCTGACCACCGATCTGCTATTCCTGCTCGTATGTGGCATGCTTTGCAACACTGGGGGATCGTAAACAAGCATCATCCATTCAAATTCCTAGTAAGTCAAATGAAATTTTGGCGAGAAAAGTTAATATCATGATAGTTCGTTTGCAGTTGAAAGCTCACGAAATCTTTCTGGGCTTTTGTGATTCGCCGTGTGATATCCACTCTATGATACTTCCACCTTTAAAATTATCGTAGATATCTGAATTGTCACCTCAAAGTTTCGCCAAGTCAGAGACTGTTGGCGTTTTCAAGAAGTTCCACTAAAATTGAAAATCAGAATCTATCGTATATCCGGGCGAACCCAGCCGACTGAGTTAATCTTGTATTCCCCTGTATCAAGTTGGTGTCACAAGCAAACTAAAATTCAAGCAAGTGTTTCCTGGGAGCAGTTCAGCTTCACTATATTCTAGGTCAGATAAACGAAGTTGAAACACATTCTCAGTGGAATACCCTAATACGGTGGCATGCAGTTAACTAACGATGACGAAGTGTCAAAAGTCGACCACTGGCCCGTTTCTTTACATAGAAAAGAATAGTATATTCCAGCTGATAGGATCGAAAATCGCACAAACATCTGCTCGCACAACAATCTCTGGCCTTTAGTATGTGAAACTTTTCGCTGGAGACAGTCACAGACTTATTTTTCCATAAAGGGGGTGAAACTGACCAATCGTCGTAAGTTTGCTCTTCACAAGGATCACACAGTCCTTGCAGAATAGCAAAAACTGCAGCTTCGACAATAACTCAGTTTGTTTTATATCCCGATATTTGGCACAGCCCTTAAGTGCGCCTATTTTCACGGCAAATCAGTAATCGATTTCCCTAATCAAGATAGGAACTACTCAAAACATCAAACAATAGGTAGCAATAAATGAATTTATTGATGAGCTTCATCTCTCTAAGAACGAATAAAGCCGGAGAAAGAACACCAAAACCCGGCAGTATTTCAAGATTTGCCTTTTTGTGGACATCTGTCTCAGGAAGCTGACCTATCAAAAACAGGTCTCGGTGGAGCTGATGAAAAAGAGCTGCAGGACAAACTAAAGCAGCTGTTAGGAGCCAGCTAAACGGTTTTCACGGGCAATCCGACTGTTCCAAATGTCGTCCATGCTGATCGTTGACGAGCAGATCTCTATTTCGAAGTCTAGTTTTTCTCAATACTACCAATATACTGACTTTGGTAAGGTTTCGTAAATTTTTCACGGTAGCAACAAGTTCTGTTTCTGATGCTGCTTGAGAAAATTCAGCCTTACGATCAGTTTGTAGATTTTAGTTGAGTTCAGTTTATATTTCTTTCCTTGATTTGCTATCCTTCTTGTTATACCAAAGATGGTTTACAATCCAAGGGGGTGCAAATTCAATGCAGAAATTCACAGAAACATGGCACAAAGCCTTGGCCAACGACACATTATGCTAACAAAATTCAAGGAGTGCCTGAAGTGAACTTCGTATCTTTTGACGTTATTCGTTGGAGTTAATCTTAGGATTTTAGCCCACACGTTTCGGAATCCGTAAGACGAATCGCATCAGGAAACTGACCGAAGTGTGGCCAAAACAACTCTTCGGTCTCTGGAAATGTTCTTCGTCTCGAAAAATTCCGCTGCCGGTAGATAATAAAAAAGTGGTTGATGTGAGTCCGTCCGATTTGTCAGCGCTTGATGTTCGTACTAGCGAGAAACAAATGATAGTCAGTGCGAAGGGACAGCAAATGTATGCTTTCTGATTAAAATGTGTAAGCGATTAAAGTGTTTTTCAAACTATCTTCATTTGAAGCTAGGCGATGCGGCCTTAAAATTTTGTCGCATACTAAAATCAGAATACTAACCTGGTTTGATTTGAATGCAAGACCGTGCAGCTTAGGGATGAAGGGTTTTCTGACTTTATCAAGGTTGCAGTACGAAGATAAATACTTCGATGCAACAACTAAGATAATTCTATCAAGTCGAAGAATTTTATGTTGCGTAGACCTCTAAGTCTCACCGTTCATGTCAGAACTTGCACACGTTTTGAGAGACATTTCCGAAGGAGTTGATGAAGGTATTGTCCAAGTGAGGTTTTAAAGCTCGAACGCTAGTTTCCTGTATGCGAAAAGTATCAGTGCTATAGAAAAACATACCTGTTGTCATACATGCATCAACCTTGGAACAAGTCTTAACTAGAATCAGGTAGCATCACGTTTGAAGATGAAAATCGATCTATTAGCACAAGTTGTGTGATATGAATGACTTGGAACCCTAGGTGAAATGTACGGTAACAGTTCAGGGACACCACAACCAGTGTAGTTTAATTTCTCTGTGAAAATATTTGCCGTTTAGAAGGCAGTGACTCGAACCTGTTCACAAGATGAACCGGTTTTCTGGCTTATGCGAGATGTTTCATCTAATCGGTTGAATTCACATCTGTATGGTCTTCGGGCTGCTTAAAATCTCAGATGTCTGAGAGGTACTTCTTAATTATACACAGCCATGTTTCCTCAAAAGCACCCGAGAGTTGTTTCAGAGAATCTGATGGCCGGGTTTTCAACAAGTATAATTCCTTTTGAGAGCTTTCTCGTGGTCCACGGACTGAAAGATGCCAGTACGCACAATACCACTTACAAAGTTTTACGGATGGATGCTTGATACCTTAGGCAACTATGCTGTTTGTTCGCAAACAACTTCAGTGGTATACATTGACTCACTCTGGTTAACAACGGCCGTGATGGAAACTCTTGGGTGAGGCACTGCATTGAGATTATGCTAATCCAAACCAATCAGCAAATTATTTTTTCTAGCACAACAGGCTTTGACGAACTTTCCGTTTCAAAAACACTGGCTCTGCTTACCTGAAGCAAGTATGCAGCTTCATATACGTGACCCCGGAACCAAATGCACATTTGTACTATTTGACATTGGAATTCATGGGAGGAATAGTATTTTAAGAAGAACCATCCTACCGTTGTGCATCCGACCGTTTTTACATTTTTTGGTTTCATTGATTAATCATGGTGTGATTTTTTACTCTTCTAATTGGAAAACCTCTGTGGGAAGACAACCTGTTAGATGACCTGTGGTACAACTCTTCTGCACATTCAGTTGCACATAAGACTTGTGCTTTATGAGATCGTCTAGCGTTGTTGAATTATTCAATCTCCGTGAGATCACCGCACCGGTCGCTCCTGCACAAAGGGGGGACCACATTCACGGTGGAATTTCACTCATGTTACTCGCAGCGGAAAAGTAGATAGAAAAAAATGCACGAAGAGACCTGACTCAATCAGTTCATCTTGTGTCAAGCGCATGTGACTCAAACGTAGTTTGTTCACTGAATCAACTAAATTACTAGTAAATATATGTCTTTATTCGGACAATGATGATTTTGTAGCACTATGTTTGGATTCATTAACTGCGTTTGTGTTCTCAATATGGGAGGGAATAAATGTCTACATCAAAATTAAAACAACCATATTTTTCGATGCTGTGAACAACGTTAATGCTCGGTCTGCGTTTGTCACATGCCAGATGTCACAATGTTTCACTCGGTGTGTAAAATAGACTTGACAAGTTCTTCGAATGAATCACAGATAGAAATAAACTTGGAAACAAATGTTGTCTCAAATTAGTCATTTTCTATTAGTATCAGGGCATTATGCAGTTAGGCTGTCAGTCAGTACTCAACCTGATATGCTGATTGCAGTTCACGTCTAATATCATTTGGTTCCAATGGTCATTTTCCCGTTGAATGTAATAATAAATAAGCTTCCATGGAGATGCAGGATAGCGTAATTGTGTGATAACATTAGGTGGAAATCATGAGCTTTTAAGGTAAAACAACTTCTGAAGGTGGTATTTTTCGGTCATGTCCCTCCAACATCAGCAGTAAATATCATGAAGGAACATCAGAACCTGTTGGCTTAATTCAAGTGGACGAATTCACTCGCAAGTGGTACGGTATGGAAAACACTGTAGAAGCTGAAAGAAAGTAAACCAGACTAATATTTTCCCCATGATTCTATATATTCATGAATTGCATAGGCATATTGTATCACAGACCAGTTCCGTACATAAGCAGTTCGGCCTATGACGCCATAGCTCAGTGGAATACAGATATTGCAGGACCTATGCGCAAGTTAATAGACAGGTATATTGGAAAGTATTTATTCTCATTTGCTGAGATGTTAAAAAGCATAGTCTATAGAAAAATCAGTGATTCCGTAGGATTCGCATTCCTTTTTTAAAAGAGCCCATTTGAAAGAAACCATAGATTTTATATGCCGAAAACCTGATGGACAACAACACCAAAATTGAAACTCCAACGATGTGAGTAAAACAAAATGACTTCGAATTCATCTCTATTTCCTTCCAGTTGTGGAGTTACCAGTACATGACATAAAAATGGAACCTCATAGAACGAACTTCGTCGGGTCACGGTGACTCCTCAAAAGAAGATGGTTTTGAATGTCAGCAGAACAGAATTTTCAATGTTTCCGACGTTTAGTTGAACACAGATTAGCCGATGTCAAAATACGGATTGACGATTACACGGGCTAGAGCAACTAGTAAACGGTTTCGTATGTGTTTCGAAACTGTCGGTCGCCGATCCTGTGAAATCGCCCCTGCGGGCTGCGAGACTAATGAACCTATTACAACCATGGAGCTTCAAGAACTGATATTCAGGTTTACAGACAATCGCATGATAGGAATATGCTTCGAATCAAATTGGCCAGTTGGGAAAAAACCTACCAAGAAGTTACTTATTGGAAGAAGTTTGAAAGTGCTAAAAGTGAATTTGCAGGGCAAAACTTTAACATCACAATTTAAAAAGTAATAAAGAAACAAGATGATATACCACTGATTTACGTAGAGAAGAGATAAAGAAAAAGACAGCACCATGCAACTCACTTGGGTCGTTAACCAATGCTTTGACGGTTTACCACCCAGTCGTGTGTACTGCGTTCGGTCGATGAGGTAACCAGACAGTCATGCCTATGATAGCCTGGTATAACCAATTGTTTACACTTTGAAAATTGGGAGAGACCGTAGAACAGAATCCAATGCGGTCGAGTAGTCTACGTAGGTGTAACGTGCAGGTTTCATTGATGCGTCTAAGTACTTACAAATATGATGAATAAATGTGCCCACGCACTCTTAAGTGTATCCGTTAGATCTATGGGTAAACTGAAAGAGAGTGGATAGAGTCCAAATTGGATCTGTTATATTCATAAACAAAATGAAAGCGATCGTCAGGACTATTAATGGGAAAACGTAGGCGCTCAAGCACAACACGATCTGTCAGTCTAAGACCCGAAGACTTTGAAACAACAGGTTAGTAGAATTACTATATTTTGGAGTGGGAGCAATAGTGATGGGTCTCAATCAGTCGGGAGTGGAAGAATAGTGCGGTGTTTTAGCGATTGACGAAGTGAATGGATCAGTCAGATCCACAGCACCATGGTTTGACAAAGATAACGAAAGACTATCAGGACCAATTTTAGTGGCAATTTTAGTGGTGCGCGGAAGTTTGAACACATCGTCAGTAGAAAACGTATAAGTGGCATATCATCACCCTTTACGAATATGACCGAGGTGTAATTACAAGGACGGATGAAAGCTTGATTGATACCGTTAACATCCGCAGAACGCTGCACGTCTCTGTTCTCTCCCGGCAACGGTCAGATGCCTTGTCATTGGGATCTGCTCTTGTTGCCACGCCTATGTGAGGTTGCGAATGTTCTGTCGATGAGTTTGATTCGGGGTTTTATTAGGGTGGAAGTGCATTGCATACATGAATTTTCACGGTATTCGTTGAAGTGCTGCTTTCTTCACTGGGATTAAATGTGGCTGTTTGAGATGGATAATGTTTCCAGGGTATAGGAAATATGAAAGATCTAATTGCTGATGACCATGCAATGTGGACCAAGGCAAGAGTTCAAAGGAGAAATCAGGCGATGCATGGGAGAGACATTTGACGAAGACACGTTGTTGTGCAATAAATTAGAGATGCGAATCTGGATTTGATTTGTTTGCTTGGAGGATTAGAAAGTAAACGTTGAATATATCTTGGGTCTTGGCAGAAGCATACGGCGGGCAAGAGATGAGAAATGAATGCGTAGATTTGGGGAATCTTATTCAGGGTAGGTGGTATCAATTCCATCTATCTATCTGGTATTAATGTCTATCGAAAATGATAAGAAATCTATCTGCGATTGCCTTGAGGGGCACAAATTCTTCACGCATTTCCAAGAGGCTTTGTGGATTAAGTGCAATCCTAAATGGCGAATGGAATGCTTACCGAAGATAGATGAACCCTAGGAATCGCCCTAGAGATTACAGGGTATATCACCACCTTTAAAGACGCTGAGTAATGTATAATGAGGAAATCATTCAAATAATTTTGTAGATGATCAGGACTGCCTTCAACATTGAAAAGCATCCAAAACGGTCTAAACTTTGTATATGCAACCGATGAAATTAAGAAAATTAAGTATTATGTTGATTCAAAAGGGTAAATGAAGTGGAAACACATTAACCCCTTGGAAACGTCTTTGTTAACCTGAGAGTGGTTACAAAAATGGTGGCGGAAGGTATTTGAAGCGTTTGATTCCGTGTCATCGTCCGACAGACAACTACAAAGGTAAGTGACAAGTTTCATATTCCTGATTCCTCGCACACAGCTTCACTTTCGGTACTACTGTAGTTATGTCTCGGTAGATCATTTCACAAATTAAAGATGCATAGCACACGCCGAAACGAGCTACACAACTCGGGAATCTGTCTAGTGCACGTTCTGCATGGTCCGCGGATTTAAACAGCCACATGACGTCATCTGCGTAATCTAGGTCACACAGCTTCTCACCACTTGGCAGTTCGACTCCTACATCCTACGGACAATTTAAAGCGACTCACTTAAATGTCTCCTTTTTACCTGACATTTCTCTACGAATTCTCACTATTCGGTTTGTCCTACTGCGCTAAACGAACAATATCAAAGGTTTTGAGGGTGATGTGTTCTTCCGAATATTTGAAGTGGTTTGGACTTAATAAATCTTCTTTAAGCACATTGACACTCGGTCACTGGACTATCATTCGAATACCCCCTTCTTTTGTATGGATCTTCAACTAACTGTTTTCTTCGTCCATCTTCCATTACCTTTCCATTGTTTTCTCTCCCACGAGTAGATAATGCAGTGGGATGCCAATCAAAAACCAGAGCACCTTGGTTCAACCGAAGAGAACTAAGCAATGATTAATTCAACTGTCTTCTCTCAAACAACAAATGTGTCAGTGAATTATGTTCTTCCGAAACGAGAATGACTTCAATCCAGCCTAGAAAGAGATCACGAATTTTGAAGTCCACGCTCTGGTAGGATATTCGGTGTGACT
>LUCM01000109.1:0-26511 GCA_008360955.1 Fasciolopsis buskii
TTTCCAGTGAGCTTCTGCAATAACTTAATATTGCTCCCGTTCTCTTATTCCATTAAACTTCTGTCATTTACGTTTCCTCTGCATCATCCTTGCAAAAATTGTTCCCCTCTTGCGCATGCCTCTCGTATACCGAGAAATTTATATTACTATTATTACGCCAAGAACAGTTTAGGGTAAGGATGACTAACGTAGCACCAAGTCGAGCAAGTCGGATCTAATGAGACGGCCGCTCTCCTAAGCTGAGAACGTCAGGCGGAATAAGGCAGCTGAAATTTTAAATGTGGTTCTCCTCGGTTGAAATCCCAGTTAACCAGGTACTTTCCCATTGTTCGCACAGTATTTTGCATCCTGCAATCCAAAGTGCTGGGATAAAAATTGGAAAACAGTTTTAAGCCAACAACAAACAGGTGACTGCTTGGGTATCAAACAATGGGAAGCACCATTTACGCGCGAGATATCTTGGCGGGTTGAATCCACTTCCCGGACTAACTCAAATTCTTATAGGCCGGGATGTTCGGCATTCATGGTCTGAATACCTTGTGCCAGGTAATATGTTGGACAAGAGAATAAAAGGTCCACGAAGCCGCAAAACAAGACTTCTGGCTGCAAACGAGTATGGGGCACACAAATAAGGGCCTTAGCAATTATCAGAAAATCCCTTATGGTCATTATTCGCAGTGGTGGTAATTATATTCAGAAGATCTTTCATGTCGGTTTGGAGTGACTGGTTTTCATTAAGCCGTGCTGACCTTCTTCGTGGTGGATGCCGAGTAGATAAGCAACTTTTTCCTCGACCAATCTTTCTGCGATTCTCTATATTTTTGTGGTGGTACAACTGGATGGTGGTGCGACACTTGAAGACAACTTTTCTCGTGAATTCGTGTGACTCCAGACGTCCCAAACTGGATTGGAATATTTTAAGGACATACCAAGTATTCACTTAAAACCGGCGGAACACCAGAAATTCCAAACTAAAAAATTGCCGGTAGGAATGAATTCCGTCCCTTCTGGCGAAACAATTTTCCCACAGCATGGAGATAAAGATTTCGTTGAGACAGAAACTGATGGTGGGCAAATTTTTACAGTTGGATAAAGTTGACTCGCGAGGGGAAGAAAATTTAATGTATGTCGGTGAAGCCGCAAATAAGGAGCTCAAAGCTTCCATCATGCCTAGAGTGTTTTCCGGGTAAGTACTTGGATATATGAGAGACGATATTTTGGCAGAGGGTTGTGGACACCTTTTCTTTAACAACCTCGCCAAAGTTTCTGGTTCATTAGAAATGTCAGCGGCATTGAGCTCCTACGAGCAGAAGGCTGTCAGACTGCTGTTCTGGAAAGCAAATGGTGCAGGTTAACTGTAAGTGCGGTATAAAATTCGTTGTTTAACGAGTATCTCCGTTGCCCTCGGAATTTGGATTACAGGTTATTGAGCTTACTTTATTAACGATCACCCGATGGATACCGCTCTGGGGTAATTGGTGCAAGACGTTATTCTGAAACAGCGTACGGCCAGCAAGCTGCCAATTAACAGATATTCGTAAAAAAAGCCGTTAAAATTTGGATGGTAATTAGTGAAGCAGGTTATTCCTCCCAGTCTTTTGAAAAGGCCCTTTCTGGAGGTGCCTTCTTTTTGGAGACAAAATTGACCAAAACTTGGTATTAAACTAGCAATTGATCAAACACCGGAGTTTGGTATCACTTGGCTGACGGTCCTTGTATTCCGTAAGCCTCACCAGGGCCCAAACCAAGGCGATAAGAAAGGCGTGAGTGTTTAAGTGCACAAAGCCTCTGGTCCTGAACCCAAAGCGTTTCGGGTTCAAAAATCGCATTATCACACTCGCTCCGCTGGATTAGTTCAAGCTAAAAACTATTTTAGATGCGGCCATTTTTGAGGACTTCTGGATTAAATGGACTCATTATTTGTAAGCCCATACTACAATCTCCATTTTAATGACTATTGAACACGAAACTCTGTAAGCAGACGCTGGTTTCTTCTGGTAATTTTCAATCCGCTGAGCTTTCTTATCATAACTTAGCTACAGTTTTTAATAAACTCTATGTAGGCTAAAGCCGAGTCTAGGACAAACGCAATGCCTTAGCCTTGGGTTTGGCCTGTGGTGTCCGTTATTTGCCTTTAATTGGCGCCATCCTTGTACTAACATTTATGCACTGTGCTTAAAATTGTTTACGGTATCTGGCCTCTGGTAGCTGAGTTGCAACCGGTTGAGGCAAAATACTCACGTGAAGCAATTGACGACCTGCACCACTTCCATGTATATGGAGGCACGCAGATGCATTTCTCTGAATTCAAGTAGCTTCTAGGCCCTCGAATTTTTGACAATGAGACCCCACGGAAAGATTGCAGATTCTCTTCGTCAATTCCTGTCAAGAAACTTCAGCGGAACCAAAAGTTGCTTTTGATTTGGTGTACATACAATGATGGAAAGAAACAAATACTTGAAGCAAATGATTCAATCCGATAAAGGCTTTTGTATCAGTTTAAGTCAAATTGACCAACAAAACCCTATGATGAGCTGCCGCCCTAGAAATAGTTACCGTTCGCTTGCCAGGGTCCAAACTAAAACGAGACTCCCGATATTGGCCCACTGACACTGACAGGGAATGCTGCGCGAAAGTGAGCGCCATTAAGCACTCCGGCTTGGCCTCTATCCATGCGCTTCTATTTTGCCTTTTTCTTCTCAATTATTCTGTCTTTGCCAGTTGAAAAGGGTTTCTACTTTAGTTTTTTAAAAATCTTAAACTTGAATCTTCAGTGCCTCTTGGCAATGTTTGCCAATTTTACCATTGATATTTCCAGCGATATTATTGCCGTTATCGGTGAAATGGGCCATCGGCCATATACTGTTGTTTCGACGATTGATATACATCTGAGTTCATCCTAGACAGGCTAAACAGCAACCTCGCCGTCGGGACTTCACGCATCGCCCGGAAGTATCCCGATGTAAGAGCGTTTATCTTTTTGTTATCAGGTGGAACCCATTGCACGGTGCTCATTTTGAATCCTTAATTTTTTCTCAGGTTCAAGGTCTTGGCGCCCAGTGCTGCCTTATTTTTGTTTGGATCGAAGTTTTGTACCTATCGCCAAGCCAGACTCAGATTATCCTTTGGGCAAGTATGATTCGTCGCCCCTTGTCTGTTGCCCATTTTACCGTGCCTTGTTGTTTTCTCAGATTGACTCAGAATGACCTTCGCCCTTGTGAAAATAAACCTAGCTAGCTTATCACATACTAATTCCCGGCCCCAGGTAGCAATTGCTTGACCTTATCAGCCCACACGGTGTGAGCACCATAGATAACCGAGGAATTTTTCTGCAATGAAAAACTACCCTAGGTGGATCGCTTAATTCACTTGACCAAGGTCAACATTACAACTTTTCTTGAACTCTGCTTGCCGAGTTAGGGACTGGGGATCTGTCTCCTTTCCACTGAACCCATCCAACAGAAAAACCAATAATTAATATTTT
This sequence comes from Fasciolopsis buskii, assembly GCA_008360955.1. Lineage (NCBI taxonomy): Eukaryota > Metazoa > Platyhelminthes > Trematoda > Plagiorchiida > Fasciolidae > Fasciolopsis > Fasciolopsis buskii. The sequence continues at coordinate 3,485 of LUCM01000109.1, forward strand.
CTCCCTTCTGGAGGACCAAAAGGGCTGCCTGGTACATTAAGCGGCCTTGACTGGTCCTCTCAGTTTATTCTTCGGTCTTTACCCCGACAGCGGACGAAGGGAATGGAACGCTGGTTTCCGTCTTGTTTTTGCAGAGATGCATAATTTTGGCTGGCGAGCAAACATCCAGCCGGTAAAGAGCTGCCCGGCGAAAACCCGAACATACCTGTTTCGTGAATGACCTCTAGGACGACAGTAGGGTGGAGCCGAAGACCAAAGAAGATTTCTCTCAGCCGCATGGAGGAAGATTTAATACGATAAACAGATCGCACTACATTCTTAATATTTCAAGGAAGCTCGTTCCTTAACCTACAAGAACCTGTGCATATGGAGGTTTGGAGTTGCAACGATTTATTTCACGAATTTCTTCTGTAAGTTCTTTGTTGTTCTGCCTTCGTTAATGACCTAAGAACGTAACATCCTGCTAATACGCTCAAATAAATGAGGAATATAGATCCGCAGAAAGTTAGGGCGTCTTTCACAGGAGCGGCTGAAATTTGCGTCAGACCATAATCTGAATATCGAACAGCGCCTTGATGGTAGGTGTGTGATCGTGAAAAGAAATTGCGTTTCGTAAAAACAGAAGTTCAAAGCCCTTGGCTGATGTATGGTGGAACAATAGAGCTTTCAAAATAAACTTATGCAACTGTCATTTAATTGGCAGGCTTTGCTTTAATAAACAGACTTACTTGGCCAGTGGCTTTATAGATATCTCTCCGCTTTAAACTCTTCGGACCACTTACAACCCCCGTGAACATAGATTCTGGCATGGATTCTTTCTTTTCTCAGTGACGGTTTTTATTTACCACCGGTTTTTTCTAGCTCGTTCCATATTTATGCTTACGGTCGTTGTTCATTTTCCCTTCCTTAAATAGCGGCTCATTTCTCTTCACTCATGAACATATACAAGACACACGCTACGTCAGCATATCAACCTATTTGTACACACCCAAAAACTGGGATTGCTCACAACATCAGCCGACAGCCCTATATATTAGGTTGCGGAAGTCTTTCTAATTTTTTCACTTTCTGAGTCCTTCATAGGGTTTTTAATTCACAGCTGGCACCTAGGCCAGGCCGCCGCTCGTTTTTTCCTTTCCAAAACCTTCAGTTCTGCTTTGAGGGAACCAACTACTTCATGCACTGGATACCGCAATTTTGGCTCGCCATGGATTGTGCACTCCTGAAATTAGACGTCTTACGTCTTCTATGCATACCACGTTCGAATTAGTTCCTTCAATTCCCGGGTACACCAGCCTCGTCACAATGATACGGGTCGCTGTCAGATTTACCGCTCTGGTTGGCCCACATCAGACTGGCAGCTCGGCTGCAGTAGTGTGCGGGTGTAGATTGTTTGGCGCATTGCACCTCCTGCGTTCACCCCTAGATGGTGTTTTTCAGGTTGGGTGGCCAGAACTCCGTCAGCCCAACCAACCGGTACTATTGTGCCAAATGGCCCCACAGTCACTGTGTTTTGGTGTACTATTTTGTACTGGCTTCCTTTTGTTCTTTCCCAAAGTTCATTTGCCAAAAGTAAACAAAACGAACTTATTGGGGAAAGTTTCCATTGGCCTCTGATACGAGCTGATATTCCGTTTGCACCTCCACCTCATGAAAATGGCTGAGGACCAGTACTTCTCGTGAATCTTTATTCTGATCTGTCGAATTCGGAAATAGATTGCGCTTTTGGCAACTGTTCATCACATTAGCTCATCAGACGTTGCCTCATTTCAAACTAGTTCTGCTTCTTTCTCCAACTCCACCTCCACCACTGCACCTAGCTGAAAATCTTGAAATCGAAATTACCCAATACCGTCCTCAAAATCCGACACAGGATTAAACAAATTCTACTTCTTGTCGCCATCCCCGCCTGTCCAAATAGTTGTGCTTTGAAAACTCTGTTTTTAGTGGTGCCAAGAGCTGTGCAACATAATGATCACGGGAATATGCATTCCACTATAAACTGCCTCCAAATTTTCCGCTCCTTGATTTATTGCACTTTTCTTGCCACGCATTACCTATTCTGCCGGGTCTACCTTGTGCCTACTTCCGTCATTTAGGAATGGTTCACCCTTCGGGGACTTACTAGTGGCGATATCAATCCACCTCGATCTGTTGCATGCACACGGCGGCTTGTGGGACGCGCAAAAAAGAAACCAAGCGTCGTTGACGAGAAGTCCCCCGTCGAATTCAAATTCCCTAATCAGAAATGTGTTACCATTTAAGCGCCTATCACACAAATATGACCTGGCATATCTACCGCTAGCTATTGTATGGGCCACCCACTCTTGGCACGTGAGAGCTTTTTTTCCATATTTTTTCTTATTTTGTCAACATCGTCGCACGTCATAGACATGTGCACTGCATGTCTTGGTACTGTCAAAATATAAAATGTCATTATTTTTATTTTGCTACAGCGTCTATTCCACTGATCACGATGTCCATGGGCGGTCACGTGGAAAAAATGAAACGAATTTGCAGCCTTCGAACTACTTCTCACGATTAAAGCTTGACCAATATAGAACTGCAATTTGGGAGGTCGTAGCAAATGTAACCAACAATTTCTGATTTTAGTTTTTTCCTCAGGAGAGGCAGGACATGTTGCAATACGCAATGTGAACGCTGCTGAAGAAAAAATTTAGAAGGTCTTATGCGTCGCGCAATATAAAGAAAAGTATGCAAACTCTTTGCGGAGAGTTTGTTATCCGTTTTCCGGAACGACTCAAAGCATGTAATCCTTGCTGAAAAGCGAAGAAATATTCGCGGAAAGCTTTGAAAATACTTTAGAATTTCATCCACTGTCGCAAAAGTGCAGCACGGCTCCCGACTCCCTGCAAAATCCCCTAGCTGTTAGTTTCACTGAGGGAATAATGTACAAACCTGAAAATGAAGGCGTGCAATTGCGGCGTTAAAATTTTCTTCTGCTGGCCTAAAGGCCACTACTGTTTTCCCCACTGGAAGAAAAACAAAAAATTGAAACGAAACAAACATTCAGCTGGGTGCTTAGTTGTACGTTACCAAATTCGAGGTTTGTTTCTGTGTTTGTGTTTGCTCTTTGTGGTGGTTGGCACAAGATTAGCTTGTGTTTACCGTAATGCGCGCAATGTGGCCGACTCTTTTCCTGATTGAAAAAAACTTATATTCCCCCGGCGAAGGAAAACTCCATTTCGTCTATTAATGTAGCAGCAAGCCAACCTTGTCTGTACTGAGTGGTTTCACACATTTATAACAAGAAACCATGCCCTGCATAAAAGAAAACCCGTATTTTCCCTGCCAATTTCAAATTCGGAGGAATGCCATCCTATCGGATCACTTAGATACTCCTAAAGATTGTATGGTCTGCCTTGGTCGGTCGTCCAATCACTAATAAAGTAATTTAAGTTCAGCTTAGAGTGAAACCAGTCAGCTGGAGGCAGCACTGCCCAACATTTCGTAGTTCAGATTCCCAGGCCATACTTTACTTTTACACTTCAGTCGCTAGCTACCAACCAAAGGCCAACATCAATCTACGCAAAACCTTGCCAGCATAAATCATCAGCCTATCCCAAATCATCGTTCTGAGCCTTTTAACTGTCCACTACCACCAAACCAGTCTATCTGCTAGGTACATGGGAGTGTCATCTCCGTACTTAAACTGTTTTAGAAGTGTACTTGGAGGTCATTGGTTCTCCTAACCCAATCCGTGGGATTCCATTGCTGTCGCTATTCACGAGGGAGCACGGAAGTTGGTCAATGTTGCCGCTGAACCTGTTGCAGCTTCCCATATTTACATATTGCAGACAATAAGCAGACTGTATGCAACCACCTAGTGTTGGACGGCAATACCTAGTCTAGACCATGTTGGCTCAGTGCTCCACAGCTTCAAGCTGACAGAGGGGTAATAATGGAAAACAGATGAATAAGTAATTAGACCGGGATGATTATGGGCTTTGACAATCACCCAGGGTGGGTGGCACGAGTCCAACAGCACGAAAAACAATTATATTAGGGGACGCTCAGTTAACGATATGGATGAAATACTGGCGCCAGTGCAGGCGCAAACGTTCAGAGAGAATACTCCATAAATGTCCAGTCGTTTCGTTTAGTGCGTGGAGACTTTGTGCCACATCAGTTTTGTTTGTTATTGTTTCAGCTGGTCGCAACAAAAATAGGGAAGATCTAGGGACACAAGCAAGCGATTGGTGTGCACGCACCAAAACAGCAACTAGGCGCTGAATAAAGCCCAATCAGCTTCTAGTCAGCCAGGGGTTGTCAGTCTGCCGTCAAATATCAGCACTAGCAAAAGTATCACTCTACCATTATTCCACTAAATTTCATGTCTTATCAACCTGCGCCTGGTTACTAATGTTCCTGTAACAACCTTAGGAACTAAAATGATCCCTTTTCTTGAAAGATGTTTTTACTCTATCATGTCGTTCTCGGGGTCGTAAAACTCCGGACTGCAAAATCCATTTCTTGATTTCGCTCATTCTTCATGATTCCGTATCATTCCCCTCGCAAACCACTTCATATGTGCTTAAGCTTATCATCTTTGTCCCCATCCAGAATTAAAAAAATAACTTTTTCTGTCTATCCTGCCAAATAAATGCCGCTATACTCTTAGCCATCCGACAGAAACATTTAGAGTTGCTGCCCGCATGTCGCCCAAAAATCTTTAAATAGTAATGCACTACGTTATCTCATCAAAGTCAGGCTTTTGGCGAATTAAATTGACTCTGCCAGATCACTCACATTCTTCCTCAGCTATAAAGCCGGCTTGACGACCAAACCGTGATTGCTGGAATCATGTCCTGCCGCTGCTTTGTGTCCAGCTACCATGATTAATCTCAATACCTTTGTTCCAGATGTGAGGAAGAATCCTTCGCCTAAGCAAAGCGCTCAGTTTTCACAAAAGCTGTCGACAGAACATCTAGCTGCAACAATTATAACTCTTCCTGGTCTAGCCCAAGCGAGGATTAAAGATAACATTAGTTGCATCAACCACTCACCTGAACAAACGGGCAAAACAATTAATATATCATCGTCACCCTTTCCTTTTCACCAAAACGCATATTGACCATTATAACCACGTTCGGCTATATTAGCCTTTCGAAAATATGATTTTTGTCGCTGCCTGTCCCCAACGTCATTCAGAGCACTTCAAGCCTCATGCAATAGCCCTGGTTAATGAAGGAGCGCACACCAGCTGATGATACTGTTCACCTTTTTCACCCCAAAACTCACCAAGGTCAGCAGCGTGTTACGGTAGAGTTTCAAGAGCAGTGACCGCAAATTCCTTCCACTTAATTTTGGACTATTCGAAACAGAATGCCCAAAACAGAAATCTTCAACCTAGATGCTACGGTCGAATCAGTAGGCCACCGGTCTTAACAAAAATTCGCCCCCGAAACAAGATGATTTGTTTCCTTCTACAGGCGCTAAGCAACACCCAAACGGCTGCAGACATTTCCATGCCTAAATAATCCCATCTTGCCTGGGTGCCAGACCCTCGTGCCCGAAAAACTAGTGGCCTTGGGCTGCAGGGTGTAAAATCAGGACGCCTAGCAATATGTCTAGCTCAAGTGACAACTCTATTTTATCTTACGATTCCATTTGCTAGATGAACTGTTTAGCCTCCCCAAAGAAAATTTCTTTGAGAACGGAAAGCTAACCGCACAACGCCGACCAAATGAACAAGAAAACTTTGCAACACTGTCCCCGGCCAGAATTACTTATTGCCCGCCGGCCAGCCGACATCGAAATCCGAAGAAGCCACAAAGCTATTTAACAGTGACGTTTCTTTATTTACACCTTAAGCATTGTCCCTTTCTCTATCAACTCCAAAATTACTTCCATCATTGAATTTGCCAAAACCATCACTGGTAACATTATGGCCGTAATGAAATCCTCATCCTTTGTCGATCCAGATTGAGTCCCTCAGCCATTTTTCCAATATCGACCTTGACATTGCTGTCTTATCTGATTTGCTGTCTCTTTCAGTATGCAAATGTTTAAAGAAATACCTTTGCCAATAATCCCACTTTAAAAGCGGAGTTCACCCACCGTGAACCTGAAAACTGCTTGCTATTCGGGATCCTTTTGATCTTGGGGAAGATAACCAAGTCCCATTTACAATACCATCCATCCTCAGAAGCTCTGCTCGGTGATAAACAAATGGCCTAATTAACCTGAGTTCTTACCTCACTTGTCTGTCCGACGTCCCTAAAGATTTCCTGTCGTACGCTGGTCATGATATAACAGATTTTGAAATTCGCGTGGGCTGCGGAACGCTCCTGATGACGCATTCATTGCTATCCTTAACTCCAAAGTCTGCTTCCTAGGAATAACCGATTCTTTCCTCTCCTAATTGTTGTGACGTCCTATGGGCCATTACAAGATGGCAAAGTTTAATGTGCAACTGTGATTTCCCGGGCCAGACACTCATGTTATTCAGTTGACCTTCGTGAACCTTTGCCCTTTCACTTGGAAGTGCATGACATGGCCACGTATTCCAGAAAAAACAACACAAGCCGCTTTGCCCGAAACATTATGGTGCTAAACGTTTCATGCTTGTGATACCTTTATTCGAATTAACCGCAACCTAATTGACAAAATTTCTTTCAACCGAAACTGGTGATTGTGGCTGATGCAGCTACTTGCAACCAAAATATAATCGACCTTGGTTAAACCCTACCTCCTGCCACTTTCCCTTTGGACAGCCAAGCAGTCCCTCAGAAGTCGTCAGCAAGAGGCCGCGGTGCTAGCACTCCCCTAATTTGTCCGATCGGCTGGTAATGAACAAACGAATAGTCTGCTGTCATACGGTCTCGAATTAAGAGCATCCTGGCTTTTAACCGAAACCATGCGAGACCTATCTTCGGAAAAGTCACTTTAGTTTCTCCTATTAAGCAATTTCGGCGGCAGCTGCATCAGAAATAACCAAAATCTGCATTTCCCCCCCTAACGTGAACCGTGCGAATTATTCCATCTGGGCTCCAGTGGGCTTGCTTACCCGAGCTTAATTTCTCCCTCACTGCAAACTAATTAGTCGATTGGCAGTCCCTTCTCAATCTTTGCTGATATCCATTTATGCCCTTAATTAAGCGGCCATTTTTCTACGCCCATTCCCATATGGTACTGTCCTTCAGGACCAAGGTTTCATGCTCAATGCACAGCAAACTATGAAACAAATTTCCATTTAAAATTCGTCCTGTCGGCTAAGGCAAAATTCTGGAGGAGGCGGTACTAAAAAATGTCTCCAGTTTCACATGGGGACTGAGTTAAATATTATTTCTACTTTCGGATTTACTGCAACACGGAAGAGGCGACGGCTGTTTAACGGATTTTGGACAATCCAAATTTCGTGGCTTTACGTAATGCACCCAACGCTGACAGTACACCTGCACCGTCGGGGCTCGGCAACTTAATTCAAGGTACCATTTTCATGCAAAACGCACCGGAGTGCTGCACAACACCAGCCGGATTAATTAAACAGGTACAAGGCTGTCGAGGGAATGATGAGTTCTCCACCTTCCATTGTACATGACACTGGTGACGAACATTCGGTTGTACATCAGCCCACTCCCGTTACAGGCTGCAATAGCGAAACGCGAATTCTCCGTCCGCACGTTACTCTAGTCTGCCTCTTAATCAGAGTTGAATCAAATCTTTCAGCGAAAGCGAACGCAAAAGATTCATGAGATAAACAACAAAATTTTACTGCTGGAACCAGCGATCACAGAGCTGCTTCGTCTCATCTGCCTAACCAAGAGGCCCAAAAATCCACTTTGCTAAAACCTCGCTGGTGTCTGTCAGGCTATCGATTCAATATCCTCAGAAATTAAGCAGCGAAACCTAACATCTTCTGATGCTATGGTATACAATGTTCCTGACCGCATTCTGCTGGAATCGTTTAATAATATTGTCCTTTCTGCGTTCAGTATGACAGGACGCCCCTGTCACTGTTACAACTATGTGAACGAATGCTAGACAGATCTTGTCCATTATTGTTTCCATACCTTGGCTTCACCGCTGCAGAGTAGCTTTCAGGAGTGAAGCTTAGACAGCCTCATCTACCCTGTTCAAGTCTATCAACGTTACCCCCTCCAAAGCCCCTAGTCAAAGGGCGGCCCTCGGATGTCCGGCAAATGAGAACCCAAGCAGGTTTCTACTAAACAGATATTCCCCCAAGCTACCGGCATGGCTTAGAGCCTGGCAACCAGCCCGGTTCTTGTGGCCTCGCCGCAGCCACCAGTCAAGTGTCGACTCAGACTTCCGCATTGACGTACTCTCGCATCTTTCTATAGGCCAAAAACACATCCTCTCCCCGCGAACCTAAAATTTTGAGCATTAACCAAAACTCGCCCTGACCCTTAAAACATTAGTTAGCGATGATAAACCTTCGCTTATGCCCTCAACGATCAATACAATACTCCCTGGAGGGACAACGCTAGCGTTATTAGCCCAACGGACAAATCACTCGGACCGCTCGCGATTTCATCCCTTTGTTATTCCTATCACCCATGTGCCCCAACTGCCTGGTTCTTACCGCAACGGCATTCCACTGCCTGCCTCTCGTTTCAATGCCGAGGGAATTTCCAAGCCGGAAGAAAACAACAGACTCGGCCGGTAGAATTTGAAACACCTAGTGGATGTCCAGCGTTTTGTAGGCTCCCATGCTCGAATCTCAGGGATGCTGTTTACAATTAGACGAGGCTCAGTATCTCGTTATGACGGTGACGTCAGATTGTTGATGCGCTAGCGATGTGTCGTCTGGTCGGTGACGTTGTGAGCTTTTTTTGTAGTTTTTACTTTATTTTTTTCTTTTTGTTTGCTATTTTTAGTAATCACCTCAGTCGTCACACGGGCACTATCACCAACCACTTACCAGTGCCCTGGCACAGACACAAGGACCGTATTCGTTCCACTAATATCTCTTTTTCGTCCATGCCATACCTATCAGCCAGGACCTGTTAGCTTTCTCCCCTCTTCCTGAACAATGCACTTCATTATGTCCTCCCAAACCCACCCCCTTTCTGCCTCCCTCCACACTTTTCCTTCCAATACTTTGCGTTACCCTAACTAGCTAAATGAAAAATACTTTATACTCCAGTTCTTCCTCGTCCTTTCCTTGCTGTTCTCTATTCAGTGGTCCCACTGAACTAGATTTATATCTCGGCTACCAATTTATTCCATCCACGAATGACTATCACGCCCGTTTGGTCTTTGAACATCATCCCGCGCGACGGAAACGTAGCCTCTTTTTCCGTTAACTACGGTTGTTCTTATCCTTAGCAATTCCAGTAGTAGATTCTTTGCCCGTGCCCTTCCAACTGGATATATCCTATCATTTGGAGTCCCGGTTAGAGAATACCTGTAGTGTGGGACTTCTCTTGCGAGATACCATTTTGTAGGAAGGTTCTAGAAGACCCACGGGGGCGGTTGTCTCGATCTGTGAAGCGAGGGCTTTCGGTCTCCGGTTCTAAGCTCATACTACTCCGATGATCAGAATCGTGTGGCTTACTTTAGTTATCATCCTGTGTTATCCAGACACCTGTACCTTACACTAAAATTCGGTCCCCACTTGGCAATGCATGCTATTTATTTTCCCTCCATCACATCCAAAACCACTCGCCGGGACTTTCATTCCCGGATACTGATCACGATTATGGTACAACCACTGAATCGGTTTCTTCTCCATTGGCGTCAGTGGGTTGAGTGCAGCACGTGCATCCACGAAAATATATTCAGAATATTATTCTTTTGTACACTATGTCACCACCCTTGGTTTACGTTGGAAGCAAATTTCCTGGAAACGATCAAGGGGTAGTTCACGGTAGAATCAATGACCATGCTTCCCTTTCTGCTCATCCTATTGGCAAAACTCGCCCACCTCATCTCAACTGGCAGGATATTACTTTCATTACGCAACGTGAATGGAGAAGTTCTTCTTCATGTTCCGAGGGTTGAGTAATTTATTGGCATGCGGCGTGAGCAGAGGCTGCTCTCGGAGCTGACTACAGAAGAGCATAAAGGACAAAGACGTCAACTTGCTCCCTAAGTCAAGTGCAAGTTTGCAAGGCGCTTCATGAGACATGAATTTCCCGTTTTTCGTTCGCACTTTAGTCTAACATATTCTGGCCTAGTGAATCTCTCCTGTCAAAAGACGCTAGGTCAATGAGCACAAATGACCATTACACCTTTCAATATATAGTCAGGTCCTATATTTGCAAGCCTTCGGTAGGGCTTCTGTTTCGCTAATGGTGGTCCGTGTGGCCAAACCAAGACAATAGCTGGGTGGTTCATTTTTTGCTCCTCATTGGGCCCAGCTGCAGTCAGCCGGACCCCACTAAATCAAGAATAGGATAACCACTCTCACTGGTGTTCTTTGCGTTTAAGGGCCAGTGCACGACATTAGCCCATTTTTCAACCGGGGTTGCGGCAAAGCGCCGGAGGGCGGCAGGTCCTCCGGTCACTGTGTTCGGGGGTTGGGTTGGTGGGGGCACCGGGACGTTCCCTCGCTACTGCTCAAACTTATTTTCATATAGGGTATCTCGGGTGTTACCGGTCAATGAGCCCCCCCCTCTGCATACCCCCCAGTAATTGATACGGTCATTGCGATGAGTTGTGGTTCGCTTCCGTCCCTAACTGCACGTCTGTTATTGGTGGAGGGGTTGATGGAGAGTGGTAGGGTCCAGTTCGGTGGACTACCTTTTGTCTCCAACTCCAGTGCCCCACAACATCTAGATTTTTCCCCGTCCCTTTTTGCTTCCGCCTGTATTTGACTTCTACTTTAAACCACTAGCGACGCGGTTATGCTTTGTATTTCATGTATACACCGGATGTTTCAGACTTGATTGTATTCACCCACAAATTATATATAAATTCAGCTCTTTTGACATCATCGATCTTGTCATGGCTCTTGCCTTACCTAACCTAAAGGTCACCGCTAGTCTCCATATATACATGTCGAATTCGGATAGAATTTCCACTGAAAGTATCCCGAAACGCTTCACCAGTCAAGTGATATGGTGACTGAAGACTCTAAATTACGAGGAACGCTGTCCAGCCCTCAAACCTGAGCCACTATGGCTACGACGACTTAAAACTAATTTGACTTTTTTGGCATAACCTAGTTAACAGGCGCTCCCTATCCGCCGACCCACCTATATTCTCCTCTGTTAGCCCCCACACTCTCCCTCACGGGTCTCTGACCATCCACACAAAAATCACCAAATCCTATCTGAGGTCGTACTTATCTTGCTGTTTATGCAAAGCTTTGGAGCAAACTGCCCATTGGCATTGGATGCATGCGGAACCAGTCCAGTTTTAAGGCTGCCCTATATACTTACATAAAATTCACCCAAGTACTTCAAACAACCAACAACCATATCGTGATGGAGTTTGCTTTTTAGTCAGCTATCAATTTCTGAATTTCCACACTGACTATTTCTTATGCCCCACAATCCGCATGATGAATTCTGGATCTGGTTTCAGAAAACGTGGTAACATAGGTTTGGACATAGGTTGGGATTACCGTCTCGTGTAAGTTAACACTTTGTTCCATATAATTCATTCATACTGACCCCAGCCAGTCAAACTCCCTTCTAATATAAAAGCAGTGCAACTTACTTGTCCCAAGGAATTCCACTGATTCGGCAATCCATTTCTTCCTCTTACTGCGTTCCATCTGACGACATTCACTGTGTCTCGTTTGCATTCATACCTCAAATTCATTCGACTGTAAAACAACAGCGAATTGTCCTTTTCCATTTAAGTTACGTTTCCTTCACCTGAGATTCCTAAGTGACGCTGTGGAAGTCACGAAACGCAATCAGGCCTTGTAGTGGCTTCGTTCACACCCGCGGCACGTGATACACAACACCAGCCGTTCTCCTCCGTGTGGCGGCTTATCCCTAATTTCCGTTTACACAACCATGTGTATCAAACTCCTGCTGCAAAAGCAACACGCCATTGTGAACTTAGGGAAATCAGACCACCCCAAGCACTTGCCAAAAATTGTCAATACGCGGGAAATTATGATCGGGCGGAGGAGCTATAAAAAGTTACTGTATGCCCTCAACCATTCCCCTGTTAGGAAAAAATAAATACAAAAATTATCGCCGGACTCTGAAGGAAGCGGGCCACCTTCAGCATTGAGCTTGTTCTCCATCGGCCTAGATCTAATCCTGCTAAAGAGGAAACTTCACAAGGCCAGTGTTCGGCCACTGGTTATGCTGTAGATTAGTGAAGTGTCAATGCACTGGGCTCTCCAGATTTATGCATGGTCCCGCCTATCTAAGTTTTCGCCCCATCTCCCCTGTCTCCCGTATGCACGCAGGGAAGGTATGCTCAGGACCTGTGCAAAAGCCGTCATGTCGACATGTTCAAACTCCTCAACGCTCTCCTCGCTACTTTTTCTTCTTTTACGGGTGCAAACTTACCATGACGCGGTTAAAATGAAAGATGTCAGTGTTCTGTCAAGATTGATTATTCTAGGACTGACTGACGGAAAATTCTGTGACCTTGTCTTTAATCCACTTTGTTATACATAAACTACACCAGCGACAGCCTCCTTCGTCGTGCTGTGAGGCACTGACAAAGAGCCAGTCTTTTTCTCCTCTTCCTATGGATGCGCTCCGAGCAGCGGACTTGTTTTTATTTTATTTTCAACTTCCCCAGTAGCCGTAAACCTTTGGATTTCTCTCAGCTTATTAACCTTTGCACTTTCCGGGACCCGAATTGGTATCTCACCTCGTTACCCGATCGCACTCAACAGGCTATCTAAGGCCCAAGATCTAACCAGTCTCCCTATTTCTAATTAGCTCCCGCTTTCCCTAGCACTCTATATGAGGGCACAAGGAAACCTGATATATTGGTTTTATATAAAAAATATCTAAGAATAACCCCTTCTGACAGCTGAGTAAGTGGAGTTGTCCAAACCATTTTATGGGGGATCTATCATTGGCACACCACCATGCCTAACGCTGTCAAACTCGCAGAAGAACAAATACTATCGAAATGACTCCCCCGCTTTCCCGTTTATTCCCATACTTCTCGGGTCATTTATTTACTTTTTCCTAGTCCCGTTTTGGTGCGCTATTCGCAATGTGACTACCAATAGTGTGATCACCTACTGGGAGGGGACCAAAATATCTAACTTCATTTCACAATGGCATTGGATATTTTATGTTCCGTGTTGCATATCACTCTTCATTTTCCTGCACGCATTTGTTAACGCTTTCTCCCGCAGCGGAGCGAGGCAATATTACACCATTGTGCACGTCATTATTTTGCTCTACTCCACGCTTCCAAGCACACTTTGTATATTTCCTTGTTTGTAGAAGCCACCATACCATGTATGGCCTTTAGTTTCCATGCCCATTTTGAATTTACTCTTCTACTGCCCATGTCCGTCTAATCCTCTAATCATTCTAGCCACGTTTGCTGACGGCATGGCACAAAGGACCTACAATTTAATGTGTTGGGCTGCAAAGTAGGGTATCTCACAGAAGGAACGTACATTTCACGTTCCCTCCAGCTCTCCTGTATGGCCACTATCTGCGGTGGGCATGAGACTTTCTGTCCCAGCGAAACACAGGCCATGGAGAATTTTGGAAGAGTGTTCACTGGTGAGCATAGATGAGCTGAGCAGTTTAGGGCATCTGCAAAAGAGGCCAGGAGAAGACCCTCTAGGCCTAGGTTTGCCATTACTTGAAGGAAGCCAAAGATGTCTACACTGCGGTACAAAACATGAGTTAGGCCTGACCGGGATCACTGTTTGTTGGACTGCGCGCTGCGCTTAAAACTGTTTTCAGCGATTGCTGCCGCCAATGGTTGAGAGTGAGGTAGAGAAAACACATCACTACAAATTTAATGATGTGGGTCTATTCTTAATAAAGGAGTGCAGTGAAAAAACGAGTCGCCAAAAAGCCAAAAAGCCAAACTGAAGGACTTGTTCAGATGCTTTAGATATGCTTATGAACTACACCGAGCGGCACGTTAGAGGAAGCGCCGTGAATCTTCGGGTAGCATGGCATGATAAAGACGATGGCCAACTTTCTCCGCAACACGGTAGTTAACTGAGGCGACAGAGGAAACAAAGTGCTGGTGCAATTCTAACCGGTAAAGCATTTATGGAAACCTTCGAGCAGGAAATGGTTTAACTTATTCCTAAGGGTTTACAAACGGCCTGGTGAATGATATTAGGGGCTGGGCAATTATTAGGTAGACGCCTTATCGGGATGTTTGTTTAGAGTACTGGTTGGTGGAAGTAATAAGCATGCGTTGAGCTTAAAAGGGAACGTCCAAGTGGTAGATGTCTGTCAATACAAGGGTCCCCTTTTTTCTTTCAGCGGGAAACAACCTTTTGGCAATCTCGAAGCTTATGAAAAACGAAGACATTTGCAGGAATGGAGCCCGTTTCTAGAGCATATCACTTGAAGAATTCTGGAAGCATGTTTGACCCTTTGGTTATTTTCGTCATGCAACAGCTAGAATGAGATGAGCTGACCGGCGACCGGATGTATGCTTTCTGGTTTCACTCACCTCCTAGCACCCAAAGCCTTCAGCATCCGCGGTGCCTTCTGTTTTGTTACAATGATTTCAGGAACAAATACTTCCACCGAGACAGCACTGGCCCCCACCTGTTGTTCCAAACGACTTCTATAAGCACTCCCGAATTGTAATCCAACGCATGTCTCACTCTACGCTTCCTCATAATATCATCTCAGTATTTTAGTTGCAAGGTCGATAATCCATATTGGAGTAACGCCTCTTGCTGAACAAATCGTTGGTGTCCATTTGGTTCGGTTTATCTCCAGATCTTGGCTGTGGCTCAAAAACACTTTTTGCTCTAATCTGAATGCTCACAGCAGCATTTTTGTCTGATCAATGGCTCTACTACAATTGGCTGTTTCGCAGACCCTCCAAATTTTCACCACCTACTGCCGACGTCCACAATGTGCCCCATCACTTCCGCTCTTTTATAATAGAGGAAACCTGTCTCGTAATGGTATACATTTAGGCTTCGTTTTTTGCCACAACCCACTGCAGCTTCGCGATTATTTCACTCACAGTTGAGTTCCTTGGCTGCCGACGTAAGTTAAGCTAACTTCGTTCTTCTTAATTCCCTGCAAGACATCTCAAAAGCTTTTGGCGGCTTCAAGCAGAGTGCAAATCATGGCAGAATGTGATCTCATTCAACGGCTTTAGCAACTTGAACCGTCATCGCAATCTTGTTGCTCAGTGATCACCATATTTAGTGGAAGAGAGCTGAAGCCTTTTTAGAAATCTGGTACTTTCGTCAGCAACTTGGACGTGGGCCTTCTCATGCTAACAGCCTATGAACTCCTGTTGTTACTCTTAACAGCTGGAGGAAACGCAAACAATGCCGGATAATTTGCAACAGCCAACTACTGGAGGTGAATTGAAGTGCTTTACAAAGTTCTGCGTTTGTGAGACCCTTGAAAACCGGGTTTGGTTTAGGACCCCTATAGGTTTGTGATGATGCTGTTTTTCTCAATGGTAACCTGAAGGTCAGTGCGGATAAATGAGTAAAAATCTTAAATAATGCAAAAAATTCTGTGTGCACTGGATATTTTTAAATAAACAAGGCCTTTCGTTCTCTGTAACCCTAGCGCAATAGTTCTGCAGAATAAAAGGGTACCAGTGTTGCGTGGTTCGCGGAATACGACCGTCAAAGGATACCGTGTTTTCAAGACCGCCGCTGTCCCCACAAGAATTTGCCAGCCCCAGCTTTAGTGTTGAGGTGTGTTTTAATGCAGTTTGTATACTTCCAAATGTGACGTGCCTATGACAATTCTTTTCACTGCTTTTTCACCACATGCACTAAGCAAACAGGCGCAAGATATTCTCGCCATGGTAGTCAAAGAAAATTCAGTGGAAAACACCGAACTAAGAAAGTCTGATGAACCGCCCTCTGCCAAAATCTAACGATTTGAATTTTGGGCCAAGGAAATAGCATGAATATGCTGAAAAATTGGCCCAGCTGAAATTGGCACTGGAGAAGGTTAACGTGGTCAAACTCAGAACATTCCAAAAAATAAGAAGCGGCATATTGTTTAAGGCAATTTTTCGACACAACGCTGGGCAGTAGCGATCCACCGAGATTTGCATTTTGCGAAACGATACCAGCAAGTTTCAAACCAAAATGGAAGATTTTACCAGTTTCGTTCTTTTATAAAACTTAACAAACAGCAAAGCCCATCAAATGTTTGTATCAATCTTGGTGACCAACTCGTTTGTTCATGACGTTACATTTTAACCCTGTGTTTATATTGTTCATCTTTGTTTACTTCTCGTTGGTCAAGGTCGGCGATCTTACAAAAGTTCATCCGGTTAGGATTCATCGCGAAGCAAAAGTAAATTAGAGGTGGAATATCTGGAATATTCTGCAAAAAATGAAATGGATTTCTCTTTCAAGATTTTTGAGGAATTTTGTTCTTTTTTTGTCAATGGAGAATGGTAGCACAATTTACTCATGTTTTCGAATCCCTTCAGGATGCTTCGCTCAAAATCAAGTGATCACTCCTGAAGTGTCAATATTGGATGAAGCTCCATCCATTCACACTGGTCGTGTTATTTCGTATCCAAATAAATCAGTGGAAATTCGAGGATTGGTGGGAGAAAAGGTTGTGATGCAGTGTAATGTTTTCAATATGCCACGAAGTGCCCGAGTAAGAGATATTAAGTGCGATGGAACTGTTTGCTAGATTTTGTGGCAGCGTGAAAGCTTGGATGAAAATTCAGTCACCGAGGTTATCAACGACGGCCTTATGTCAAGAGATATGTCACGCTGGAAGGTTGGACAGGGAAAACAAAAAGATTCCGTGAGGTATATTTCTAATGAGTTATAATTTGCAACAGTTAGCTTGGAGGAAGCCCCGCATGTCTTTGATATTCTATTAGTGGTTTTGTATTTTAATCACAATTTTTTACAACCTCTTGAGTAAACCACGAGCAAACGTCTCGTGACTTAAAAAATCAGTTGCAAGAGGAAATTGACTCAAAACCTTGGATGCGAACAATGCACAGAACAGAGCAAATAGCGTTTGGAGTGAGTCAAAGAGATTGGACTGTCATGTTCGGCACTTCGGAATGGGCGACCATGGTCCGTCGTTTGTCTTGATGACCTGTATTACGGATCATTGAATACCTCATAGAGTCAAGAAACCTTAAGCACTATCGTTTGATCTTAGTTTCTTTCATCACTACGAGCTAACAACTTGAAATACCGTTCATTTGGCTAAATTGCCTTTGTGTTTGCCTGGTGTTTTGCATTATTATTTGGACACTCGTCTTAAATACGAATGTGGTATGGTATGGGGCTTCCAGGAAAAATGAAAAAAGGCAAGTTGCACGGATCTACATCCTCGGACGTACTCTCGATTGAAGCATTTAGCGTAATTAAATGACCACCAGAGTAAATAGCCCTTGCATGCTTCTTCAAGTCACTGCAGTTTAGCGTGAGAAGAAATATGCATCAGTTTCGTCGGGAGAAACATTAGAACCATTACAACAAGTTATTTTGCATTGCAATGGCCATGGAAACAAATTAGCCGTAGCAGGACGTTAAAATTTACAGGAATGCCACAGCGCCGACCGCTATATAGTTATAGTGTGATGGAAAACGGAACTTTTGTGCTACGGGAATAAGCCAAACACAAGCCACTAATGGAACGTATGAACGTAAAGCTTACGCCTGGATAATTTAGCGTTGCAAGCGCTTTTTCCGTAAGAATGTGGAATGAAGCAATAAAATAGGTATTCCAGTTGTTTGTTGTTCTTGAGTGTTAGTCTGAATAATCAAGAAAGTAGGGCAACACGAGTATCTTTTCGAGTATTTTCACCATTCTAGCATCAAATATGTCCAAATATAACAATGTGATTGCTGAGAAGACTAAAGTATCAGTAAACTGCATTTCACAGCAAAAATTTCACTATAAACAAAAAAACATTTATATTTAGGCACATAACTGGAATATTGCGCGTAATTCTTTATCGTCAGTTAGCTCTCTACAACTCATTCCAACTCATAGGTGCACAAACCCATTAACAAATAGGTTCCTCAGATGCCTGGACCGCTCGGGCTGTAATTGGGACTAAGTGAAAAATTACAGAATGGTCGCACTGAGCTCGCATTTCTGGCTTGTACTTAGTTGAGGAAAAAATTAACGTGGTAGGGAACCAGATCCGTGTTGATTATCATCCACTGTCTTTTCGCTAACTCCGAACATCTAGTCGCACCGAGTTTATCTTAACTGGTAGGACTGCTTTTATGTTTATACCAAAAAGGTTTTTCAAATCGTCACCACATGAAAAACAAGCTGTAATAATGACTTAGAATGTATTCACACTAGGAAACTTAGTTTATGCTTTCATTTGGGCAGATGTTCTGACCGCATATGCAAGAGTGGGCAAAACAAGTCGCGCACTTTTCATGGTTTTCTGATCTCTGAGCTTTTGGTTTGGTTTTCAAAAGTTTCATCGCCAGTCGAGATGACATCGTCAGTGCTAGTGCGCAGCGATTGAGGCTCTACCCATTTGTGGGGTTGCCATTGCATTTGGCTTTGAAGTTCTTTGGCGACCCTGACCTGGAAACCGTGCGTCTGTTTTCCATCTGATCTCTGTCGGCATGGCTTTATACCTTAGAAGATTGACATTTGGCCTTAAAAGTTTGATCCATCTGGTTTTTTGCCATAGTTTTTATTTCAAGTATACGAATAATGCGTGATTTGGTTTCGTAGAAATACTCATAAATGTCGCAGATTTCTGAATATGGGTCTGTTTGACTCAAATTCCGGTTCTTTCAGTTAGCTGAGTTGTCACCTTCTTATCCGAATGTACACGTGTTTCACCTCGATATGTCTAATTACTGAATTATTTGAAGAGTAGCAGGCTTCCAGAACTCCCTTGCATGCTTCATCCAAGATCTCAACGTCATCCGAATTGGATTTTTGTCCTTCTTGTTCTTATTGGACGGATATCAGAAATAAAGTGGGTTGTGACTTATAGCTAGTTTGAGGTTGTACATCCAAGTGATCACTCTTCTCTCGTTTGACTGATATGGCACCTGACTTTGTAGAAAACGTTTGTTCTTTCTTCGTGTTCATTCACTCTTTCAGTTTGATGTAAGTATTATCGAAATTCAGAACGTTTTATAAGCAACTGTTGTTCCTTGAAGCTAGCGTAGTCTTTAGGATAATTTGGGTACATTTTTGATGTCTGGGAGAATGACCCTTCTGACTGACTGTTCCTTTTTGTTCGTTTCCTTATTCACTGCATGCGCGGTTCTCCTTGCCACATTTCTTGCATATCTGATTTTCTTTACCAATGGAACCCGACAACCTGGGCCACGACCAATACAAATTTTCAAATCCATTAAATTTCTCAGTGTCATGAATCAAAAGAAAAAAAACTAGTGAGAGTTTGCCGTTGGTGTCTTCCAGGTTACAAGATTTGGCAATGTGTGAAGCAAAAGTGATCTCGGGTACAATTAAGCGAGTAAATCAGCCGTGTCTAACACTAAAGGCACAATCGTAAACCTGCCTTAAAATAGTTTGTCCGCAATAGGCATAATGCAAATTCAATGCAAAATTTCTCGAATAAGCCGTATTTTCAACCTCAGAAGGGTATTGGCGTTTTTATAATATGGTATTTGTGCTTCACTGATACCTTTCAAAGTAATATATTTGCTTGTTACAGAATGTTGATAGATTACCTTATTCCCATGAAATCTATGTTTAATACTCTCAAAATTACAGGATGAGAGAAACAAAACCTGTGATGCGGCATGCGGGAGCGAGACGAAGGTTGAACATGGTGAAGTTGTAGAGGCTTTGCTGTCTGGCTCCTAGCTTATTGATTACATCTTAATAAATTATTAAAAGCAAAACGGTCAAATGAACATGGTGGCTAACAAGAATCCGAAAAATAATGATCAAAGGTTTGAATTCCCAGGCGAATACTTATTGGATTTTAGTCCGTTAGCGGTTTAGCAACTAGGCTTGTAGTTTGTTCTTTCTGCATTAAAAACAACACTCAAAAATGTGTGGATAAGCGATTAGGTTTGGTCAGCAAAGAAAGTTTGAAACAAAGATAATATAAGATTTAAAACGTGGAGAGGAGGAACCCGCTACTATTTTGGAAAACGGCTTTTTTGAGAGAAGGTTCCGGCCAATAAAATTGCTAATTAGAAAATTTCTTCGGCGGTTTTTATGACATGCATATCGCGTGAGTGCAGTGGATGGCGAAACTTCCATAGCCTTTATGGTCTACCAGGCAGGCTCCAAAGACCTTACAGCTTGTGTTGGCACAGAAGTGGGTTCTTAATAATTCGGGTTTGTTAACGAGCCGAGCAGCTGCAGACAAACATCCATCGCCAAATTAATCGCCGAATTTGCGGATTTGAAACTCTGACCGTTTTGGCATGACAAATACTTGATCCACGTAACCAACGCAGATATTCAAATCCGCTAACTCCAGAGCAAAATTTACAATTGTTGATTGCTAAACTGCTGCTTACGAAAGAAAATTGTAAGCAGCGTAAGGAGACTGAGAGACACTTAGGACTGACGCATGAATGGGAGAAGCTTAATCCTTCCATTTCCTAAACTGTCTGCCCTCTGGATTTTGGATGTAGTACCTATAACTGACAAGTGAATAATTAGATTCAAAAGAATGTCAATAAGTTGTCTTTTGTATTCACCGTCCAGTGCGTTACTGTATTTCAAGTGGAATGTGAAATTGCTTTGCGATTGTTGTTTGAGAAGGACAAGATGTCATGAGCGAACGAAACATTAACATCTAGAATAGAAGTAGAAAGTTAGTAGTAAAATTCTTGCCTGTTGCGTAATGGGAAACCATTTAGCACTTGTTGGAGTAACAATTTTAAAAAAACCTTTTTAAAATGAAGGGACTTGCAACTTTGTATAACTTTTTCTCGCTCTTCTGGACACCTACTCAAAACTGCTATCTTGCAACGAAGACTTATAGTACGATGTGTTTAACAATCGTTTATGCCATGCCGATGTAATTTCCAGAGGCACAGTTCTAAAGTACACCCAGAGAGAAGATATCAAGTGGGGATTCATTGGCTACTGATTACCACTTGCGGAGATACTTCACTCGAGTCGAAGTCGATTACATCAGGAGTGGATGATGTGCCTAGGCAAATAGGGAAAGGATTATTGAAACATTTTAACGGACGAAATTTACTTAATTGACATTTATGTCAGACACATACTTATTTTTTAGTTGTTCCACCTAGCATTTTTAAAGAAATTTCAGATCTCGAGGTTGTTTGCACTGGTTTGAAGAGTGTAGCGGTGCATGCCATTTGTCCCAAGGAACCCTGACTCGAATCACCAAAAGGACTTTTATCATCATGTGCGACCTAATTTTATGGACTATAACTTATTTGATGCAAGATCGATTAAGTAAAAAAGAGGGTGATATATTTACACCAAGTACACAGAATCCTTGTTCAACGGTGAACATGGTAGTACAATATTAACTTCTAAAAGACAAAGGGGTTATGCTGATAGAGACAACTGAATTCAATATGCCGGATTGCCGTCGCGGTTGGTGAACAGCCAGCGTCGTGGCATTTGGCAGTGAAGATAGCAGGAGGATCAACTTCCGACTGTGGGACGCGGTCCCTTCATGAAAGTTATGTCCGTTTTTGTTTCACTACCAAAAGGAGTGAAAATAATCTCGCCAGACGATAACCGACTTTCCCGGTATCATTTTTAATGGAGATATTTATGGAATCAAGGAATGTCAGATACCGTAAAGTTCAAGTGTCTCGAAACTATGTTTTAATCATTATTATACGACGGTCATTGCAGACTTAGCTACTTGTTACTGCGCGCCATAGGCTGTGAGGAGTGACATGTGTCAGAGAACCGTTCGGTTTGTGAAGTTCAGGGAACTCATTCTACGGCTCGTATAGATGATTTATATCTGTAGCAGTGGAAGAGAAGTAGTACGGCTGGAAATGTTTCAAAGTGAGTATTCACCAGAAAGTGTTTTAACGAACCAACGACAGGCCTGAAAGACAGAAAAAATCCATAACCAGGATCAGCTGGGGCGAGTCGACTGCAGTAAATACTCGAGGTTCAAAGTGAGCAAGTTTTGGCTTTAATAGGCATTGTTTTGGTACTGACTAGTTCTTTATACAATGATTCAAAGCAACCAAAAAGATGAAGTTATATGTTGTGTAACTGTGCTTTTTTATTCTTGAACCTAATTTTGGCTATAAAACTGGCCGATTATGGATAGAATTGTATTATGAAATGGCCACCTATTTATGTCTTTTTATGGTTCATAATGGAGAAGACGCAATGCAGTGCTACCCGCCAACCTCAATTCCAACTAGATCATGTTGTTTGGAGTGATTTTAGCTACATGGTTAACGGAATCTCGAGCAAGATGATAACACATACAAGGCAATTAGGGTTTGAAACAAAATGCGCTTTTAAGGCTTATTCCCTTATGATGCGATCCCTGTAGTTATTAGCCGTACCAAATATGTGAACAAAACAGAAACGGTGGATCTAAATTTTATCCATCAATTTTGCCAATTCAACTTAAGTAGCCGTGTGGACAACGAAAGCCAGTATAGCCTGTCTGTTTCTAAAAGATACCTGCGGTTGGATTGCATGTAACATGATATTTTTATTCTTACTGTCGAAGATTACACTCTCATACGGTATAGAAGTTTACTGGGGTACCCGGATTTCAGGACTCCTCAGGTTCATTCCACTTACAAGCAGTCCTAACCAATATTTGATATTTGGCTACTAATAGATCCACCTAGGACGTCACACGGAGGTTTTGTGCAATGATCAAATTTGATGGCGCAAACTGTGGATACGGAAAACGCTGGCTAGTGCCTTATCATTTGTATAGACATGTTAAATTTTGCAGTCACTCGGGACGGAAGGAATTAGACCACAGATAAACGGGAGGGAAGCTGTCATTTTCAT
>LUCM01000110.1:0-34937 GCA_008360955.1 Fasciolopsis buskii
TTCAATATGCAGTCACCAAGGTAAGTGAAACGGTTCACATACGCTAGTTTACCTCCATCCGGCATCAAGCTAGGGATTACCGTCGTCCAGTTCTGCAACAAAATTTTACGCATTAAAAGCACAAACAACACGCCGAACCAAACTATGGACCTTGAGAGTCTGTTCAGTGAACGCTGTGTATGGTCACCGGATTCGAACAGACACACAAAGTCACACAACTTCTCTCACCATTTCCCAGTTCGACCCTTACATCTTGCAGACCTTCTAAAGTGTCCTCCATTGACTCGTCCATGATGAAGTTGAGCAAGAATAGAAAGATGGGATACCTTTGTCGATCAATTCTAGTCGCTTCTAATGAACTTGATAGTTCACCGTAAACCCTCACGCGACCACAGGTACGAAAATACAATGCTCGCAGTAGGTTCACCAACTGCATTGGCATACTTTCCCGATGAAGAGCATTGAATAGTGCTGTCCAATCTAGTGATTCGAACGCATTCTTCAAATTGAGAAAGATTACGAACGTACGGCGGCAGCTTTTTGTGTATGGCGCGCTCCGAGCAGCTATCGAAGAGTGAAAATCTGGCCGACGGGAATTCGACATCAACGAAATCCGATCTGCTGTTCACGGATGTTGCACTCGCGAACTGGTGTCAAACGGCCCTGCATCATCGAAGCTAAGACCTTAGTAACCATCGGAATTAACTGATGCCACGATGAATGTTACAGTTATTCCGTGTGCTTCTCTCGAAGATGGGTACAATCAGTGACTTACTCCGCGATAATGGCATACATTCTTCGCCCCGAATATCACGAATTAAGGAAGTAAATGCTCTTATAAGGGTTTCTCTACCCAATTTGAAAAGAATGGAGAGTTAAATCTAAGAACTCTATACGTAGTCCGCTCTTTTGAAACAGCTCAACAAGTCTTACCCTATCCAGGCACCACCGATCCGGTATATATATTCGGCGTCAAGCCCCTTTAAATCAACCATCGAATATTCTCCGACTGTAATAACGACTGCGTGTTTGTAGAAAAAACATCGGCGACGGGTAAGACCAAGCGTTAACTCTGGCGGAACGAAAGACACCCATATCATGTGCACGGTTAAGGTGAAAGAAAGGACATGTTAAATGTTTGCGGATCACTCCAAGGGACGCACAACCTCTGCTACGACATCTGTGCTCTCAACTACAATCGTTGCACCCACTCCTGTTTGTCTTTCTAGAGCACTAATGGATTTCATTGTGAACAATATCCCATATTTGCGTGCTAACATACAAGGACAAGAATTTTTGAAACTCCACAGAACTATTGTAATCCCATTTAATGGTACCAAACCGACTCTCTGTCTCTCTTTGTGATGTGACTGTCTCATGCATCGAATCACTCGTTTTTTAAAGAATCAACTGGCTAACTGTAAACCTATTGCAACAAATTTACAGATTCATAAATCAAATGATAAAAAATTCATTCACTCGGGGATTTAAAAACTCCTTAAGGAGGACGTCACCGAAACGTCAACCTGGCACAAGGACGCTCAAATACTCGTAACGACCAACAAACGACACAAAAGATGCGTGGTCGTCCACTACAATCAAACTATCAGTCGGTATCCGCTGTTGGACGCGCTACCAATCATAACGGTAAGCTGTTTTCAAAGCTTTGGATTTACGAAATGCCTACCACCAAATCGCAATAGCCAAATAGGATTGTCTGCTTTTGAAGCCTGTGGTATATCACACCAGTTTCGTAGGATATCATTCGGAGTGACAAATGGTGTCGCTTACTTTCAGCCTGCTATCACAGAATCATTTATGACAGAAACCCAGCGAGTACTTTGCTCGCATCGATTATATCACCGTGTGTGAAATGAATAAGGAAGACCATAACAAAAAGCTGATCAATTTTCTTAACATCGCGAAGAAGTGCGGACTCACACTGAACGAAGAGAAGAGTACCACTTGGTGCCAAATAACTGAGACTCCTTGGTTATGAAGTCTTTCGTGAATTGATGAAGGCCGTCCTGAGAGATTACGACCGCCCGAGGATTTTTACCACCCAAAGGCCTAAAATCCCAGCGAAAAGCTATAGGAGTATTCCAATATTACTCCAACTGGATACCCGACTTCTCGGACATAGGTCATTCGCCGGACAACGTCAAGGCCTCTTTCAAAGCCCCCAAAAATCAGCCTAAAAGTGCGATTGTTACCAATACTGACCCATAAACCAATGCACTGGATATAGCTGTTTCTGCTAAATTCACATGCGAAGAGCCGAACTGTCAGGCTACAGTTTTGACTTCATCTACTGACCTGGTCATGACAATGTGGGGACCAACACAATATCCCGAAGCTTCTGTTCGGCGACTACGTCTCTGGAGTCACTGGAAGAACTGCACAACTTATGTCATGCGGCTCTTGTCCGCCTGTTGCACTTTGTGGAGAGCGAAACTCCCCATAATTTTTCAACTATATGAAATCTATCTCTAGTGGGTGCTCGGTTTGTGCCAAAGTCAAACCATAGTTTTGCAAATTGTCTACCGGGAATCTCGTCAAAGCCACCAATCTGTTTGAAAGACCGAGTATTGATTTTGAAGGACCGTTGCCATCGGCATTCCGAAGCCAATGTGTTGACAATCGTAGATCAGTATTATAGGTCCCCTTTTGCTCATACTCGCCTTGATTTATCAGCTGCTACTGTTATTTGATGTTCAACTAATGTTTTCGATTTTCGGTATGCCCTCTTACATCCTTTCTGATAGCCGGTCATCTTTTGTCTGAGGAACTAAAAAACTTTCTCCATAGCAAAGACATTGTCTCCAGAAGAACGACAACCTAGAATCTTCAGTAAAACTGTCAGGTCAATGAAACGTCTTGGAAGCTCAGTCAAAAAATATGCCCCTTAGACGGTCGGAGACTGTCATTTTGTTTGCCCTCCACTCCATCAGGTCGATGGTGTGCACACCTACAAACTCGATCTCTCACGACGACCGTTTTCTCATAAGAAATCCGCGTCTGGAGTATTACTGCCTACCTGGTTGTGGAGTTCAAGACCCGTCCTAATGGGACGTCCTGTAAAACCAGCGAAGTATGGTCCCTTAATCAACGAAGTGCAGTTGTTTAAGTCCAATCCCAAGCACGCTAATTTACGGTTCCCTGATGGACAGGAGGGCACAGTAGTGATACACCATCTGCCACCTAGTGGTCAAATCTTAGAATTAACGGTGGTCGGCCATTCTGAAACAGGCAAAGCACCAGACCCCAGCGTTGAACATTAAAACACCAAACACTGCTTGTGACAGTCCCCATCCCTTACTGCATCCATTCCAGATGCGCATACTGGCGAATCTGACATGGGACCATCAGCAAAGACACAATAACACGTTCATCCACATAAAGTGAGGAACAGATAAGTTTGAAATAACGCTTCAGAAAATAAGCAGCCCTGCATCCTATTCATCCAGTCGAATTACACTACTTAAGCCGCGTCTTACTGCGGTAAAAAACATCAATCGCTAGTGAGTCCACTGTGAGCGTTAAACGCGCTTGCTGGCCAGCCTGAATGAGAGTGCAATCTGAAGGAGCCGAGATTTAGAGGATGGCGAGACTTGAGATGAGAGCTACCTGGTCGAAAATCACTTAAGCTATTTGCCAACGAACCACTGGAAGTACGGATCATGTCGCCAGTGGGGGCATCATGGATATGTGAAGGGGGCGAAGGGAAACAGATGGGGACAGAAGAAAAAAGCTAGGTAAGGGAAAACTGAGAAGCACTTATCACTACTCACTCTGCTCAATGAAATATGCGGCGCTTTAACGATGCCTAGCCATGAAAGCCTCACTGATATCGATTCCTTATGACCTACTACCCCATTTTGCCAGGTGGTTGACCAATGTTGACTTGGATCTGTGATAGTTATTCGCTTCCATCACGGTTGGAGTCCCATAACTCAGTCGTTTTCCCGGAGAGGGGTAATTTAGTCGTTTCCAGATTTCTAGAGGTAAACGCGTGCAGACCGGCTGCAGCCACTGGGTGGAAATTGTGTGTAGATACGGTCAGATTTCTCCACAGAGAATACCTGAGATGTATCTGAGGTCCCCAAGGACACGGCGGGGTGTTAAATCCAAGTTCAGCTACAATGTCCCGCCAACTTATCCACCCAAAACCGTTCCAAGCCGACCACGCCAGAAGAAAAGTGGCTAGTGAATCGCCCGGCCGATAAGTTCAGTTCGATTCAGTCTGGTTCTAGAGATTGGTGGCAGAATGTCTAATTGTTCAACTTCTAGCACTAATTATCTCCTTAGATCTCTCTGTGCTCAGGAAATTGTGAGCGCGCCGGCTCCTTCAGACTGTTATAATCGGGGGTGCATATACATTCAGCCTTTTCATGGTCTACAACATTCTGATCAGATAAGTCTGACATCAGTTTCAGTTTGGACAACCACTAACCTTGCACCAGCGTGCTCTGGTTGTGACCACCACCTCACTGCATCACCTGCTCAAAGAGAAGAAAGAACGACGAATAAGGAATTATGAATTTTAATGTAGTAAGTTGAGAAGTCATATAAAATAAGAAAGGTTTTCAATGCAGGAACGCCATCAACTGCAGCAGTGAACCATATCACCAATTGTTTACTACCAGTAACTTAGAGGACTTTGTGAACCCCAACCCGGTAACCTAACTGCACCTGCACGAGCCAGTCCACTGGCTAAAGCTTTCACACACTTTACCCATGTCATCTACCGGTCATTTATACTCTTTTCGGCCATTAACTTCCTGAAAAAACTGTGCAGCGAGGCAGCCGTTCTGTAAGCGTGCGCAAAACTTGTCTCAATCAAGTCAACCTATACTGACAGTGCCTGTCCTACAGACTGGAACCTTTGACCCAGCACCTTGTTCTCTGACATACTTGAAGCATGCGCGTGCCCCATGAACTCTAGGGCCTACCACACAGGGGGAAGAACCGACAAGTGACCCTGAAACTTGGGGTGGTAGAAGAACCACATGAGGAGCTAGACGACATCGAGTTTTTCGCTATCCCAGAAGATAAAGAGAAAATAATCAGCCGATTTTGCACTCATTATTTTGCGTGGGAGTCCATTCCACTCGTTCACGACTCGCGCCGCAAATTAATGACTTCGGCTTTTGGGAGAAGGCAAGAGGGATACATACCGTGAAGTGCCCAAAACCAACCATCCCAGCGGCAACTTGCCTAAATATTAGTAAGTACCTACAACCCCATCAAGTGCTTGTCTAGATGGGGTTTAAAACCCCTCGTTGTTCTTTCCCACCATGAAAGCAGAAGTCAGTGTCGAATTGAAGTTCCCCCCTAGACAGACGATATACAAGCAAGAGTACTGGTGAGTTCAACTTTAGTAGGCTGAGACGGTGCCTGAGTATCGGGTCGACGGTATAGAGTGGGAACTCAGCGAGAAGTCCCGGCCTCTTGGCCTGCGGTTGCATCTGATCTCGAACTATTTCCCTTTATATACCATAGTTTCGCATAGCTTTTTTAGCATTATGAAGACTTTACTAAGCTCCCCTTGATGGGCAGAACTTCAGCTCACATTGAAGCGCCTCAAGGTCTTGATGCATACACGTATTGAGAGAGCAGAAGCAAAGTCTCATATATCCGGAGCCTTGAGCGGTCTTGTTATCCTCGAAATTTTTACAGGATTTATCTTTATTAATTTCAACAGACGCATATCCACGTTCTTGCTCATCCGTGAGGTATAGACTCCTTCAGTTCTTTGACATCCGGGAAGAAGTCCGGACCTTCAGAGGAAACCGTAATAGCACAACCAGTTTGGTTCCAGTTCCAGTTCCAGTTAGGTTACAGGACCATAGGGCGAGATGCCTGATCGTCCAGGTTCTTGCACCGAGAACTCCTTGGATCTAACGCTGCTTCGAAAACAGAAGGATGAAACCCCCTCTTCAGTAACTACAAGGGGGGAAACAATTAATGAGATGCATTCATCTCCCCACAACCTCACGCTTTGTCCTTTTCAAACAGAGCTAGCCATATATTGTCTAGTTTCCCTATGAATTCACGCATCCCACCTTGACCATTCCTTCCGGAAGCTCACTGTGGCCATTCAGAAATAGTATGACAAATGAGTTGCTCCTCAACCCGGTGGTTACGTGTTCTCGCACAACTGATTTTCC
The DNA here is from genome assembly GCA_008360955.1 of Fasciolopsis buskii. Classification (NCBI taxonomy): domain Eukaryota; kingdom Metazoa; phylum Platyhelminthes; class Trematoda; order Plagiorchiida; family Fasciolidae; genus Fasciolopsis; species Fasciolopsis buskii. Next base: position 6,171 of record LUCM01000110.1, read on the forward strand.
GTTCCTTCCTAGTTTATCGCTTTCCTTATCCTCGACGAGACCCTCAATGATTTTGAAAACCTGCATTAAGGCACCTCATTCCCCACGTCTTTTTATGGATTACAAGCCAAACGCCCTCAGCCTCTGCTCATATCCCATGTGCAGCAAATTCCCAAACCATCATGTAAAAAAACGATAAACTTGTTCCAGCATTTTACCAACTCTTATGAACCACGGTCTCAATGCCTGAACACAGTATTCCAAGTGCGATCTGACAAATGCCTTGAACAACAGCAGGAGAACGTTGTGCCTCCTAGATCCGACGGTCCTCTTGAGTTGGCGTAGGGCACAAGATGCCTTCTTGGCCGCCTTGTGACACTGCAGGCTAGGTTTAAAGTCCGCATTCACTGGTATCCTGATGCCCCTTGCTTCCTGCGTTAGCCCATCTTGACCTGGTGCCAAGGTGGCCCCTTGTGGCGAGAAGGATTAGCCTCTCCATCCATGGGTCGCTGGCAATCGCCTACGTTCAGAGGAGGACCTCTTATTAACTATCACTGTTAAACTTAATCCAGATCCCAGTGGATAGCCTTCAACTTTGTATACATCCTGAACGTCTTCGCTTTTTGGTCAATTAGCTAATAGTTTACGGAATAAAAGGCTTCTGAAAGTCCGAATAGCTGACCTCTACTCTTTCGCCCCTGTCAATTCTACCTGTTAATTCTTCCAGGAGGCTTATCAGATTGGTCAGACAGAAACATTTGTGCCAAAATCCGTGCTGCTGCACCATCCTTAACCTGTTGGCTCCCAAGTTGACCGACTAACCTTTCGTGAAAGAATTTTTCAAGTTTTTCCCACAATAGACTCTTGAATCGCCGTCTACAGCTTCCACAGCAATCTCTGACCCCGCCCCTAAGCACCGGTATGACTGTCGACGTCAACCGGTCTGAAATAAGCCGCCCTCCGTCCAGCGGTGCATTGAAGTTCTTGGTGAAATATTTCCCCCGGACCTCCGTCAGATTTACCATCGCTGGGGGATCCCACAGGACTCTGTCGCTTTCGACGCTTCTGTTTCTTTCAGGCCGCAAAGGGCTTTTTCGCCGCCCGGCAACTCTAACATATCAGAAAATTGCCCGCGGGAGTGCAACCACACTGTGATGAAGAAAACGTTAATCGCCCTCGCTGGCGGTGACCACGGCATCGGTGCAAACATACCACTGAGATCCTGGAGCCGCCATTCACGGTGATGACTTACAAAGCTTATGCGTTTTTATCGAATAAACCGACCTCTCTCTGAGATCGACTTCACAACCTCACATCTCCAACCATACCACCCCCAGTGGAAACTACCGGAGCCAGTTTGCAAACGGTGGTTGCTCGAGGTTCCTAAAAATTTACACCTTTAGGCAATCCACACAATCAGACTTTTCCGTTCTACGCCGCCAAACTTCCTATCCAACCCCTTCACCCCACGAACATATTACTTGCCCATTCGTAAATAAACCCATTGATAATAGCAGCACCCCTCTTCGACGCATAACCGCCGCGAAAAAGGTACACCCAATCGCAATCACTAACGGCAGGTCTGGATGAAATTCCTTCCCTTCGTCCGTCCGACGACACCGCGAAAGCGTTCATCTAAATTTGCCTAATGTAGCATCCAAAGCTGGCAGTGCAGACGATATAACTACCTAAGTAATCACCATCTCGCCAGCGTCCTGTGAGGCCAAGAATCTCAGCCATCTGACATGTGCCAAATCCCAGAAGCATCTTCGAGCACTTCCTCGTCCTGTCAAACATCTGAATGGCAGCCAACCTAAATCAGTCAAATCCCGCGGGAAGTAAATTCCAGCCACCCATCCAATTAGCCACACAACCCGCAAACCAATGGCCACTGGATAACCTAGCAAGCCAGCCCTCCTGTACCTCCCCTGTCTGGTACCTTCGGCGCAATGAATTCGAGTTAATCATCTTGGCACGAGTTTCGCCAAGTTGGAGGATCCACAAGCACACGGCCACCAACCAAACGTTGCTTAGAAACACCAAGTGATTGGCCAACTATATCCATGCCCCCATAATCCTTCGTGGACCCAGTTGTTAACTTTCAATACGGTATCAATGCCCCTCGATACTTAGAGCATGTCACTCATCCCCCCTACTCTGACCCACTTACTAAGAAACCTGACTTAGATGCATTCTCGCCACTCCAATGCTCTTTCCCTACTCCTGTACCCCCAACCCTTCGCCGAACTACATTTATCCAAATAACGGCGGGATTCAACTTTGTCTCCCCACACGCTATCTGGCAGACTACAGATATCTGTATTTCACTCTTGCAGAACCCTCTTCTTCGATATCACGTGGAATTAACAGTTGTGGTAAATTTTTCCCAGTCCTCCTGAACTCCCGCTATCTAATTCATAAAATAAGGGGCCCAGACTGCGACTCACGATACTGTCCCGGTAACAGAAACGTGCTCAGCCGACCACAGCTTAAATTCTTTTTCGTTGGCAGGTTAAAGCTCCTACCAAACCAATAGATCAAATCATGGAGAGAGTGGGCACCTGGCCTACGTGAAACAGACCCTTACACCTTACCTCCTTCAACATCCAATGCTTGTTTCTATCCCTAACACACTACGACTTCTCATTCAAACACCTGAGCTTCCATTCCATACAGGATGTATACACCCATCTCCCAAACTCGAATACTTCCGATATCTGTCGTCTTAGTCAACCCTTAATTCGACTCTCTGGTCTCTCCACTAACCCCAAGATAATTGCAGGTAACTTCAATGCCCCTAAAATATGGTGGCCCTTTTTATCAACCCCACCAGCCCTACTTCACTTCGTCCGCAAAGCGCAGGCCAAACGATAGATCCAACATGTGACCACGTCCGAAAGGCATCGTAATATTTTATACCTAGTTTTTAAGCATTGCATTACTAATGTTAAAATTTCGATACCTAAACCCCTCCCTGGGAAGCACCATAAGAAGTGGAACAAACGGTCTAGTTCCTTGCCATCGTATCCACATATAGCCCAGCCCAAAACCCAGCCGAAAAATCTAATGGATATTCTGTTCATTATCAACCTGACACAAGTCAACTTTGGACTAGATGAAGCCTACCAACATGGCTTGCAATTCTAGTTCATGACCGATTCTTCACTGTGCTCACCACCTGGGATTCTCGAAATTCAGCCTCAGCTTTCGTTACCATACTTTCTTGCTCGTCCACACTAAAACATTCTTCGACCACATTTCCTCCCTGAGGTGGATGCACCCTCACTACCATTGGCATAGACAGCCAACCATTGAGCTGTTCCCAGTGTGGGTTGACCAAAAAGTCAACATACTATTTGATGGATTAACACCCTTACCATATTCTGGGGTTTTAAACACATTCAGTCTATGTACTCCTCATTTCTTCTGACACCTTATCCTTCTTACTGGCTTGGTGGGTCGGAAAAGGCCATTTCTGGTAATCCCAAACCTACAACTACCCTAGAGACTGCCAGCATAGCTGAGTTTTAGTTACCAAATCTTACGCAACAGAGACACTACCTTGCAGGCTTACTGTCTATTGTTCAATAATCACCAGAACCCCAAGCTGGCACCCAAGCTAGACTACTTCTCTCTTTCGTGTTTCAGATGCCGCACTCGGAGTATACTCGCTGTTACCGGTTCCGTCTTCTTATTGACTATTCCGAATCTACTATCCTATCACTCCTGCCAGTAACCTGCTAGCTAGAACTGGTTCTGGAGTACTGGTCCGTTCACCCAAAGCTATGCCACTGATTGCCCTGGATAACCTCACTGGGATGGATCTTCACGACTGGGCAAAAACACGGTTGCTACTGCCGCCGGAACGACTCGTGCACCTCGTCAGATTCCCCGCCCGTACTACTCGCTAAGAGCAAAACTGCAGCTTACCGTCAGCCGCATGTCAATACAATCATCAGGCTTGGGAATTCCATATTCTCTGTGTAAAAGCCTCATAAAATATTCTGCAGATAGTCGAAGATAATCTTGACAGTCTTCCTCCAGCATTTCGTTGGCCCTTTATTTTTGTCAAATGCAAATCTTATCCACTTTGCGTGGCATTCTCTCTGGTTTCCCCTCTTCCGCCCAAATATCTTCTAACCATTGATTGTCATCTTCTCAGCTCAACGTTTCCGTCAAATTACCTAACGCTCTTATCGTCTGAGGACACCGGCCATGTCTCGACATCCGCCACTGAGCTCCGACCATGTTTTGCGCCAGCGATTCACACACTTAGTGCAACTAAACACGAAATTCTTCGTACTCCGCTGCTCGCAAGCAGTCCCAAAATACTCCGTCTAGTCTTGTGCAATTAGTTTTCTCACTGGCACAGTTGCACTTTCCGCATTGCTTTGCAGCATCTGATTCCACTTTCCAGTACGCTTCTCGAATAAAGATTTCTATTATTCGCGTTTCCTCCGCATCAACCTTGTACATACTTGATCCTGTCTGCGCATGCTTCTAGGAAAATCGAAAATATGTATTATTTTTACCATCATTATAGGTAAGGTTTCAGTAAAAAAACCTTCCCTTGGGAATGACCATAAAATAGTCACGTGCAGCCTCCCTCTCATTGAAAAACCCTCGTCACCGTCTCCGCTTCCAACATGTCGACTTGATGGAACGAAATCCCTGACGCTTTGCGAACCTTTTACTGGTCCGGCTTATTTTTATCGCATAGACCGCAGAATGCGGCAGACAACCTTCGCGCAAATTTTCTTTTTGCCATCAATTGCCTACCCACTCCGATCACTCAACAAAAGCCCAGGAATCTTAGTAAGATTTGTCAGCTTCAGGTAAAACATTCGTTGACAGAAAATCTTCAGTGAAACAAGAGGCTTCCAGCTCTTGATACGAGGCAACCGCTTGCCCCAAAAACGTCTTACCTCATCTGAAATAAGGTTCAGGAATAAAGAAATGTCATCTTTTGGGCCTCCTGACCCATTTCGAAAGACTTCCCACATTTTAAAGGCTCGTTCGCGGCCTAACTCGTCGGAAATTCCGAATTTCATCATATGCAAAACCTAACGCATAGAGTTCCCTGTAAACATCGCGGAAGCATTCAATACACATTTGAATTTTGCTTTCAACAATGACAATCCGCCACCTTCTGAAATCCATACAATCCTACTTTCGGTTAGATCATCCTCCATTACAGTCGACTTCGCTCGCATCGTGATAGTGATGAAATGTTCCCAGCCAACCTATAGGTCGGGACCCGATGGTATTCCTCCAGTCCTATTTTGCAGCGTTGGTTCAAATCTTCATCTTCTCTTTCTAAATCCGTTCCCTCTCTTTGGGTCTCGCGCTACTTTTCCATCACAATAGAAAATCGCCATTACTGTCCTACACCACAAAACGGTTTCATGCATGACCCTGAGAACCTTCGCTCCATTAAGCACACTCCAGTTCTATCCAGACTTATGGAAAAGTTGCCAAACAACGGTTGGTAAACTTCCTTACTAGTTACAATCTCATGAACCCTTCCCAACATGGCTTCCCGAGGGACTGATCTTACCTCACCTTTCAGTCTGACTTCTTGAACCTATTTGCCTAGAGAGCTGTTTCACCCCGGTCGATGTCCATAATCGCGAAGGGCATGTCAAAAGCGTCCGATCGCAGTTCCCACTCCCGAATTATGGCCAGAATTAAGCTGTATGGGATAAGAAGTCAGCTCATATCATGGTTATTATCCCACCTTTCCGATCGCGTTCAGGTAGTCAGTGTTATCGGTTGCCTTTCAAAACTCACACTACTACCAGTGGAGTTACTCAGGGTAGCGTTCTCGGTCTCCTTCTATTGCCGCCATTTAGCAATGATATCTTTAAAGCTATTCATCATGGCACACCATTTCTGTTTTCCGATGACACTAAAATAGTCCTATCTTTGGGAAACGGATGACTTGACTCTACCTTTGCACTTAGAAATGAAACTAAAAGCCTCTTCATAACCTGTGTTCCAAGGGGCTTATGAAGTACTCTGTTGACAAGATTTCTCTAACATAAGTTACTCGGGGCTTCCCCCCTATAAGTAACATGCATACTTCGGTTTCACACACGGTTACGGACTTAGGGCTCCGGTATTCCTCTTCGGTCAGCTATCATCAGCAAGTTCACCAACAAGTTGCCGTATCTCAAACGACTTCAACGGTGATCCAAAGGGCATTCCGCACACAAGATTGCAAGCTAATCACCTTCAGATCTCACACTAGGCCCTACCCCGAATATTGCCCGATTATCTTCACGCACATGGGTAAGGTTGACTGAATTGCAATGGAGCATGTGCAGCGGCGTTCACTGGAAACTGTTTGGTTCCTGATCTAGACTGAGCTTCAAGGGCAGTTGAGAACTCCTTGGTCTTGAACCACTATGGCCTCGTTGGTTCAAACTAAACCTCGCATTTCTCGCTAATCTTCGCCATAATAATGTCCACTCTGCCACAGACGTCATACATGACTCTGTTAGCTCCATTTATCCACGTTGCAGCAAATACTACTTGCTAAAACTAACACTGACTCGGTCAACGACCAAAGTGAAATTCTCCACAGTTGCTCACTTCACGCTGTGGAACAAACTCCGTAGCTTGCTGCCGTTATGCCCCAGTTTAACCCGTCCTAGGACTTAGCTGACAAAGCTAAAAGATGTCCCGATCTTGGTCATTACCACCGGACACAAGCTGAGAGCAATATTTGCAACCTGCTTCTAATTTATCATCTACACGGCCAAACTCAGGTCGGATGTTGCCTGTATTTGTCTCCAATTCAATAATCACTATAAACCCTAAGCCGTCAAACGGGCCAGACTACCTCTCTATTTTGTGTTTCAGATCCCGCACTCATGTTATACACGCCATTACCGATTCCATACGCAGGAGCAACCCCATATCTGCTGAATTTTCACTCCTGCTAGGACTCTGCTAACCAGATCTAGCGCTAGAGTACTGATCCTTTCAACCAAAAGTACGCCGCTGATCGCCTTGGATATCCTCACTTAGATTGGCCTTCACGATTGGGCAAAACACAGTTACTTCTGCTGCCGGGATGGCTTGCCTACCCCTTCAACTTCGCAATCCGTACTGCCGTCTAGGACCAAAAGCTCTAAAAACAAAAGTGACACCGTAGAGGACATTCATGGTTAGTGTGTGTACGAAATGCTGTTGTTTCCTATGCTATTTTTTTTCTTTTTCATCACACCGTTCAGCCAAGTTTGCCGCTATCCGCATATGGATTCAATCAGTTGTCTTGGGGGATTCGTATTCTCTCTGTGCGAAATCTTTAATAAAATATCTTTTTTATATGGTCCGGCAGTTTTTTTCCGCATTTTTCAGCACTTTATCGGCTCTTTACTTTTGTTAAATGCGGCTAATCTACCCACCTTACTTGACGTCCCACTTGGTTTTGAATAATCTTTCTCCCAATTTCTCATCCCTGTTGCTCTCCATCTTTTCAGCTTAACGTTTCTGTACATTAAGTAACGTCCTCGAGGTCTGGGGACTGCAGCTACATTTCAACATCCGCCTTTGAACTCCAGCAAAGTTTTGCGCAAGCGATAACCAATTTTAGTGCACCTAAACATGAAACGAATTTTAGTCCACTGCTTACGAACAGTCCCAGAAAACCTGTATAACATTTTCAAATGGCTTGTTCAGTCGTGATTCTTGGCAGACATACTTGTGCATTGCGTTCTACCCTGCACATCCTGGTCCAAGTTTCCAGTTTACTTCCTGAGTAATTTAAGTTTGCACACACCCCCATATCCCTCCTGATTTCTGTTATTCGCAATTCCACTGAACCACCCTTGTGCAGATTCGATCTTGCCTCGCGCGTGCTTCTGGGAGATTGAGAGATATGCATTGCCATTAGGATGATTATACTAGCTATTACTACAACCCTTAAACCACCCAGAAGAAATAGAAAACTGACCATAGGACGATAATCTATCTCCTCGATCATCATTAACCGAACAGCATAACGCAGTCCAACCTGAGGGGCGCTTCAGCCAAACAGTACCTTTCCAATTTGGAGGATGCAGTCAAGTCAGGTTTCCCAGGCGACACAACAAGCGAACTAGAGCAAATTATAATCCTCAAAATGCTCCCTGCAGGACCATTCATTCTCTGACATGGAAAACAAAGCGCTGCGTAATCTGAGGAAGGAAAACAACCCAGTCATCTTGTTTAGGGTGACAGTCATTCGTTGGCAAGATCAGCAGGAGCGAAAAAGAAAAAAACGACTATTAAGCGAATCGACTACCTACCATTTACTGAACACTGACTCAGCAGTAAAACTAAATTCGATCAATAAGACTAAAGAAGTTATAATAATTGCAAAAGGTCGCCAGACAGCAATGCTAGAGAATGAGGGCTGCAGCCTCAAATGACGTATACATATATGGACTGCCACGGGTTCGCAAAGAGAGCATTTCACTCAGATCGACCGTCTCCATTCCTGGAACTCCAACTCACAGGTTAGCTAAAGAACTGTGGAGGCCTCTGAAACCACTTATAAGTTGATCAAACCACTTACCAGTTCTCGGAAAAGCTAAAAGGCGTCCCTTTGAAGAATGATGAAACTATGATCTCATATGATGCCACCGGGTTGTGTGTTTCACTTAATTTGTATCCAGCAAAGAAAATAACCCGAGGAATCCTGCAAGAAAATTACACGGACAGATCACTTGAAACAGAAAAAAGTTATGAAACATCGAAAATTTGCAAACAAACGTGCTCTAAATTTAGTGCTGACGCGCATGAGCAAATAAAGGAACACCGATGGGCTAACCGCTATCGAGATTTCTCGACGCAACGGTAATGCAAGCTCTGAAAATCATTGCACTGACAAGCGTCCAGCCAAAATGACGGATCAGGTACATATATGAGGTCTTCGCTGCTAACAGGCACAAATATCGAAGACACGTAGAAAATAATGGACGACGTATTCAAAGTCGTCATTTTACTCAAGGGATCAGTGAAAGACGGTGGGCTGGCATTTCTTGAAATTTTCCATACGGCAAATTGGGACAACAGTCTACCGGAATTAGACTCACACGGATGGAACAGTAAAATTTCACAGCAATCGCCCGAACAATCACAAGCCGTCATATACCGGAACTTAATTCAAAAGAGCCGAAACTAAAAAAAATCAAGAAGAAGCCTATATCTTTAAGATGTTCCAGAAAAACGGGTACCCAGACAACTACATAAAAAGAACCGTGCACATCGAACAAGGAATGTAGAGAAGCGTACAGTCAAACAGAATCAACATTCGTCCATGTGGTAAAAGTCCATCTGAATTAACCACAAGATTACTCCAAATTCAGGGAAGCGAAGATGCTCATAAACTACCCACCTCCGGAAAACACTTACAGCAAAACCAAAATAGAACAAAAAACCGGGGCAAAAACTAACGTCGATCACAAAGTCAATTGGATGAAATGCAATAAGTGCTACATCGTTTGGACAAGGAAAACAAGGATTGCTTGAACATGTGAGCATAAACTAGCCACCAGTATACTCGACCCACTGTCTCCCATATCTGTTCAAAAGACCAAGACGAGCACTACTGCAATCTGGATGACGTTCAGATAACTGCGAGGGACATGGTGAAATTTTTAGAAGCTCAGTATTCTTCAAATGACTCAATCGATAGACACATCGAGCTGGGTTACGTGCTCATTCGGATGAGAGGTAGAAAACTCGGCTAACTGAGAAAACCAGAATTCAATCCATTGGAGCTCGAACGCACGATGATTTTGAGTATTTCGACTTACATAGATGCGCGTCCGAAGAGCAGAAAGGTCACAGAACCACCGCAACGAGTCCCGGAAGTAGATCTCCTTGAATGATTTCTTTGAATTTTTGACTTGACTAGGACAGAAGGGTGTGGGTAATAAGGAGAGATAAGAGGAATAGAGCAATGTTAACAAAACAGATATGGAGAATGGCAAACAGTGGGCGAGTCGATATTTGTTGGCGTAATTAAGGGCACCAGAAATTCACGCCGAGGTAAGAAAGCCGGTATTACGTCCCAAACCACCAGATAATACATGAGGAATGGATACAGGGATGAAAAGAAGCAGCAGAAGGAGTAAACTGAACGGGCAAGCGGGCAAATAGGCATACATATATATGTTTACTAGGACAGAGACAGAGTAACAATAGAAAATGGCGAGATCTGGGCCAGTATTTCATTACAGAATATTCAGTGATGGTCGCATCAAGCACCAGCAACAAAAGCCAGTCGGGCGAGGTAAAAGGCTGAGTGTACTTGACAAAAGCTTGTGGACGAAGCCTGTGTGGGCGAAGCGCAGATAGCATGCGCTCGGGGGGTCAACGTCCGGTCAAAAAACGACCCGGAGAAGGAAATTCAGGTTCAGCTACGGTTTCAACTTCCACCAACATCCGTCACAACCGAGCAAGTGAACGGCATGAAATGAGGACACAGGCTTATCCCTGCCCAACCAATTCCTGTTGTCATTGCATATGCCAATCACCGACCACTTGTAGGATTCTCTCTTGATGAATTTCACCCGTCGAATTGTTTTTCTTCCCGTGGGGCATATTCAAAGGTCGTAGATGACGACTAACAGTGATTATCCACAGTAAGCAAGAAGGAAGGCAGGTCTCGGAGTTGAGTTTTGCAGAAACAGCGTGGTGCACAGAGGTGTGTTTGCTTTTTTAATATGCTTGTGTAAGAGCAAGTGCCTGGATGCGACATAAAGGAGTATTCCAGTTTGTGGCTGGAATCGATTGTCATCCACAGACTTACAAATCGAACTTCAAGTGCTCAAAAGATGCCTACATCCGACATCCTCGTGGTTGCTGAGATCGAGAAAGCCCTGATATGCAGGATCAGGACAGAGTTCTTCCTGGGCTCCTGACGCCAATTGCGTAGACGCTCAACTTGTTTGATTTGCAGTTTTTTAGCACGAATAGCAATTTTTTGTAGGAACTGTGAGAAGCTAAGGGAAGTACAGACCGACATATCGAAAGACCAAATTCGAGCTGAACTGAGGAGTGACTAGAAAATACCGCGGATCTTTGACTTCTGTAGGTTCGCGTAGTCCTCAATGCCGAAGCAAATTCAGTCTTAGGGACAATAAAAAGCAGTGTTCCAAGTGACTTTTGGCGGTATCACGTACCGGATGAATTTGTTTTGCCAGCAAGGTAAGTGTGCTTTCAAACAACCTTTTCTACATTATTTCATTGCCGGAATTTAAATTTTTAATCGTGAATACCGTAGACTCGGCGCGAAAAGGTATACCAGTTGCGAATCTGAAAAGAATAGCGGAAGAACAGTGGTGAGAAAATAGCTCCACAACACAACAAAATATCACGGGCGAGAACTAGAAGCCAAATTAAAACAAAAAATGGATTAACTGACTTTTGCGCTTTTACTAGGAAGCGCCATGAAAGGGAATGGGGACGAGGGGGAGAACGATGAATACTAGGACGACAGAGCGGCCGCATCCGAAATTGTACACCGCGACTAGTAATAGGGGCCAGATATTGCGATTTTATTTTTCTTTTGTCTCCTATATCATGGAATCCGTGTACTTGTGTTAATTTCATAGAACAAGCATTTTGCGATAAGCATGACATGGTAGAAAATGGAATATATCATCTATCTCAATTCGGTAACATTCAGATAAACTCGCGAGTCTAAAATAGATGGTAAAAAACAGGATAGATTTCGCGAAATGCAAGGAAGGAACGACGATAATCGACAATGGTCAGGTGGATAAGGTCGTGTCGTTTGAACGCAAAGGTCGAGCGCTCGAACCCTCTCATTGTCGGTCAACTTCGTCAAGCGGCAGTCCTCTGTTGGTCATAGTTGCCTGCCTGAATACGACGCACACTGTTATTTTATTAATAAAGAAAGTAAGAGATAAAAAGATGGCGCGATTGATACTATTCGGGCTTACCTAATAGGATGGTCGTATGCCACTGAAAGATCTGCAGACATTACTACCAGAATTGCTAGTGTGCCTTCGCGTTATTAACAGTGCAGGGCAGGCTTCATAGCTTGTGTTCCGTACCTGAGCGGGATGCCGTAGATATGACCCGATTTCGTAGGGCACGAGATCTAATTTGTTACCTGACTGTCTAGTTCCGATTAGGATGATTGACTGAGGGGTGGAAGGTGATCGGTTCGAGTGCGTAATACCAGTTTACACAGCTTGGTTAGAATTTTGAGGGTTTTAGGTTTAGAACCAGCGATCGCCTAGCACTTACAAAGGCAAGGTAATGACCCAGCTAGTGCTGGCTTTGTTGTTAACGCATAAAATCCCTTAGTAAGCGCTGCTGTCAAATCTAGGCAGTCCTTCAATGCTTCATCTAAATGTTCGTCTCGCTCTATGGCAAAAAAGCTTGGGAACTTTATACGGTAATCGGCGTTGAGTAGATAGAGTTAGATTTTCCCTTCTCTGGTCCCCGAGTTCCTCCCACGGAAACATTTTAACTATTATCAGCGAGAAGGCTACTGGCCGCACCTATTGATAGGTCTACTTGTGAGCACTGGATTCGGAACGCGAGTGCATGAATTCATTTTTCGCAAACTTTACGGAAAGTCCACACGGACTGATTGTTACTGAGATTTTTCTCGGTAGATAAGGTCTAGTGCTCTGTCGTCTGTTAATTGGCCGAAAATTAGCATGTTAGAAATGGGGGATTCATCAGCATGATCCCGTTTATTTAAACACATTATGTAATGCCTGAAACTTAAAATCACTACCCAACGAATCAGTAGCCTTTGTATCTGGGACCTGCATGCCCGATGGGTGGGAAGACTAGCATACTTGTGGCCTGCTACCTTCCTACAGGTGGACTATGCAACGTTCCTCGTACATATGAAGAGTAACTAGAAAGAAATAAGGTTCCATTATCCCATCCACTGTGCCGCCAAACACCCCGGAAACGCACTCGCCAATCAAAGCGACAAACGCTAAGTGCGTAAAATAGATAACACTAGTTTCCCCTATTTAGAAGATTTAAGGGTTCACACACTTCGCATACGATTCTCGATTACTGCGACCTATTTTCCGAAATGCTCGACAGAATTCCAGTGTACTGAGTCACGTGACTCAACAAACAATACGTGTGATTTGACGAGATCAGCTGACTGTTACGCATAGTTGTGCACAGGAATTAACGGTGCATTTTACAACCACGTTTCGATTAAAACGGTAATGCGGCAGAGCTGTGTACACACGGAATGTTAGAAATACATGCACCCCTCCATCACCGTAGGACGAAATTGTAGCAAGCAAGTTTAGCCTAGTTTTGGGCGATACAAAATTAAACATGGTAATCGGGGCGGTACAATTAAGAATGCAGGTGTAAAACTTAGGGTAAAACCTCTTCACGAAATATGTGAGCATAGTAAGTGAAAATATACTCCCTTTTTGACCGCTGCGTTTTATTTGGTTGAGGTAAATCAGCCAACCAGTGGATGACGGCTCATGGAAACAGTTAACAACATGTCCATCCTCAATTCTGGATACCACCTACAAGGCGACCTTTAGACCAAATACTCCGAAAATTCGAAAACATGGTCACAGTGACTACTTTATCGTATTAGTCTTGGTGACTATATCAATGGAGAGAACTGCAAAAAGAGTTGTGTTTGGTGGAACAGGCAATAGGAGTTTCTAGTGAGAACAGATGAATCTAGCAAACTTGCAGGATTTAAACGACCCCAAACCAATTAGGGTTAATTATTGCCTATACAGTACCGTTTCAGGAAAAGTAGACAGACTGGCTATCCAACATACAGGACAATAAGCAAGTCGACTAATGAACGTGTAATAAATTATGATATACGTATCTGTATACGAACGAATTATAACAGAATGAACCACATGAAAACCACTGTGGAGTGAAGGTGTCCTGGGGGACGAACTTTTCACCGGGGGTTTTCATGCGTCCCTCACTTTCAGAAGGCCGTGTAAAAAAGTGATGAACCTACGAAGATCTTCTGCCTCCATTGTAAAATTCACGAAACTGCATTACCGTCAGATATATTAAACGAAGGTTTGATGACTGCACTGAGGTTATTGACATACTATAGGCGTAGACATAGTAGCAAGAGGTGAATACAATTGGTTAGTGCTTAGGACTCGAGAGAATGGGGGGAAAATCTCGGCAACTTCAATATTCATACATTTTTCTGGATAAACAATACCCGTAAAATGCCACTCAACAGAAGCTGAGGATTCAGTCAACTCGTAAGATTGAAATAATCGCCTTCACAGGATCAATCGGGAGATCGGTCTCAATATCGTAACGACGGATGAAGATTAGATGGTAGACGAGTTACGACTTGTGGAATAAGTGCCGGTGTCGATAAACTTATTGGTCACCAGGAATGGAAAGGAACGAATGATAAGAACAATGGATTATGGCTTGAAAGTATCAGTGCTGTAAGAAATGGAGAACAGGGTTTGCATAGGACTTAGCTTTAAAAAAGAAGAAAAAACGGTTTTGGGGTGCACATGAAAAAGTGGGGATGTATTTTGTCCGGGGACTCGAGGATTTTAATTTCAGATAAAACAAAGACAAAAAGGAAAACAATTTAAGAAAAAAATGATTAACGGATTCAGTGCCATGGTTACATTGAAGACACTTAGGTCGGGCAGTTTTGCCTCCTCTAGGGAGGTTCGTGGTGCCTCTCATTTGCGAGATTCACTTTAACTCATTTGGTTGCCTTGATCGCAGTGCTGCAGCCACCGGGGTGAGATAGTCTTCAGGGCTTTGAAATTCGCAGATAGAAATACACAAATAAAGTATGAGTACATGTGACGCTGATACTACTCACCTGTCCGTGTAATAATGGCACATATCCGAGATGATTTACCGAAACTTTCTAATGAGATAAAATTATTGCTGTATCTTAGATTTGAGAAGTTATCCGCAAGGTTTTCCTCGTTATCGGGAAATCAATTGGCAATATCGCGAACAGTAACAACCGAATAGTGATTAGGTGATGCGGGAACATTCAGTCACCCTACGCCAACTAGATAGGGTGTGAATTAATTGACCTAATTTAGGTCTGTAAAAACAAATTCTAGAATTAGCTTATACTAATCCCGTTCAGAACGGTAATACTCTCAGTGGCAATGCCCGACATTTACTTACCGCACAACAAATGTGCAAACTTTTGTAGTGAAATTAATGATTTATTACCACATCCCACTTTTGATGGTGAATGCGTAAATCTAAAAAAAAATATGGAAATATTTTGTAAACCGATTGGCAGCGTGATAATATTGCTTCTGAGTTTGTGTTTGCCCTCCCGAGCTGAACGTGAAGTTGACGAAGAATGAATGTTGCCGCGTGTCCGCTCACGCACAACCAGGCCAGTTGGGCCTTGAACTAATCAGGCAACCTGTTTATGGCCTGTCGAATTTCCATGCGAAGTCGATGGGGGGTGGAGATTGAGTGCCGATGTCGACCTGATGATTGTCACGGGTTACGTGTTATAATTTGTTACAAGCACTCGTTTGCAATGCTGGTTCCGAACTGGATAGACAAATGTATTGTATTATATCACCAAAACAAAAGGATCATGTGATCGCCAGTTTCGGGACTGATGACCCCTGATGTGGGTAAAACGTTAGTGAATTTACGGTTTAATCAACCGTTGGTGTACAGAACGGTGTGCAACTCACAATGCAAAACAAAAACAAAAAACCGCGCTTGCGTTTCGTGTGAATGTCGATGAATGAAAACAGTGAGTGGGCATAGAAGTATGTGAAACTCAACGTCAGGCTTCCCCTATTGCATATTTGGGAGTGAGAAAAATGGCGTTTATCTGCGTGATGAAAAGTATGCAGATGTTGGCATTCCAGTTGAGATCAAAGCAGAATTTTCGTCAAATCTGTCAGTATGAAAAGCTAGCCGTTTTCAGACGTAAAAAGATCCGAGCTCTGGGTTTGAGTGAATGCCAGTAAGTCAGCTTGTTTCCATCTGTCCAGTGAACATTTTCATCACTGCATTGGTTCTCAACGAGCCCGGTCATTTGCGAGAGAAACCATGATGGCGGAGTTTGTTTGTACTTTATCTTTCCGTACCCTTCCACATCCTTGATTTTTTCACTATCTCAACTCGTTCTCCTCAGGCCACGTTTATCGTCCCGGAGACAAAACAACAGGGAACAACTTTTCATTTTTCCATTCAATATGAAGACGGATACCGGTTAGCGAGCTCGCAGTTGTTTTTAACCCTGCTAGTTTGCTTTGACTGCTGATGCCAGAATGAATTTTTTGAACGGAGACTCCTCTTCAGGAGAAGTAATCATACTAATAGTCATTATGTTTGCGGCTAACCGTAGGCTGGAAAAATTGTGCGCCGAAAATGACTGAATGCCCAATTACGCTCGGATACACAGAGTAACAGAATTGCAAGAGGTTCTAGAACACAAGACTAAGTTATTTTGAGAGCCTTGCGGCAGGAATTAATCAAGCGAGAATGGGACCAAATCAGATTACCAGTTTTTCATTACATTGCTGAAATTGGCATTCGTTTTGATCCGTAAAATGCAAGATCTGATGGTCATTGTGGGGTAAAGTTCTCAGTGAATGGGATTTTCTAACTCATTTTATTCATGAACTGGACAAATTGCATATGCGTAACGGGAAAACAATATTCGCACGAATTCTAGAAGGACCATCACCAGCCGGAATGGAAAAGTTCTGTTTTGTGGGACCTGCTAAATCTGTTTCGAAGACAAACCGTTCATTGTATTTTTCTACTCTTACAATACACATGTTCCGTCAAGGAGGACTTTCTTGATCGATAATGAGTTGGTTCACGATGCAAGTGATCGGATTCGGATCCGGCCAACCATTGGGTTCCAATTTTTGTTTTATGAACTCGTAGTGGTTTTCTTGTCTTTTCTATCCTTTATCATTTCACTCCTATTGTTAATGAAACAGTAATGAACGACAGTACTTAACGAAACAGACGTTTCTGGCAAACTGGCAAGCTGGAATGCATGTGAAAGTAGTCCGCATGGAGGCCGCAGTCTGGTGGGACATATCGTGTTCAGAATGCGGGATGTGGACGAACGTTGAAAATTATTACAAGTGGCTTCTTCACTAGTTTTAAACTGGAGCAATTAAATAGGACGACGAAAACTGTGCTGGTGGGGATTGCACTGTTAACCCGTGCATTCTTTTGGATAGTCTGATTCAGAAAGTCAGTTTTTTTTGAACTACCAAGCTAAAGAAAAATGTGACCAACTTTCCTGTTCACGTTGCACTAAAGTGCCAGTATTGAAGTAACACGAAAAAGGGACCCAATTTAATTGCGAATGATATAATGTTAATAACACAGCGTTCTTGGTAGATGTAATGCGCCAACGTTTCGTTTTTCAAGAATGAATAAGAATGGCCAGTGTGGATGTCTTATCTTATCCCACTTGTTTGATCCACTGGGGTGCATAGTCTACTCCTTGAACCCTGAAAAAGTGGATGCGGGTTTCAAAAGAGTTTGGGATAAAGTTATGCTTTGAGATTCGTAACACACACTTTATTTTCTTTATTTTTTGCTGGTTTTGTAGCTCGCAGACACATAAGCTCTCTAGCAAGGAGCATACTGGCGACATACTCAGACAGCCGCGAATACTCGGACCTGTTTCGACAGTTGCCATGGTCGGAATGAAAAAAGCAGAGTCAGAAATGTATGGTGAAATACTACAGAATGTGGTCAATCTTAACCCAAAATACAAACAGGGCTTTTGAGTAATTAGGCTCTTATTGTCCCAAATTACTTACTGAACGAGACATTCCCTTTTTAATGAAAAAAAGTGATTGTTTTGGTCCTAGTGCTTGTTGGATGAGGATCGGACCAGCAGACACAAGTGTACCGACCGGCGCGTGAGTTGAACAAACACGCACGCAGAAGCTTCTCTCGTCGATGATCTACTATGGTCCGTTACCTTCGCTTCAGGTGACCTTGAGCTTGATTGGCTCGTCCCATAATTCGGACTAATCTCACTCTAGCTGCGCTCTATTCTGCTCATTGTTAGTCGTCTGACGGGCGATTGGAGGCACGCGAGCTGCCTCTCGCTTTTCATACGTGCAGCCTTAGTCTTCAGCTGTGAGGATGTTGCCAGATCACGTTACGAGTACGAAGAAATAACCACACGCTCCAAAAGCTTAAACCCCGACCACACATAATGACGGAGGATCATCAGCGTTCAGCGTTAAACAGCAAGGCAAGCCTCACTGACAACTGCTTTCCCCCCAGAAATACACGTCTCCATAAAGAGAGTGAATATCCAAAGGGAACAGGGAGTGGACCTACACAAGCGGCAAAAGATAAGATGCTGCTGCAGCCAACACACGGAACACAGTCTAACTGTACAAACGCACGTGTTTTCAATCATTCTGATTCGAGAGAAAATGACAACACGATCGCCACTGTTCACGGTTCACTGCCATATCCTTCAGTGTCTTCGGCCACCTAGTTGACGAGTCTTTCGGGCCCCAACCACGAAGACATGAGACACCTACTTTACCCAACTTCGCTGTACATTTTCTCATTCCATGTTGCCACGTCATCTGTTGGCCTCCACATGACTTCTTCCATTCCTTAGGAGGAACACAAAATAGGGCACCATATAGCAGACGAGTGTTTGTCATACGCAACACGTGACCCAACCAGCGTGGTCTACTAAGTTTCATACGCTGAAAAAAGCTATTCTCAGAAGTGCCACTCAATACCAGATTCCTAACCTCAATATTACTCGCCCGGTCACTCCATCCTATCCTAGCCATACTACGTAAACATCGGTTGTCGAAAACCTTCAACCGACGAACATCTCCCACACGCATACACCACGTCTCGCAACCGTACAACAGAACTGAGCGCACTGCAGCACAGTACACACGACCTTTCAAATTCAGTGAAATATCAGGCCGACGCCACAAGTGCTTCAGTCCAGCGCAAGCTGCACGAGCCTTAGATATACGCATACTTACCTCCACTCCCGAGGTGCCATGGTTCACCGGTCGAGGATAGAGCAACACGGTCAAATAACAAGGAGCAACCTATTTTTGTCCTTTGTTTGGTAATACAGTCCCATTTAAAAACGCATTAAACTACCCGATTTTTTTTACCAGGGCCGGAAGCTGCCACCTTTCAACATCCCCAAGTTGCAACTTAGGTCACAGAAGCATTCGGTGCAAACAGAATGAGGAGTAACGAGCAGAAGTCAGATAGGTTAAAAAACTTGAACTGAACTCCGCAGCTGACCTCGGTACCTATACCCTATCACCTGTTGTCTCCAAACCTTGCCGATTGGTATATCGTGGAAACAAACCAACGGAACTTGCAAGTTGCGGTGGACCAAGTTCACCATTCAAGTCTTTTATACCTTGTTTTAATGTACTGAGTAGACCACTGTGACAGGATGCGCTCACATGTTGACCGGGATGGGCTAACCTCAGTCGGAAACTGTCGGTTTAAGCCTGTCATGGACGATATCGCAATCTTGTAAGACAAGGCAGCCAATAGATTGATAGATATTAAATATGGTCCTATTTGCCCTAAATGGCCGAAAAACCACCCAACTCACAGTAATAGATCAGAAGTGACAGGCAAAGTGGATCAATACCTGCTCAGTCGATACGGTGTGCCAAGGTTTGGGAGCGAAACGACCGCTCCATTCACTGCTAACGTGTTTCAGTGCCATTGAAGTTCAGGACTTGCGATATTTCTGTTGCGGTACTATCCACGCTTTTGTTCATGATTTCTTTCTAATCAGGGCTAAACAAATGAAATTTGGTGTTTACACATATCACATTACAGGGCTGAAATAGTGTCCAAAACAGTTGCTATACTCCAGGCAAAGGTGGACGGCGCAGTTTGAGAACCGACCCAGTTAGTCTACTGGCTAAAATGTCTCACTCGTACTTGTCCGACCGGAACTGATTTCACTGTTCAAGATTCCTAACGAAAAAAACGCACCTGTTTACTGCTCCTACGGTTTTCAATGGCTAGTTGGATACTAACTCTATTTCAGTGAGAAACAACAGTGAATTGGTGATTATTGAGAGCTATCAAGAGAGAGTTGAAATAGTGGAAAAAACTGCGGGGCACGGAACATTGGTCGCGAGTGTATATGAACATATCATTGCCAGCTCACGTGATGTTTACAAGACCATTGCTATTTGGAGCGCCACCGGACTGTGGGAAGTATGTATTTCGAGCTGGGAGAATACCAGGTATCTTGTTCTTTGGAGGCTCCAAACGACAGGTGACTTTTAGCCGCAACCCAAGTAACGAGGAACTACGCAAAAGTAATGTGGTGCAGTGCGAGTTCAGCCCATGCGAGGGGAACCATCTGCTGAGCAGGTCAGAAAGCGGTAATACCACTTATTGGACATTTGGTGTCAATCAGGAACACAATTATAAAGCTATTTTCTTGACCGTCGTTTGATTTCGTTCAAAGGGGAAGGACATTTTTTGGCGAACAGTACAAAATACTATGAACAATGTTATCACTACGAAATCATATCTCCCCACGTACGATGGAATGTACAAGAGGATGATCGGATCCCACCTCAGAGGATCAGTAAATCAAGTTGGCGAAACCTCGATGGAACGGATCAGAGCGCAAATCCGGTTTTGTTCCCCTAACAAAGTAGACCACGAGTGCAGATTTTGCAGTATTCCTTCCGGGCGCTGTGGATATGAAAGTCCACGAGTGGTCAATCAATAACCTACCGGCAAGAAACGAGCCAAATCAGTTTGAAAGAATTTATTCACCCCCTTATCCCGTGTGATAAGAACGTGCATAGCGAATTGGTCAAACAATGTGAAACGGACAAACTGACCAATGATGTGGACGGGTTCGGCCAAAATTAAACAATCATAGGGCGGGATATGAAGAATATTAAGGAATGGGGAAAAGCGAAGAACAACATTGTTCTCGTAAAACAAATTACGTCAAACATGTGACTGGTTCGTCGAAGCGGAGAGGGAGACAGGGCCGAAATGATATGACTGCCCGAACGGAGTAAATGCACCATACCTAATTGCGAGAAAAGTAGACTATACGCACCATTGACTAAGACAGACATGATCTTTCCAATGTGTGCTAATAAACAATAGACGAACAAATTGTAATTCTCATTTTCGGTTGTACGCTGAAGTGACGAAGAAGTGGCGCGTCAGAAATCGAGAGAAAGAATAAAGAGTGTTCAAATCCATCCGGGAAAAACGGGTATTCGTTAGTCGGCCAATTACGTTCGTTTGAATGGTACTCAATAGAAAATCAAGTACGTTTTAAGGTGGACTTAGTGAAGGTAGAAAACCAGGGTAAAGAATAAGACGCGAAAACAAAAAAAAATAGGGTACCAAATCCCCTCGTGCTCACTTGGTTTCTGACCGTGGTTGTTTGAATCGTAAGTGAAAATCGGAAAGGGGATATGAAAAATTTCAGCTATTATTAGTAAAAAATAGCAGATATGTTGCACAAGGAATGAACGGATTAGTCAATAGCACCCTGGCTATCTTGTTTATCATCATTCATGTTCACAGTGGAAGAAAAGAGTAGTTGAGTAGTGTGTCCGGACCAGGTAGATCCGTGTTTTGTTGTTTCGCGTCTGTCCTTGTGTGTTTGGTTGCGTGGTTGTGTGTATGTGTGTGTGTGTGTGTGTGATTGTGAATCGGATAGGACACCAGCAAATATGGGAAAATGAATAATTGAAAGGGAACCATGAGATGGCAGTATTGACCGAGACATCATTTACTGGCCTTTATTTCCTTCGTTCTTCCACGTGAAATTCAACGCATTAATCAATTGATCAGCCGGTATCAAAGAGTACCTTTACGTTGGAAACTCGGTTCGAACTCCATGACCCGGCTGAGGTCATTCACCGATTTCTGTAAATGGAAAAATAAAAAGAATGAAACAGACGTGCACAAACACAAATATACACGAACGCAAAACGTGAGAATGGCCCCTACAGTTTTTGTGGTGCACTCACGGTGGCGCAGATTAAACACCTTTGATCAGTGGGAAAAGAATCGTTCCAGGTAATCTTGTTAGATGTGTACGTGTGTACGTGTGTGTGTGCGCGCGCGTGTGCGCGTGTCTATGCGTGAGAGTGTGCATTCTTACGTATCTACTTGTTTCGAAAAAGAATTGTAGAAAACTAAAGCAAATTCTCGGGTAAGGAAGGCAGAAAGCAAATCAATTGGCAGTAAAACGATCCAAAACCTGACAAAGACCGGGCATTTGCGTCGCGTGTGAGCACAATCACTTGGGTTGGGGTGCATAGTTAGGAAAATCCGGAATAATGTGTCGGCGGATACCAACGCAAAATGACTCGGCGCTCACGTCAAGTCATTAACATCAGTCTGTGATATAGGCCAGTGATTTTTATTTGTATGCCGTTACATTACCGTTATATCACAAAGAAAAGAAAAACAGAATTCAGTTACAAAAGGCCTAACGGAATTATTCCTTGGGTCAAGCGTTCCTGATGAAGCAAGGAACTGTGCGGAAGAGCAAGCGACAACTGGAATTCATCAAAGACGAATGCCGTAGGGCGTACGAGTAGACTCCAAGTGGAGGATCAATGAACGGATTGAGTATTTGTTCTTGAAGTTGCAGTGATTCTGACAGATGAACTTACCGCTTTCAAGATGATGAAAGTCAATCTGAGAGAGGAACAATGCATAAATATTATCGAAATTTGAACTGTGAGAAGATGGACGCCAGCAATACAGAGTATTTTGCCCGGATTGTCAGGCCGCAATCCATTACACAGTAATAAAAAAGTGGATTTAAAGCATCTGACCAATTGGTGCACGACTACGGCTGCGAGTGCGTAACCCTGGCCCTGATGATGCGTATTCACGAAGTTTAGACGCCTCGAAGAGATCGAATTGGGGACCTGAATATTCAAATTCGTTTACTTGTCTCAGGGCGAAGGATATTACGGGAAACCAAGCCCCGTAGTCATTCTCCCTGATGAATTGTGAATCGCTTAGGAAGAAAGGCAATAGAATAGGACAAGGAGAGTTGGGGAACTCTCACTGGTCCGGAGCAGAGTTGCAGTCAAGTGGGAATAACACATCACTATCTGAAGCTGATTGTTCGGTGTGAAACCACTTTCTGTGGTTTCCTGCATCTGCTATTGGTTGGAATGAAACCGAACAATGTAGGACTCTGTAGGGTTTTCAAAGGCGCTGGAGATTTGAATCTGACGCTTGGTTGCTAGCATCCCACGATGAGACCGATCTTAATCAGATATATTTTAAATGACATACTTCACACACGAATGTAGTGGAAAGGATACGCTTCGTATCCGCTAGGGCCCACACTACACGAGCAAACGAGGGAGGGGGGGAGGTAAGAGAACCGGCAGCCGTAGCCCGGAGCTAGGAGGGGCACCGAACCACATATAAGATCTTACTAGGCAAGGTGTGACAATAAGCCGAGCGAAACCAAAATGTCATCTACCGCCAAATCAAACGTATTGGGAACCACACAATGCGTGCGTAGGGATTTTGAAGAGCTCAGTTCTAATGTTGGAGTAGCTAATCTCCAATGGAGAAAAAGGAAGACGACGAGCTGGGATTTGCATAGTTCGTGAATTTTTCTAGGGGACATGTCAACAAACCGGTGCCCAAATGAGCCTCACCAGTGTAATTTATAATTGCTAAAATATACAAGCCAAGTACTATGATGGCGTGACAGAGTTTTATTAAACCGGAGTGGAGAATGTCTATCTCGGGATTTCTAGCACTAGATGATTGTTAAAGCTGAGTGCTGGTAGGTCAGAACAAAGACGGCGCTGTGAATCGACGTCGGATACCGATACGCTCACTTCAAACGCATGCCTAAGCACACACACACAGTCAGCACACGTGACTGGTCAATTAGGGACCAACCCATCATAGTACCGGTTAATATCGATCGTCCACCATCTAGCCCACTTTAATTCAACGGTAAAAGGGAACCAGTAAACAATAAAAACACGTTCATTGAACGTTTGTATACTTGGCCCTGTCGTTGTCCGCTTCACTGGGATTGGACTAAACATCGCATGTGCGGATGCTGATGCATGCGCACGTCTGTCAGTATCTACGGGCACGCTCGTAGATTTAGAAATATGCACTCGTGAAAGCGAGACTTCAGCAGTGACTTATCAAACTAGGGTGAATGAATTACCTCCGGTGAGAAAACGGTCCACCAAATCTCCCTACCTAATTTGCTAGGATTGACTTTATTCAAAAAAAACCCTCTGTTTTTCGGATTATGACGACATTTATTGGATCAGATGCTTCAGGATGTTCCTCTAGCTGGTCGCAAGCTATGAGAAGGACACGGACAATTAGATGCAAGCAGCCCCGTGACCTTTCGATATTCATGCTAATCACTCTTGACGTTAATCATGTGGTTTTACTGACACGGCTAGACGATGAAACAGACAAACTCACACGCACGCACGCACACACACAAATACGCATGCAACTCCCAAATTAAATGGCGAATTCATGAGGGTGATGATTGAAACACGTAACAATTGATAAGTACCCAACTTTTTTCTTTTGTGTCCATTTATAGTCTGATAGACTAAGCGTTCTTCGTCATCGGATAACACCAATTCCCCCAAACTTCGGTCGTTTTTTGCTCATTTACCTCGATGTCACGTGACGCCGACCGAGAATTCGGGAAAGCATTGCCACGCGTGAGCTAACAGGAAATATCAACTGTGATAAAACATCCCACTCGTTTCCAACACTTCACATCGAATTTAGAAGACGGAATCAGACGAGGGTTGCTGAAACACGCCCGACCATCCAAGCGAACTGCATTCCGAAGGTGACAGCGGAAGCTCACATAAGGTGATACCAATCTGAGAGGAATGTTCAGCTCAATTCGAGTCGTTTCTATGATATAATACACCATGTGATATTATCTCTCTGTAGGTCACATCCAAAGCCTTCGTCGTACTTAGGCTACCTGCACAGAAGTCATCTATCAGTAGGGGTCGATTGGTGTGAGCTAGCGGACAGTAATCGTGCAAATCAGTGACGGATAGGTGCAACATCATGTGGTGAAGTTCAACAAACCGTACAGAGCCTGCCCGATAGCTAAATGGCTAAGGCATTTGACTCCGAATCGTTCGTCCCGGGTTAGCGTCCCAGTTCGGGTGCGGTCCATATGCACTGCTCATCATTCTTAACAAGCATGAAACAGCTGTACAGTGCTTCCATGGTTTCTTTATGGTGAGTTGAGCGATGATATCACATGGTGGATTATTTCATGAAGACATTCAATCTCCTACTACTAACTTGTATCAAGTCGTTTCTTTGAACACAAAAATTCCCGTAAAAATGTTTCCGTCCCATGGCATGTCCGCTTCGTGGTCTACGCCAGCCGACAGGCACCTTTGTGACGAATGACTGATCAATGTTGCTTGGATTGTTTAAAGCCCCCGCTAGCACGGTTTCTTTGCACACTGAACGTCAAGTCATGGTGACGCGGCCGAGTAAACTGTAGCGGTACGCAAGCTGGGATCTAAGCAACCGTTCAGAAGACAGACCGAATTTCCACTTGGTTAAACTGCAGTTAGGCTTTTGAGCGGACAGATGAGGCATCACAGTAACAATCTGCTGACCTAAGTTCATCCGAACACTGGGGATGACCGGTAGAGCTTTGCATTTGAATCAGTCTGATGTGTGGAAGAATGCTCTTTTCCAAATTTCCAAATAGATACCGCATCACTCTACTATGATGGGTTCGTAAAGACAACGGTCCTTAGGGTGAAACCGTCAAGAAAGTATCAACACTAGTGGAATCACTTTTCTTTTCAGTCCTAAGTGGACTGGACGCGTAACGTATCGACGGGATAAACAAAATGTCATTGCCATAGTTGCCCAGGAAACGTCATGCATTAAGTTTACTATCGAAGGCATTCAAACGTACAGACAGAATCATAAAGGATGATTCTCGGCTGGTTCAACCGCACGGCGGTGTAGATATTGACAGGCAGCGACCGGGATGGATGATTACATTTCTGTGAGAAACGTAAACAAGCTGGTTCATGTGCTCCCCGATTTAATGGTGCGCACGACAATAACCTTGATTTCGTGGTTTTGGCGGGTTTTAAAGTAATACCCATGAACAGTTAGCTCCTCATTCTGCGATGTGATACTCCTTGTCAATTGGTTGTCAAACTGTACGCATTTCGTGGCTCGCCACCACCCCGGAGTGTTGTTACAGGCCTAAATCTTTCTCCTGTGGATGTAATACGGCCATGTGTATCGATGCAGCTCCAAATTTACTGCGGAATGACAATCCATGGTCCCGATGGATAGTCTGCACTCTGATCAACACCTTGACAATTCAAGCGATCGAACTTCTGGATGAACGAGCATTTTGCTTGATTCTACTTACATCCTCGTGGTCTGCCTCGCGTACATGACCGCACACAACCGGTTAACCTGTAAATTTTCATCCTGTTTAACAACGTCTTGCACGACTTCATCATAAAATCAGGTATACAAGCATCTAAAACTTGCATACCGGATGTAAGAAAATTCACGAAAAATTCCAGCATATGTACACTGTGGTTAGGAAACCCATATCCATCCCCGGAGGTCCTTCGGGTTTCGTGCGTTTGGCGCCTAGTAAACGACAATGTTGCCTTCGTCAATAATGTCGGTGAACAAATCATCGATTTTCTTTGACTGTCGCGATCGACCGGAGTCAATAAATATCTCCAGGTTAGAAAGGTTTCAAAATGGAATTGGATTTAAATCTTCTCGAACACATGCTAACCGGGACAGCCAAATTGATAATCCCATTGAAGAATGATCCAGTCACACAACGCTATTACCAAGGCGGGAGGCTTAGCGTGCATATTGTGCTTAACGGACAGGACACAGTAAATAGAATGAGATAGTTACTATGACCACTTCATATCGTACAATATGTAATTTAATCTCAACTGCGTACAGAACATTCGATAGCGAAAATCCTTGGGATACAATATATTTGTACTGATGGCAGGTCAGTAAGTGCCAAGTATTTGGCAAAGCAACTCCAGACGTTTAAATGTTTAAGGTTGTTTAAACGAAATCACTACTTTTATTCGTGATCACACTCAATTCGACATGAAGTAGCCAGGGGAAAATTACTGATGAAGTTACAGAACGCAGTCATTCGATCGAATCAATGGGTTGTTTGAAATAAATGGCGCGCGAAGCTAGTAGCTGTTTGGTTGATGACCTTTGGTTTCAAAACGGATGACGATTACCGATCGATCGTCGACTAGGTCGTGAACATGATAACACCAAGAAAATAAAGCATTTGTAATTCGCATTTTAAGCAATACGTCAAAATCTTTCCGAAGTTTACAATGTAATTTAACTATGTTCGCTTTATCGGTTTGTATCGGGCGAACTTTGCTTCAAATGTAACAAATATCACGGATTCTACGACCGCAGCAGTCTACCAGTGCCTCCGTTATGCCAGTGTACTCTATGGTTATTTCGTTGCCATGGTGACTCGTATTAATTGTTCATGTCAGCCAACGGACTCGAGAATCGAAACCACCCACAGAGCGAAGTTTCACCAGTTTACGAATCGCCCATTTATGTAAATCTCCGTTAACAAGTCCACTCTTTGTTAGTTATAAACCTACATTTTTTTGATTCGGAACAGTTGAAACATTGCTTTTCCAATCGGCCCGGCACGAGAAGTGCATAGTTCGTAAGCAAAAGAGACATTATCGGCCAGTGCTCATGACCCGACCCGACCGTCAATAAGACCACGTGCATATGTAGAATCAACCAACCGTCAAACTATAAGACCACGCGTTGGGTACACTTGGACTGGACAGACCATCGGAAATGCTGAACTGATTGAACGTAAATAGCGTGAAATGCTCCTACAATCCACAATGCCTCGATTTCCTTTCATGAGTGATTTAGGGAATGGTTACAACCAGCCAGATAAAAAGAAGTAACTTTCAAATCATTTGGTGAACATGGATATCGAAATTGTCCTAATATTCGCAACCAATGACCGTAAACGATGCGTACACTAAAAACTGGACTACAATCCAACATCGTTTGTCGTTTGCAAACGCAAATAGGGCGAAGTAACTATGAGAAATGTACGTCTCCATGATTACCTACCAGTCAAATTATTAGAAGTCCATACAAACCCTTGTCTGAAAGACACATCATTATCATCAGCATCATCGTTCAGCGTAAAACAGCAAGGCAAGCCTCACTGACAACTGCTTTCCCCCCAGAAATACACGTCTCCATAAAGAGAGTGAATATCCAAAGGGAACAGGGAGTGGACCTACACAAGCGGCAAAAGATAAGATGCTGCTGCAGCCAACACACGAAACACAGTCTAACTGTACAAACGCACGTGTTTTCAATCATTCTGATTCGAAAGAAAATGACAACACGATCGCCACTGTTCACGGTTCACTGCCATATCCTTCAATGTCTTCGGCCAGCAAGTCGACAAGTCTTTCGGGCCCCAACTACGAAGGCGTGAGACACCTACTTTACCCAAGTTCGCTGTACATTTTCTCATTCCATGTTGCCACGTCATCTGTTGGCCTCCACATGACTTCTTCCATTCCTTAGGAGGAACACAAAATAGGGCACGATATGGTAGACGAGTGTTTGTCATACGCAACACGTGACCCAACCAGCGTGGTCTACTAAGTTTCATACGCTGAAAAAAGCTATTCTCAGAAGTGCCAC
>LUCM01000110.1:35136-54417 GCA_008360955.1 Fasciolopsis buskii
GTGGCACTTCTGAGAATAGCTTTTTTCAGCGTATGAAACTTAGTAGACCACGCTGGTTGGGTCACGTGTTGCGTATGACAAACACTCGTCTACCATATCGTGCCCTATTTTGTGTTCCTCCTAAGGAATGGAAGAAGTCATGTGGAGGCCAACAGATGACGTGGCAACATGGAATGAGAAAATGTACAGCGAACTTGGGTAAAGTAGGTGTCTCACGCCTTCGTAGTTGGGGCCCGAAAGACTTGTCGACTTGCTGGCCGAAGACATTGAAGGATATGGCAGTGAACCGTGAACAGTGGCGATCGTGTTGTCATTTTCTTTCGAATCAGAATGATTGAAAACACGTGCGTTTGTACAGTTAGACTGTGTTTCGTGTGTTGGCTGCAGCAGCATCTTATCTTTTGCCGCTTGTGTAGGTCCACTCCCTGTTCCCTTTGGATATTCACTCTCTTTATGGAGACGTGTATTTCTGGGGGGAAAGCAGTTGTCAGTGAGGCTTGCCTTGCTGTTTAACGCTGAACGTCGGCGACGACTTGGTCAGTCCACGGAGTCGAAAGCACCTTTCAAGTCGAGGGAGACTACGATCATAGGGCGGCCGTGCGTGTGGCGCGTTTCGAGTATCTGTCGAAGAGTGAATATTTGGTCGATGCAACCTCGACCTGGCCGAAATCCGGCCTGTTGTTCGCGGATATTACTCTCGCGAATCGGTGTCAAACGGTGCAGCATTATTGAAAGACACCAGTGAAAGTAAATTAATTCAAGGTGTAGTGTAAGAGATTAATTGTGAACTGCCATTGAGTTGAAGTCTGCTGCAACCAAAGTACTCACAAACAGAAAGATGGGTCGATTTGACGGAACAGTTTTGTTTAGATTGCCTACGGAGACTGAAGTACACAAGCGACGGGATTTCCTATCCTAATAGGCAAAAAGAACCATCGAGACAAGAACTTTGAGCGTGCAAATCCCAATGGTGTAAATGGTAACCAACAAGGAAGCAGAACTCAGTGAAAAATGAAGACACCGTGAGCACGGAATCTTTGTTCATCTATTCACCTGTCTACTTTAATCGGGCATAAACAATTTGGTGATCCGAGGTTCTATCTCAGAAGTACCAGAGTACACTCGGGTTCACCAATACTCACGCTTTAGCTCACGGTAAAGACAGAACGCTAACGAAACACAATCAGTGGAAAATGGGATCACCTTCCCAAGGTGTAGTGGGCAATTTATCGTCCTACAAAAGGGCATAGGACAAACTGAACTAGGGATTTCATGCCCCTTCAAGTTCGACTGTACATTCAAATGAGGTTTCCGTAAATTCTAGCGAAGCAGTTCTCAGGTCAAGTATATCTAGTTGTTGGGAGAATGAGTGATTAGTGATCCCCGACCAATTGGCCAACCGTTTTTGTGCACATCGTGTCCACATTGGTAGCTTCATTTTCAATTTACAGTGGTTCACTTTAAAATACAAAAGAATCACCCAAATTCACAACCGATTCACTAAACTTGGCTAACGGACCTCGGAATGCCTGATTAGATTAGGACTGGTTCTCGCACACAATTAATGCCCTCATTTGTTCCAGACAAATACACTCTACGCGATAAAGACGCAACCACCATACCAGTCAGTGTCAAGAGTATGAAGTTGTCCGTATCTGTGACAACCCGGTCGTGATGTTCGGAAGTGAAAAGTGTAAGAACAAATCCCTCGAACATTAGTTATTTACTGACCTGGCGGCACGTTTTGTGACCTTGGAACCTTCCAGAAACATCACAGATGAAGGGTAGACATTTCATCAGCAATATCAATGGAGCAGAATATCAACTGATTTTATATACTAGAAGATTTGATTCGTCACTTTCATGATTCCCCCTTGCATTAACTACATCCAATTAATCATTACGAAATACTGAAAGCATTATTGTACAGCTGTTCCACTCTTGCCGAAAATCGCTGGCAGTCTAGTCAATCGCTTCGGAACTGAGACGCGAGCCTAGGACGAACGATTGTGAGACGAACCGCTTAGCCATTAGGCTGACAGATTTCGTTCTCACTGGTTTATTGAACTTGAGTTCTACAAGATAAAGGCGCTCATTCATCAATGGTTCTCCCGAGTCACGGGCCGTTTGGTTTTAACAAGCTTATCACACTGGTACTACGACACTTTTCCCTTCTTTGAGGCTATTCGTTTCCGATTCATCTCGAAAAAAGCAGTTATCAGATGCCAGATAAACAACAGATAAACAGTTGTGCAATGTCGGGGATCTAGGAGAAAACTAAATTTTCTCGGAATAACTTTGATACGTCAATAGTACCAACCATTTCATACCATGGACTGACAGGAAAATTGACGAGGCAATTACTCATCGTCGAATCTAATGGAAAAACCCAGCGATGATCAGCTGGATTCATCACCTACAAAGCTTGGTATCCAATGTGCGTTCTCAACGTAAGACACTCCTAGAGCAAATGATAGTAATCAATACGAGCACAGAATCAGCCAACTCGATACATTTCGTAACCAGGCTTTCCAGTTACGGAACTCGGTTAAAACTTCGACTGTCGCCTTCACGCGGCGATCCAGTTGAAGATCAAATAAGTCAGCTTTAGTGCGCAACTTTCATGACGCAATTTCTGCCTTGAGCCGATTCATCTTGACAGCTTACCATCGAATGTGCAAACAATGAAAAGACGGGAGGAGATGGAGTTAGAAGGGCGTAAATGTGCACGTGTGTCTCGCGCAAAATAATCCGTCGTGACGGCAGTGTTCTCATATGGCAGAGGAGCAGGACGACGACTACGAAACACATAATTTTTGATGCAAAATGAATGGACTGACACAATTATTCTCTCTTCCTCCCCGTCAAATTTGGTTCTAATAAGCACTAAAGTCATACAACTGGTCGTCATTTCAGTTGAATAGTTCATCATTTCTAATCGCACTCGCAAAAATACGTGGAAATCAAAGTACCAGAATAAACGTAGCTCGGACACAACAGAGACACGTGAGTGACTGGCCGTGCAATGGCCCGGTAGCTGTCTGGCCTCTCGATTTCATGACCTTTGATACACACAAACCTTTTGTGAGAATAGTTTCCTTCATATTTTGTCCAGGTTCTGATTTGTCCCACATATCCCATATGTGTGATGTGGTTTTGAACCTACGGATTGACTTGGTCATCAGGTGACTGTTTGGATTGAGCATCATTCAGATGAATATGGTACCGAATGGTGAAACTCAATCTTGCAAAACGTTTATTCCTTAGTGAGACAATATATTTACATGCACAATATGAGAATCCTTGAAGATACTCGGGTCTGAAGTGCTCGGGCGGGGAAGAGACTAGTCGATAAAGAAAAGTCTACAGACAACTCAAACAAATGAAACTCGATCCTATAGTAGAACGAGAGTTTGGCAATCCACAAATATTATCAATTTTAGAAAACAACTCGTGCCCAATAGATATGCGGTTATTGTAAGTCGAATGAAGCGCGAATTTAGGTGAATTTAGTGGAACCAACAAATGAATTGTCGGTCTACTTGTCAACTGGTCAATCAACTGACTGATAAGTCTGCTTATCCTTTGACCGGAAAGACCATCTGCACCGGGATCTGACCGAATAACGGATAGCAACGTGAACCATAGAGGACGTGAGATTGAAAAGGGAGTCATAACTCGTAAGTTCGCAGATTTAGCAGGCTCATAGTAGCCTCAGTTGGGGGCTCTATATGTCTTAGTCACTTCAATCACAAGAGCTAGCATTTGACGCCTTCAAATGCCTCAGTATGGTCTGGGTGGGTTGTCTCGGGTCCCGTTCTAAATCCCTCCATAAATGACCTCAAATAACAATATGTTTGGAACAACTTCTGCTGAAGAAACACAACGCACTGCGTTCGCATGCCCTTGTTTTCACCAGAGTATAGGGAGGAGGGGAAATGGTCGGCACACACAACCGGGTTGACTGACATTTTCTAGTCGGTAAAAACTCCGATTTCAAACCAATCAGGGACGATTGATGAACCAAAGAATACCATACGATCACCGACATCTGCGACGCAAAGGTGTGTCACGCAATTAGGACATATGGCCCCATCCGAAGAGCATATGAACTGGGCAATCATTCACCGGCTGTTGGAGAGCTACGAGATCCCACAAACAGTGCCTCCGCATTGTAGGCTAGACTCTTCAGTTAAACGCTAAAGGAAGAGTATTTTGATCTAGCCATCTGACGAACCGTGGATTACGATCACAAACCGATGACGTAGTGGTGGGAAAAGGGTATTTGTATAAATGTGGTGAACTGCACACCGTATTTCTTTCCCTTTACTGTTTATCCTCACTCTTTCTACTCGCCCGCCATGTTACTGATGACTATCTGCACGTATAGTGCACCTCTCTCTCTCTCTCGCGCGCGCGCACGCTCACTCTCACTCCCCCTTTCTCCGTATATTATATATATATGTAGTATCTGAAGCCGAGTTACTTGTCATATCAGCCATGAGTAATTCGATCGACGTTTAAACTTCACCGTGTTGTTTTCTGAATGCCTAACAAACGTCTGCTTGAATGCGACACTTCACACACAGATGTGTGATAACCATTCACATGCAGTCCGGAACGGAACGGCCAGATGCGGTCACCTATGACCCTTTTCATTTCGCGCCCGGAACGCAACCGAAAATAGTTCTTGCGACAGCAATTGAATACACGTTAACAACATAAATGTTTGAATGAAATATGGTGCTCCAAAAAAATGAACAAAACGCTAAAAACACTAACGTACCAAGTTTTTAAAGCACATTCCGGGCCTTTTACCTAGATACCAAAGGGTGCATCTACAGCGCGCATACGGCGAGTTGGTTCTAGCTCTAAATAGTCCTATTGTGTCGAATACGTGGGGTCGCACGGAAGGGTTTGATTGGCACATGGATTAATTCAGTGTTTTTTGTGTCACAGCATACTGATGGCATTGGACTAACAGCTCATCATCTTTCCAAATTTGCTCTAAGTTGAATTTCTTGCACGCGTTAAGTCGTATACATCCACTTGTGTCTCTTAAAGATCTAGTATCGAGGAGGCCCTGTTTTTAAAGCGGACTATCTCGTGAACCGGAGTGGCAAAACAGTTCGACACCGATATGCTTTTACACACTTACATTTTGGTCGTTTCGCATTCGAGACGATTATGGCCTCAGACTGGCAAGTTGAGAATTATCTGTTGTTGTTGTCTGTCTGCATTAGACCGATGGGCCTATATATTTGATAGATCTGTAGACCGATGGATAGAGGGGTGGAATCCATTTACGCCTGTGAGCATCGGGTTCAGCGCGACACAATTAGCTAATGCCATCTGATCCAAATACTAGGGCAGGATGAAAAACTGGGAGTTTTGTTTCCCATGGCTACTCAAAAGATGTTTACTAAGGTGGAAAAGTTGTTATTATCTCCGTATGTGTACTGTTCATGACTCATTTACCCTAGATAGTTAATGCTGTTTAACTCAAACGCTACATTCACCCCATAAACAATACGTAATGCGAAACTGATTGTTCACCGCACCAATGGGGTGTAAACAAGTTCGACCTAGTTGGATATTTGCAAAAGTTACCTTTCCCTGTGGTTTTATATCTTCTCGGCTTCAAGTGAACTAGTCGTTTGTCTCAGTGAGTAGATCGAGTTCGACCGAACCCTTGTTGGAGCCTAAGCAAGGCCACGAATAGCAAACAAAATAGTCCCGACTGGCAGTTCCCGGCGGTTACCAGTTCCCAACTCGACCAAATGGCGATTGTGGCCGGGCTTACAACTAACTCGCCGGAAAATGATGAGAAAAAGTGAAAGAAAATGCGTGCAGACCAATCAAACTCCTTGGACGAACGACGAGAAACCCCTAGCAGATGGGAGGTTATCATTTTGTGAGAGACATACGCAGCGGATAGTTATATTGATCCCTTGATGTCATCATTTGCTGCCCTAGAAGGAGTACCTAAGAAAGAACCGTGTTACATCACACAAAAGTGACCATGCAGCTATTCCTCGGATGTCAATGAAGCGGGAACTACAAGGACAGTGATTCTTCCCAATCAATGGAAAATGGATTATAGAAAACACTCATGAAAGAAACATTTTCTGAACTTTGAGATTCATTCTTGTCAGTTTAGCACAGTGTATTTAGTTTTTGAAGAGTTCTAGGAGAGGAATAGAGAGACAGAGACATTTCTCGTCTACCAAGAGGACTGGTAGCATTGAATGCAATCATCAGAAGTGACCGTTTTCTAGCAAATCGATCACTAGTAAAATAATACGACATCAAGACGAGTTGAGCTAGGTCATATGAACGATGAAGAACAAAAGAGTCAATTCAATTAAAATGCCGGGAAGTTAAAGAGTGAAATCTGGTATTTTGTGCGGGTGTATCTATGTGGTGAACTCACTGAATACCTGTTGATTCAACACGAGAAACACTACAAACTTAAGTAGACAATGTGCACAAATTTAAGCGTCACGGGATTACTCGCCAAGTTCAGGACTGTCTCAGCAACCCGGTAAGCAGAAAAGAATAGTCATGGTCAAATAGAGTATTTAACTAGGGCATATGTGATACCGGAGGGGTTTACGAATATTCCTTGGTACAATGTGATATTAGACTGAGAAAATACCTGATCTGCTCTTGATTTCTCATCCGAGATAAAAGTGTAAAGCTTATCTCCTGCATGGTCACTCATTTATGCAAATTAATGGACGACCAATTTGTAACACCGGTAAAAGTTGTTTGCCAGGCTCCAGAAGCTTCGACGAAGTCATTTCGGTATGGGCAACCGAGTAGTATCAAGCCCGTGGGAGGCATCATGAGTCTCTATGCATAGATAGCCGGTGACGTGGAGATCGGGAATGTGTGATGACCACTGCATATCGTTTCCTTTTCATATCTCCTTTTTCGCTGCTTACTTTCGTCTTTCGCCATGATTCTGATGGCACGTGACTTGGACACAAATTTGTGCAAAATAAATATGATACTGCACTCTCGATTGACGTTGGCTTTCTTATTTATGCAAATCACAGTTGAGACGACGTCAGGAAGTTATCAAGCTGACTTTATAAGTCCAAATTGCAACGTTGACGCCACCCAAGTGACAAGCTATTTTGCCCATTCTAATTACAGTAGGAAATGATCAATTTTCACTTCATCACAATGTCTGTTGGTGGACACTTTAGTGTTGTTTTTAACCTGTGTATAATCCGTCTAACCTTTATATTAATAGCACCGTGAGTTGCATTTTTTTGATCACGTAGCTGAGACCCACGTTAGAATTCCGCCATTTTCAACCGGCATTAAGTCAAAGATTATCGATCGCCAAAAAAATTGACAAGACCGATTTCAGGCTGCCTTGCCCATGCGAACTGAGCACGTGAATGCTAAATTCACAGTAACAGTGGGGAGAAATGGGCTATTGTTCACCGTTGTTTTGTCGTCTACCATGAGGATTCCAGTCAATTGAAACGTTCAAACACATGATTATAGCTTTTCTGACTTTTTCAACGAATACCGTCGTACCATTGTCATGCTCGCGAGACTACTGCCTAACGTAGCATTGATCTCAGTGTGAGTGGCATAGGATCTCAGGTGCTTTGTTAACTGCAACCCAGAGCTTAGTGGTTCCTGTTTACAAAACTGGATGAAGAAGTCAGTCAGCTCGAAAGCAGTCATACGATACATTGAAAATACCACGGCTTGACAGGGTTTCACAATTGGCATGCGTGAAATTGGACGGGAGATTTTAAGTTTGCAAAACCATTTGAAATCCATCAAGAGAACCATTTTCTGGAACACGGTGAATAACTTGCATTCCAGAAATCTGGGTCACTGGATCCTTTTTTCTAGCAGATATTGATTTTGAAATAGGGCAAACCAGTCCATCGGTTAGGGGAATTGGTTATTACCTAGAGAAGATGCAAAATTTTCAGTATTTGAGCACTAGTCTTTTTACTCGCGGCTAGGACGTTTTGAAGACGGACTACGAAATACAACAACACCTGCTGCAATATACTTGGTAGCTAGTGTCCAAATCGATCAGGGGAAAGTGTTCACATATTAGTACCTAACCAATGGCCTTTGCGATCGGATGTGGAGAGCACATGGGGCACAGATCAAAGCAATGTATCTGTGACTGTGTGGATAGTTGAGAAATGTCAGTCGGCGTATTGGGTTGTGCACAAGCTCTCTTGCGCATCTGGATTCATATCGACAATGGGACGTGAACATTGGCCACTGCAGTCGGCCTCGTAGCCTCTCCCCGTTGGCCTACAACAGACGACCTTGTTAATTATTTAGTTAACTCTCCTCTAGTCTATTTTAATTCGATTCCGCATGAGGACGGTACCGAAAGGGCCGTTGGGCGCGATTGTGTGGCCCGGATGATAAAATAAGCAAAACCGCCCTTCACGATTGAAGTCATTCACGAGATGAAGGACGGTTCGACATGTCCACCGGAATAGGATACCCATAGAGCTTACTCAAAAAGCACCTTTCCACAAAAAGAAATCCCGCAATGTTTGCATACGATTCAGCCGTGTGAGGATATCATTGAACGAAACTGACGAGGACAAAGGTCATCAGAAGCACAGTTTGGATTTAGCGACGAAACCTAGTGAGCGAAGTTGAGCATATTGTGGTAGTAGTAGTAGTAGTAGTAGTAGTAGTAGTAGTAGTAGTAGTAGTAGTAGTAGTAGTAGTAGTAGTAGTAGTAGTAGTAGTAGTAGTAGTAGTAGTAGTAGTAGTAGTAGTAGTAGTAGTAGTAGTAGTAGTAGTAGTAGTAGTAGTAGTAGTAGTAGTAGTAGCAGCAGTAGCAGTAGTATTAGTTGTTGTTGATAATGATGATGATGGTGGTGATTCGCAACGATAAATAAGGGAACCGAATAAGAAGCCAATCAAACAAAAAAAACCATCAACAATCCCAAAGGACAAAAGCATCACACTCCACGTCAACCTAAAAAAAAACACTGAGAGCGCATCAGAGGAAAATACAGCGTACAAACGCGATCCCGGTAAAATGGTACTCGACAATAGGATTGGCTGGAATAGGTTCACGATCGACCAAGACATTACTCTTGTGAAAACCTCAACCCAGGGAACAGGTTGTTAGTAAAACCCACACATACGAGATACACTGGAATAAAACCCAAGTAGCAACACACTGGGATCGCGATCTCTATTCGCTTGGGGAGGATTTGTGGACAGGTGTTGCATGGTTTGACCGACATGAACATGCCATTTGTCAATTGCTGGATCTTTAAGAATGCCTTTCTGCGGGTATATATTCCGCCAAGTACCCCTTTTCTGGCAAACAGAATTCAAGCTTCATTGTCACCAATAACCTAGTGAATTCATCGTGGAAGATCACAGTAATCAATACTTTACCACTATTCGGTCTGGACTTTGGAGTACCACCCAACACTTGACTGGGAGCAGGAATATTCTGATTTTATCTTGATACGTCGTACATTCCATATGGGAAACGTTTATGATCAGTGACGTAGGATATACAGTAAAATTGATTCTGGAGTTCCGTGACGAAATTGCTATCGTCCCGAACGGGAGTTTCCCACTCTGATATATCTGCTTGTTTAAATTCTCAGATTTTTCTGCGTATTGAAGAGATTCAGCGCGCTCTTAAACAACAGACATCACTCCGGAACTTCGTTTTGGAGCTGAAATAGGTCGACGAATAAAGCATTCAAGCGAAAACCACTTTCCGATCCCCTGGATTACGGTCTAATCACACGACTCTAAGATCATGTGCAACACCTTCGTTCTAAAGATTCCCAGACACGTTCCCTCTGGACGATTCCCGACAGTGGTTACGAACTCAGGATGCCAAAGTGCGGAAATGTAAAACGGGACCTACCTAGTGATAGTCATTCATTGTAATTAAGCACGATGTAGATACCGCGTACTCTGAAGAGCGAATAATTCCCCCAAATAAGTCATAACTACCATCCTTGCCTCGGTGACACCGATGAACTCTGAACTCAACGTCATTCGCCTACCATACCTTAGCATCATCATCATCATCATCATCATCATCATCATCATCATCGTTCAGCGTTAAACAGCAAGGCAAGCCTCACTGACCGCTGCCGTTCCCCAGAGTTACACGTTTATATAAAAAGAGTGGATATCCAAGGGCAACAGGGAGTGGACCTACACAGGCGGCAAAAGATAAGATACTGCTGCAGCCAACACACGGAACACAGTCTAACTGTACAAACGCACGTGTTTTCAATCATTCTGATTCGATAGAAAATAACAGCACGATCGCCACTGTTCACGGTTCACTGCCATATCCTTCAGTGTCTTCGGCCACCTAGTTGACGAGTCTTTCGGACTCCAACCACGAAGACGAAGGCATGAGACACGTACTTTACCTAAGTTCGCTGTACATTTTCTCATTCCATGTTGCCACGTCATCTGTTGGCCTCCACATGGCTTCTTCCATTCCTTTGGAGGAACACAAAATAAGGCACGGTATGGTAGACGAGTGTTTGTCATACGCAACACGTGACCCCATACCTTAGCGAAACAGGCTGATTGAAACTCGTCATATGGATTAGACTTTCAACGGGACTTCCAGAAGGAATGGGAGAAAGTTGAAAAAAGTTGCAAATTTCACTGAGGTGAACATCGAAAACCATCTTCCTCAGACTCCTACACCATCTAAAAATAACCACACGTTTTCGCGTCCTTTTTCTCGTCAGCGTATGATAAGTCTGTGTTGGAAATCGATTCTTGTCATTGTTTTATCTCTTCACTTCCATGTAGCATCATCTGACAGGAAATACGCTGAACCGATTGACCTGGGCTTTTGGCGTGCGGGAGCTGATGGCCATCACGGAGTCACACATTTTCTCAACGTGAATCAGCTACACTGAAATCGAGCTGACTTGAATAGGGCAGAAGTTGAATGTACCACATTGCACCCAAAAGATAAAGAAGGGAAAATAGTAGACGAGTAAGTTAATTTGAAGAATTCAGTGTGGAAATGAACTCAGATGTTCACCTAAACAGCTTTTATGGGACAGAATGACCGTAGCTTAGTTGACCATAAGCACATGAACCTCTGCAATGCGCGTCTCATATTTTTGTCTTTCGATAGAATTCAACATGGTAATCGGTGGATACGAAACAGCGGATGGTGTGAGGTCGAATAATCTGTGTTATTGCGACGGGAAAGAAGGCAAATAGGCGATTAACACGCTTGTGTATGACGAGACAACGTTCCGGCCCCGAGCTCTTACTCGACTGTGGGAATACTGTCCTTTTGCGAACCACGCTCACGCAAGATGTTGGTGTGATGTGGCAGTGTGCTGAACATTCGTGCTTTCGTTCGTTTCGGCCTCCTCCTTCTAATTGCCTTGGTCCGACTGCCCTGAGTGACGAGACCTGAACTGCACTTCTTGACTGCGGAACCTTACTGTCCATATGAGTTCTGGCCATAATGAGCCTGTGTGTTAACAAAGCGGCCTTCGTCTGTTGCACAAAGCTTCTGACCTAGGCCCTGTTACGCCAGGCCTCTATAATGTTGACGTAATATCCGGTTATCGATCAAAAGTCAATTATACGCGACAGCATTAAGGTCCGTTCTGCTATACGGCTTCGGAACATGGCCTGTTAACAGCAGAACATATGCGAAGACTTTGGATGCTTGAACACTATTGTTTTCCCGGGAATGGTGGAATATAGTGAGCAGCTCACAGGTTAGGCCTATGGTACCCGGTCCGAAGGTTCAATCTTTCAAACAGGCACTAAATCACAATAGGTTAAGGTGGTTGGGACATGTTTTGCGCATTCACAAATAACAACTGACTCGTCGTACGCTTGTCTCGGAGACAGGCAATTTTTAGAGGTGGCCAGTCGATCACGCAAAAAAAAGATATTGAAACCCTAACCAGTAAACTGGCCAGTGTCTGAAATAGTTTTCAACTGAATGTATAAGAAATCTCTGATTTGCCGGACGAAAATTCCTGGTGTACCCTAAGTCAGATGACAATCCCCGCGTGAATAAAGTTCATTCACATTGCTCGTAAGTATTTCATCAGTCGGGCACACCCATTGGGCAACCATCGTCACTTGCTAAAAGAGGCGCCGAATCACATTGTGCAGAGAAAATCGCCGACACTCCTAAAACCTTAAGAGCACCATATGCCGACTGGTTGCAAACTGGTGCGGCGTTCAACTTACTGGGCCACGTCACTGACTCAAATGATAATAGTTGACGCGTTACAAACTGCGGAGGATCAAAGCGCGTAAAAATGTTGCAATCGGATCGTGTTCTCAGACGAATGCGCAGGCGTGGAAGTAGCGACTTGCATTTCGAATTCCGCTGTTCTGGAATTCGGCTCTTATTCTGATATTATTTGGATCAGTGAGTTCCTAGAAAGTTATTCACAGAAGGTGAATAAAGGTTAGCTGAACACAAATGATGGATCCATTTTTAGTGCCGGGGATTTAAATTGACTTTTCCGATTTATCTGTCAAGCAGTGTCAACATCCAACCTGTCGTGGAAAAGTACGGAAGCCCTGTACATCTGGTCCATCCTTGTTAGGAATCATCAACATAGCTTAACAATCGCACCGGAACTAGGACGCGAACCGGAGATGGACGTTTGAGCCGAATGCGTTAGGCATTACGCTAGCCGGGCTGATTCTTAACGGTTCTTCGAACATCCAGCGACGCACACGGGCATTATTTCATGCAGCGTTCGTGTTTGGTGAACCGTTAAGAATTAACCCGTCATGGTTAGGGCAGCCACTCGACTCAATCGCTCGACCCGAGTTCGCGTGTCAGTTCAAGCGCCATGGATATCAACTACTGATGATTCATAACAAGGGCCGAGCAGCTATCAATGCTCTCATGATTTCCAATGGCAAGTTGTACGTTAACATTGCATGACGAATCACTCACATTTGACCAAGCCCTTATGAACAGTACAGTTTCTGATGAAAACCCGGCTTTGTTTGCACAAATCGGTTGTGGATTCACGACGAAAAGTTACCGACATCAAAGTTAACGTTCAACACCGGAACCGGCCGCCAACGGGGCTACACTTAGAAGCTGCGAGCTCCACGATTGACATACAGTCACAATAGTCGAGGAGCTAATGAAGTTGAAAAATATGCACTATCACTCTAAAATAAACATTCATTCTTGTTTACTGTCTAACTGGTTCTTATTGCTGCATGTTGGGAAAGGAGCTCGCCCACCTGGAAGCATTTTAGGTTAGCTCGATTCGGATAGAACGATGGTAAGTAGGATAAACTCAGTACCTTCGTCATGGGCCCGGCTTTGATATTTGTGATGGGCAGACGTAACACAGTGATAAACAGATGGACCTGCTTTCAGAGAATACTCAAGGACGAATGAGAAGTTATACGCCAAGAATGAGAAAAGACTGAATGACGAAAGAAATATTTTTGGATTAGTAAATTTATGGCTCACCTCCGCAATGACAAAAAGTCTAACTCAGAAGGTTCCCTAGCGATAAGTTATTGGTTACAGAGTTCGGAAAGAATAGAGGCATTCCAGCTAGCGAATGGATGAAGGAAACCTAGCATCAATTCGGGATACCTCTGTGAATTGTAAAGAACAAATACAAACTTTGGGAACTTTTATAAACCTGAACTGAAACTGGATAATGAAGTGATTTGCAAATTCCATTTGTTCGGAAGTTCGGTACTACTCATAGCTATGTCAGGACCACTTGGAAGCCACTATCCCAACGTTAGCGAGAACATTTCGGGAATTCTGATACACAGGTTAAACGTATTTGCATGGTATATGAATTGGTGACCGAACTACTGATTAGCTAACACGGGAATGATCAGTTGTCATTTCGCAAACACCGTAGGCAAAAAAAAACATCAAGACCAGCCAACACGTGATCTAAGGTCAATATGTTTAGGGAATAGCAGACTTTAAATATTGCAAAAAAAATGTGAATTTGACCATCACTTAGTTTTCAGATTTTAGGACGAAATTCGGCATTAAGGTCTAAAGTGGGTCCCTTCTTTATTCAGCAAAAAGAGGGTTCTTGAACCAATTTTGAGTAGTGGAACGGTGAAAATTTGAAAGTTAGAGCCCGAGACGCAATCAGAATATCGATCTCAGTAACTGTATTATGTCATCCTTTGGAGTGGATCACACTGGTTGGTTTATTTTATTTCTGTAGAACACGTTTGAATTGACCTACCCATGTTTGGGATTTTGTCTCAACCAACAGCCAAACAATGGTCGGTGTGGCTGAAATTTGCAGCAGAAACTCAGACAGGTGTGAATGAATCAAATCCACTGATTGTAAAACATGCCTTGAGAAAGACTACCCATGGTAGTAGAAACATTGGCGCATTACATCTACCATCAACGCTGTGTTATTAACATTATATCATTCACAATAAAAACCAATATATGACGCATCGATTTTTCGAAACATCCCTTACATCATTCGGTCCAGGTGTGAATGAATTTTTAATAATCTGTCTGACTAAGATCTCTTAAAATCCGATGTGAATGTTCTCCAGCGAACGACGCTGAAATGA
Organism: Fasciolopsis buskii; assembly: GCA_008360955.1. Lineage (NCBI taxonomy): Eukaryota > Metazoa > Platyhelminthes > Trematoda > Plagiorchiida > Fasciolidae > Fasciolopsis > Fasciolopsis buskii. Next base: position 49,729 of record LUCM01000110.1, read on the forward strand.
GGACACGCCACACACGGTCTACATCGCTCATCTCTGCCAGAAAGCGTATCAACTTCACCGTGGAGGTGGTAATTCGTACGGAACCAGGTACCCCATTTCGTTGGACGGTATTGTTTACTATGGTAATCATGATGGTGAGACTGCTAACGGGACGCGCAAAAAATCCGCCAGACTGATATGAGAAGGAGATCGCGATCAAAAGCGTATTATCGTGAGCAGAATCAGTTTTGCTTAAAATAAGGAATGAACACTTTAGCATGCGATTGACAAAAAATTGCCAGTCACCCCATCCATAGAGTTGCTGTGCGCTAGCGGTTCGTGGTCGTGTAAATCAGTGACCGATAGGTGCAACATCATCATGTGGTGAAGTCGAACAAACCGTTCAGAGTCTGCCCGGTAGCGCAATGGCTAAGGCGTTCGACTGAGAATCGTTCGTCCCGGGTTCACGTCCTAGTTCGGGCGCAGTGGATATGTACTGCTGATGACGTTTCATCCTAACGGGGATGAAACAGCTGTACAGTGCTTCCATGGTTTCTTAATGGTGGGTTGAGCGATGATATCACATGATGAATTATTTCATTTAACAAACAGTTGCAGATCTTCCATTAAAAAATCGATTATTGTGTGAATTGGGGCATAAGATACAGACCACCCACTGGGACCATTCTACTTTGTTCGGTTCGCCAGAATGATCGACGCCTGGTGTGATCCAACACATAGATCGAGCGATCAGAACAGGTGGAACGAAATTTCTATGGATTTTGTTCGTGACGCACGTACCGTGGATGTCACCGAACCTAACGGGAGAGTCAAATCAAGAGAGCAGACTCATCTCTTGCTTAGCTGGTTTATAATATCTTTTCGCGTTAATTGATCACGTAATTCGCAATTATTCTCGGCTAAGAATGATCACGTGACTCGTGTTGTTATGCCCTTCGTCGTCAGCATTCAAAACCTCACCAGCGTACATGTTGTGGAGTCTTTGAACGTAAAGGAAAACAAGGCACTTCCAATTACTTCACTGTGCGTTTGTACAGTTAGACTGTGTTCGGTGTGTTAGTTGCAGCAGCATCTTATCTTTACCCGCCTGTGTAGGTCCACTCCCTGTTCCCCTTGGATATTCACTCTTTTTATGGAAACGTGTAACTCTGGGGAAAAGACAGCGGTCAGTGAGGCTTGCCTTGCTGTTTAACGCTGAACGATGATGATGATGATGATGATGATAATAATAATAATAATAATAATAATAATAATGATTATGATGAATTACTTCACTCTCGCTCTTCACAGCGATGAATCCGGTCTTGGTAATAACCACAGCCATAGAACGAAGTTTGCTTTTCTTTCATTACGCTGTTGTGCAAAGAATGACAATTATTTTTGCTACCGTGGCCCATTTGATTAGGCAAGATGACTATCAAAACCACAACCATATTTTTTGTGGTAGAAGGATATTTTGTAGTGCTTCAGACAGTTCTATTTAGCCCGGATTCAAACTTCTGATGGGCGTAAATTGGATGATACTTCGATGACTGTTACTACAATTCGACGAACGTAAGGCCGGCGGCTAGTGTGACACAACATTCAAAGTTAACATACCGTCAAAAGTTATGTTCAAAATAGGACTAACTCTGACCTGCATTGAACGAGAAGGCGTCGGCCCGGGGAAAGGCCGGATATTACCCGTCCAGAATCCGGGCCAGAATGCAAGAGGTATCAATAGTTCGTGCTGTTCTACGATTGACCCTCATCATCGTCATGCTGAAATGCAGAACTTTCATTAAACGTTGTACAGTTGTAAATTCACTTTCAGGGCCAAACGTTACAGCCGGCATGGCTCGTATGTGGCACCTGTCACCCGAGGCAAGTCTAGCAGCTGATCTCAACGACGCAGCTTGAGATGGTTAATAATCACTGGCAAAGTTTACTAGTTTGAGATCAAAAACAAGTGGGCCGCATGTTACCGTTGACTGTCGATTGGCGAACAACGCATCTAAACTCTGGCCTTGAACTGACAAACAAGACGATTCCAAAGTTAGCGAGTCTTTTTGTCAGACGAGGAGGGACAAAATCTAGACATCACGCATTTCATTTTCGTTATACGAAACCCGAGTGAGACATTCCCCACAACGGATTTTCCGATTCTCTAAGATAGGCGACTCGCCAACAATGTCGAAAATCAAGCGCGGTGAATGGCAAATTTACTAACGCATAACTCGTCTAAAAATCAACACCAAATCGGGTCGGGGATCATTTGCTTAACTGGCAATTGTACTCCCCTCTGAGTTCCCGGTGGTGAATAAATGTAAAGGACAAAATTTTCGCCTGGAAAATTCACGGCTGGGGACTATGTCCGCCGAAGACCTGTATTCAAAGCAAATATTCGATAATCGAATGGTATCCTGTTCAACTCCGGCTACCGGATTCGACTGTTGAGTGGGTACCAGGTAAGTAAATTATATATCCTATATGGCATCTTCCCCCTTGTAATAGCTCGAACCACTCCGAACTAAAAGTGCATCTTGATCAAAGCAGAGACGGAGAAACAGTGCCGAAATCCCCCGGACCATTCAGGTAGAACGCTCTGATGCTAGTTCATAAGCTGTACACAATCTCCAATCCTCATCCTAGTCGAATTTACTGACAATTCAGTTTTCATGAATGAGTAATTTGGATGTCTTTTATTGCCATACTTATACCAACATTCATTGAACCATGAAACTACTCAAATCGGTTGTCAGGTCACATGGGTTGGCAATACGAAATCGCTTGTTCGGAAATGCTCAAGCAGCAAAACATGGATGAAACAAGTTGCGCATCAGGGCAAAACAAAAGAAATTGAGCTGGTGCTCATCTCATCTCAATGAGATTGGCAAGTTGGAATTTGTTTCATTCATCTGCGACACGGTAGAGCAGTAGAGTAGATGGAGTATGGATGACCTATTAGACTCAAGTGTCACACACTCATCAAACGGGTGGGGGTGGGAGCGTAGAGCAACAGGGAGCATCACTGGCGGAACACAGTTTGACAGTGCAGAGCAATGAGTACGCTCCGATAGTTTGCATGGTTTCTCTTGAACTTGCCACTCAATTAATGGCTCAGAACCGGGGCACCTGCCATAAATGAGTTTAGCTAACAGTCCTTGCTCTCATGAAGCTTTTCTGATTGCCGGTGAGCTGAGTTCGTTAAATTGTTGCGTAAAAGCGCGATGAAAGATAATCATATTTCTTCCTCAATGGACTGGACCTCTGTCTTACTCAGCTTGTTTATTATCAGTTAGTTTACTATCTGATTGGATAATATGATTAGCATCGGGTAAAAATGTTAGAGCAACTACGGGAATTTACTCAGAGATTATACCAGTGGATGATGCTAATCAAACAGGCCTTGTAATCACTACCGTTATCACTCTACACAGGCTCGACCAATAACCCGGATACGTTCGGCCTGGATACGTTTGGCCCGATAACATCAATCTGTGGACGAAAGCAGTAAGGCGAACGTCATGACAAGATAATTTATTCAACCTTAGAACAATGGACACTTCATCAAAAGAGCTGGTCATTGTGATCATCGGGAAAAGAAACGCCCAATTTCGTTCAAATGAAAGCCACAGGAACCTTTTGTTATCTGATAGCAAGACAGTCCAATAAAATCTGGAGCTAGTAGGTTCGTTTTTATTGTCGACTGTAGTTAATATGCCGCTCCTCCAACTGCCCTTATGGGGATGTTCGAGAAAGCTTGCCTAACCCCGAAATTCGACATCGCGTGAACCCAGTATTCGACGGGAGATTTCGTTATATTCCAATTTCGCGCAGACTCCACTCACTCACTCACTCACTCACTCACTCACTCACTCACTCACTCACTCACTCACTCACTCACTCACTCACTCACTCACTGAACCGAATATCGGGACACGTGGCAACCTCAGTGAAAATGCAACCAATCAGGGGTTCGATTGATCGTGCCCAGTGAAAATGACAGGTTCGGTGCTTGGTTAATGTTTAACCACTTATGACTCTCAAGAAACAATACCAACAGTGGCTAGATACTTTTGTCAATCATAGGAAGTGTCACTGAGAAACGTCGGAAGAATTTAAGGCTGAAATAAAGCAACTCCCAGAACGCAAATTGGTCAAGGTATTGAGTTTGGTTTGGTGGCTAAACGAAATTGCGGCGTCGTTACTTCTTTTGTATTGTACACGATAAAATAATGGATGAGATAGAAGTTTTATCGAGACGATATTGTTTTTCATGCTGAGATTCGAATAGTTTTTTTGGTCATGAGTTCCAGACAGGTAGAGGTTCTAAGACGACAAATTCTGCAGAGAAAAACCAGACCAAGTAACCTACATTATCACAGTTCATTTTCGTCAGGCGTAGGCTGATGGAATTCACAATGTGCAGAATGACCTTAAACATATTAATTACATAAGCAATATCACTCTCCGGATTTGAAACATGTGATTAGAAATTGTGATCTTAGTAAGCTATTTTTGTCTCACAACTTGTATGCAAATATTGAAAGATGGAAGTAAGTGGCGACAGAAATCAGATTGCAAACGTTTTATGGACTGGACAGGGGCCCTGGATTTTTCTTCTCCAATGAACTGTCTGCTTAAAGTGGGACGAGTGTGCAGCGCCTTGTAACTAGTTGACCGGTGGCGACGTTTTCACGTGTACTC
>LUCM01000110.1:54427-106574 GCA_008360955.1 Fasciolopsis buskii
TCACTCACTCACTCACTCACTCACTCACTCACTCACTCACTCACTCACTCACTCACTCACTCACTCACTCACTCACTCACTCACTGAACCGAATATCGGGACACGTGGCAACCTCAGTGAAAATGCAACCAATCAGGGGTTCGATTGATCGTGCCCAGTGAAAATGACAGGTTCGGTGCTTGGTTAATGTTTAACCACTTATGACTCTCAAGAAACAATACCAACAGTGGCTAGATACTTTTGTCAATCATAGGAAGTGTCACTGAGAAACGTCGGAAGAATTTAAGGCTGAAATAAAGCAACTCCCAGAACGCAAATTGGTCAAGGTATTGAGTTTGGTTTGGTGGCTAAACGAAATTGCGGCGTCGTTACTTCTTTTGTATTGTACACGATAAAATAATGGATGAGATAGAAGTTTTATCGAGACGATATTGTTTTTCATGCTGAGATTCGAATAGTTTTTTTGGTCATGAGTTCCAGACAGGTAGAGGTTCTAAGACGACAAATTCTGCAGAGAAAAACCAGACCAAGTAACCTACATTATCACAGTTCATTTTCGTCAGGCGTAGGCTGATGGAATTCACAATGTGCAGAATGACCTTAAACATATTAATTACATAAGCAATATCACTCTCCGGATTTGAAACATGTGATTAGAAATTGTGATCTTAGTAAGCTATTTTTGTCTCACAACTTGTATGCAAATATTGAAAGATGGAAGTAAGTGGCGACAGAAATCAGATTGCAAACGTTTTATGGACTGGACAGGGGCCCTGGATTTTTCTTCTCCAATGAACTGTCTGCTTAAAGTGGGACGAGTGTGCAGCGCCTTGTAACTAGTTGACCGGTGGCGACGTTTTCACGTGTACTCCCGTCAATGTGATTTCACAATGAGGTCGATAAGAATATCTTTTCTATCACACACAGAAAATAACTTAAAAGTGGATGCAAAAACGGGATTTCTAAGCAAACTGAATGATAAACACGGTTTCGAACTAAAATTGCATTTGTGTAGTGTCTTTGTTTTGCATGCATGCATTTGTGACAGTCTCACTGGCTGAAGCAAATCTACCTAACAAGTACCTTCACGTGCCTTACTATAGTGAGAAACAAGACCAGTAAGATGCCTGACTAGTGAACTAGCCGAACGATTCAAGTTGATATCATACATACACACAATCACTCAAAAAGTCCATTTCCAAGCGGCACTCAGACCTGATCGGTCCCTCCCAAATGAGCTGCTGAATCTTCCCTCGTTTTGGTAACAGGCTGGATGTCAACGAGCTCGGTAATTTTGGGCCTCACGCCAGCCTCGTTGATCAGAATTTCCCGGTCGACACGTCAGACTGCGGCGTTTTGCTTGAGCTGCAACTTGCATTTTGTCTATTCATCACGCGTAGCACATTAGACAGTGAATGCACTTTTTGGTTGGCTGTCTTTGATATGTTGACAACAGTGGATGGGTAGATCTCTCCAACTAGTCCGGGAACAACCTGCCCTACGGTAAGACCGAGCCAATTCACTAAGAGTTTCGTAATAACACCGATGTCAGTCAGTTTTCTGATTAGACGGAGCCAGCAACTGAGTGCTTGGATGAGTTACTCGCCGGCTAGCTAGTAGCATTTTGCGAAATAAATTTGAACTTCCCAAGTCTTAAATTGGTCGTGAGAAAACTCAACATTGAATTCAAACGAAATCGGAATTTCCTGCCGGTCTGTTGGTAACGGTTTAGCCGAGACGTTTTGCTGATTAATGGAAACAGTAAATCTTGTGTGTGATCCAATAATTTCCCGCGTTGCGGATAGAGGCGAGGTAGTCAAACTCATAACTAAACTTAAATAAAGCCACGGACGACCAGTGATCATCGTTAGGGATATATAGCAGGGCTTCCGGTTGGCTGCACTTCACTGCTCTTAAACACCACATGGACCCATGGATGTCAGGTTGACGTGACCCATCACAACTTACAAAACATTCGTGCAAGATACAACTACTCCGAAAAATCATCGCATTTTCTGGGTTTTCAAATTATCATCTCCCACTTTTCTGTGAAGTGCAAAGACCATTTTCGGAAATCATTGTAGCATTTGTATAGTCACTGTTGAGACGAACAATCGGAAACATAATTGTGACAAGAGAATCGCGCCTCCGGGTCTTCACGGGGGGATTGAATGATCGGCTTTATTGGTGCCGCCATTCTACAACCGGCCTTGGGCGCGTGAATGGGTTCAACTAATAGTCAACTAACCTGGTAACAAAAACAACGTCGTGCATAGTTTTATGAATTTCAACCAAACGTGTGAAGTTGTCCTGTCATGTTGCCACATGCACCACAGGCCAAGCAAATCATTGTTGTGGCTTACTGGAAGAATCATTGGATACTAGGAGAAGACAAATTGACGCGATTACCTCGACCAGAAGAGTCGGTTAACTTTCGTGACCGAATCGTCAGCCGATCATCAACTGTAACGAGAAATACAAAATCCCATAGACTCGATGCCAAAAAAGCATGCAAAGGTGTAGTATTTGGACTTGTAATTTGGACTTGGCGGAATAGGTTGCGTCCAATCGCCTTTGCGGAATGTTTGTATTTTACGACTGTTTGTCATCACGGTTCTCATTGGTTGCTTGTCAACGCGGGCCAGTATGAAGGTGTGGCGGACTGCATCACATGGCTTGCACGTAAACTTACCACAAAATGTTCCTAGGTGAAATGGTCCCCCTACCCTTTGTTACCTTGTTTCAATAACACTAAAACAAGAGGGCTTGGCACCCATGTCCTGGTAATATTTCCAATATTTGATCGTAATTTCGTTTTGGTTTGTACCTAACCAAATGACACTTTCTAATTGGTTGCTGCACTCCCATCGGAGGTGGAGACGCCGCGAAATTCTAAGGAGAGTAAGGACGGAACTTTTGTCCTGGACACCCCTATCCAAATGCTCTCAAATGATCCTGCGTCTCAAATAGTCTCTGCTCAAGACGTTCTGCGCATTACATTCTCAAGGAGGAGAAGGAATTTTTATTAGAGTATGAGGATGAAGCCCAATTCCGCCACTGCTCTCTTGGTTGACTGATCTTCGAAAGTCAGTCCAGGGGAAATGGATAAAACTTGATTCCAAAACAACTGCGAGGGACGTACAAAGCATACTGCGCCATGCGCACTGGCATCTGCGGTGAAAATGTTTGACGGAGACTCAGAATGACTGGACTCATCCAAAGGTAGTATCACCTGAGTAATTAATTATCAATCTGCAGTGCATTACGAGAAATTCAGACTGTTATGTCTTGTGGGTGAGACTGTTTGGCCATAAGGCTTGGGGTATGGCCTCCTAAGTCCATCCTTTACCTCGATTTGGGCAACCAAATAGTATCCATTCGGCTAACAAACCATGGACCTCTATGGGTAACGGGTAATGTGGAGATGAAGACTGAAAGGGCCAGCATGCTCGTGATAAAATTTGCACAATGTACACTTTTCTTTCCTCTTTCCCCCTCGTCAGTTTCCTCCTTCGTTATGGCTCTTTTCTAAATGCAAGTATATATATATATATATATATATATATATATATGGCGAGGGACAATAACCGCGAAACAGGTCCTGTGTCCCTGGGCAAATTTTGTTCACGCATCCAGATACTACTTGCTGCTTCTATATATACATACGTATATTCTGGGGCATTCTGCCCTCGTTCCTAAGGTTGGCTCAGCCCTACTGACAAAGAATTATCAACGAATCACAGTTGTGGTTCTTCTGTGGACTCTTCGATGAAGAGCTTCCATGCACATTTCTGACGCTACAGATTCGATTCTGGTGAGAAATATATATATATGTATATATATGTATATTTATGCATATATATATATAAGAAGTAAACAACTGATGGGATCATGTTCGACTGGATTTAGAGGTTGAATAGCCGACGTTGTTTCGTCACTGTCGGACATCAAATACGAGATCAAGGTAGACCTGAACAGTTGAGGAGCGTTAGGGGATTCTCGAACTTTACAATCGAGAAGCACTCACTAGCAGTATACACTGGTTCTAGTAGATTAAATTCAGAGCTCTGGGAAGTCGTGGGATTAGCTTTTATCCCTATAACTCTTGTGACCCTCAGCAGTTTTCGATCGACATGGATACGCACTGACACTTCGGATTCGGAATTTCGTTATGTCGATGTATAGCAATCAAAAGTATTTCCCACTTTCAGCGGTTTCATTCGAATCTACTATATGGTTGCTATAGGAAACGCCTTCCAACCTAGTGGCATTATACGACTCATTGACTGATGAAAACGTTCGTTTAGACGATATCAACAGAGATATCCAATAAACCGACTGGTCACGTGAGACTCAACAAAAAGTTGCATTGTTCCCACAGATAATACTTCAAAAAAATACTCGTAAGGAAGAATGACATAGGTGAAAAAAGCCAAAGGTGGATTCGTGTGTTTTATAATTTCATATTCGTATGTAACAGGTCCTAGTTGGGCTGATTAATCTGCATGCTACATTGTAAAAAGCTTGTTCAGATTACACAAAAGAAGGCAAGAAATGTGCAACAGAAAGCGGGGAACGAAGTTTTTTTTTTACGGGGAGAAGTGATTTTAGCGCTGCATTAAACAAGCATGCAAGCGCTCGGTTTTTCTCACAGAGCCAAGTTCGAACTGGTTTGTCTCCAATCGATCGAATTTAGCTCCAGTCTTAGTATTGCCCGCACTTCCAGCAAAGAAATAAAGACAACAATGTGTTCCTAAAATCTGACCATAGTTAATAACATGACCGAAACGTTCACAGGACTTAGCTATTGCAAGATGGGTTCAACAGACGGCAACATAGCGCAGTCGATCGAAATGTCTCAGATCGATTAGCCTTCTTCGGATCCCAATGAATCACCCTCCGGAATGATCTGGGCTCGGCCCTAATAGCCCCATGATCGGTTCGGATAACTAGATGTGTCTGGAGTCTAGTAACTGAGATTCCTACTGACAAAAATGGTATGATGGAATCGGTTTTACTTGCAGAGGAACTTGCGCGAGAAAAGCTAGAGTAATCGGAGTGACCAATGTCGAATAAGCCCGTAACAAACCAAACAAATCGTGGGACGAAGGGGTTTATCAAAGCGAATATTCACATCCGGGTGTTGGATCAAACAAGATAAACAGGGTTAGTCAACTGAGCTGATGCGAAACAAATCGAGCAAAGAATAAAACGCTCTAAATCTGCAGACTTCGACAGGAATGACGCTCGGTGGCAGATTGTCACGCGAAGTCTGGCTAAGCGGATTCCGACAAACATTCCGTGAGTGATCGAAATGTGTTCGAACATCACTGTGTGTAAGCTCAACTCCGCAGTGGTAGGGTGTTTCAAAGCGCCTCTTTTTCGACTCGGAGTGGGGCGATACCAATCTTCGAATAGTCAATCGTCGGAGTGGTACAGTGCAGTACAAGGTCACCTCGCAGCTCTCCAGAAATTACGGATCTCATGGAATTCACTCCTTCCAATAAAGTTTCACGATCCTAGGTTCCGGTTATTCCTACTCAATGTATGGGACACTTCAGATCCTAGAGGTTACGTCTTAAGTAAATCAATCGCATGGAAGCATGGGGAAGAAGAACCGACCTACCTAAAAGTAACATCATACCACTTACTGTATGCATCACAAAATTTCGTAAGTAGAACCCATTCCCTTCTGGGGTTTATTGATCGAGAAAGACAAATTTAAGGCATTCTGGGTAAAACACTTTCGTTACAGAGTTACACAGAGATATACAGACACACCCACGCACGCACACATGCACGCACGCACACATGCATGCACGCAAACAACCAAGCAAGCATTCATAGCATAACCCGTCATCGATTAGCCAAATAGGCCTGCGGTTATAGCAGTCCAGTTCATTGACAAATTATCTTCTGTGAGTATAACCGCACCTGGATAAGAACACAGGACCAAATTGTTCCGAAATTTTATCCATACATCCTAAAATGAGTTCATAAAGAAAATTATTTGGCTATTGGGAGTGGTCAACTGATACCGGTTCTTTCCGATAGGACAAACTATAATTAAACCTCATACCTCTGCTCACACAATAGTTAAACGTCATTGGCTAAGTAAACCTTCTAAATGTAATGGAAATCAAAATACTCGATTAAGCAGAACTGAAGAGTGATTGAAAAACTAATACGATAAACCGGGAGGCCACGAAATTTCAAGTTGAAAATCGTGCCGTTCCCCCCACCCACCCACACACATACCCACACACATACACACACACACACACACAAACAAACACGATTTTAGTTCTGGGAGCACTCTGATTAAACAACTCTCGGCATGATGATCTGCACTAATCTGGATCATAAACGAAAACCAGAAATAATCTCACATCGATTATATTCACACTGCCAGCTTCCTAGCCATGGGTCAAGATAAACGGCACTGCCTGGTCATGCATTGAGCCCAGGAAGATGTTTCATCCATATGCCTAAAGTTCGCAGTCAAATTATCCAGAGATGCTCACGCGTTTCAATTGGAAAATTTCAAGCTTTAAGGTTTTCATTGAATGACATATTTTTGTACAAAAAACGATGCGCTACTCAAAAACCGAAACTGTTTTTTGTATGAGTCCTCACCAATTGCATATCAAACTGTTTTAGGTTTGGCTGCTATTATTTGATGATGAATGGGTTGAACAAAGTTAACTGTTTTCACGGAGCTCTCCGTTCAGTTTATTTCCTATTTCGATCCGTGGAAGAAATACTCTTGTTGTCTTTGCTTTCATGTTTGATTTGCTATGGCTAGAAGATGTGCGTAGCTGAACATAGTTCACACTAAACTATTCACCATGCGGTATCAGTGCCCAAATTACCAATAAGAAACCTGTTGGTCATTGATTCCTAAGGGTACAGGCTGCCTGTGCTCTGTAATCAACTCTCCTGCGAAACAGCTTCCCTGCAGAGAGCTATTTACGGATTCATACGCCATTTGGTGACGTTTAACACGTTGCTAAAAAGCTGTCAGGATACTCCAAAGACCAAGAGGTTCCGAACAACATCGTTCAATCGTGATTCGTGATAGATAAGAAACATCTGTATACTGGCGCATCTACGGTCCATCACTATCATCTTCGTTCAGCGTTAAACAACAGGGCAAGTCCAACTAACCGCTACCTTTTCACCGGAGTCATAGGTTGCTATAGATAGAATGAATATGTAAGGGGAACGCGGAGTAGATCTACACCGGCGGGGGAAGAAAAGAATCCCACAGTAGTCAACACACGGAACACAGTCCAACTGTACAAACGCACGGGTTTTCAATCATTCTGATTCGATAGAAAATGACAACACGATCGCCACTGTTCACAGTTCACTGCCATATCCTTCAGTGTCTCCGACCAGCCAATTGACCGGCCTTTCGAACCCCAATCACGAAGACCCGAGACACCTAATGTACCCAATTTCTCCTTAAATTTTATCATTCCATGCTCCCACATCTGCTAACCCCCACGTGGCTTCTTCCACTCCGTGAGAAGAACGCAAAATAGGGCATGGTATGATAGACAAGCGTTTGCCATACGCAACACGTGACCCAAACAACTTAGTCTACTAAGCTTCATACGCCGAGATAAGGAGTTCTCAGAACCGAGCATTATACTAGACAGTTAACCTCTACACTACTCTCCCGGCCCCTCTATCCTATCGTAGTGGTATTCAGTAGTCATCGGTGATGGAAAACCTCCAAGCGACAAACATCTTCGACACTCATGTCTCATGTCTAATAACCATACAACAGAACTGAGCGCATTGCGCCACAGTTAGCATGACCTTCCAACTGAAAGGAAATATCAGGCCGACGTAAAAAGTGCTTCAGTCCACCATACGTTGCTCCAGCTTTCGATATACGCATGCCCACCTCCACTGCTCTGTTATCATCGTTCAATACGCAGCCAACAAGGCGAGTGAAACGGCCCACATTCGTTATTTCCACTCCATCCAGTATCAAGTTAGGAGTTACTCTCATTCAGTTCTGTAACAACACTGCACTTTGAAGGTTACCTGAAGCGGCCGCTTCCTCCATCTATTCGGCTACCTTAACCCGCCGGTTTTCACGGTCATTCTTAAGACTTATCGTCAACCGACGCTGCAGCTGTTGATACATCTTGTTCACCTACCTGCAATTAGGAAGCTGGTGTTTTTGTTCCATTAGAGTCAGCGACCTCTGTGAGATCCACTGTTTCTGATGAACGCTAGATCTAGGACCACAGGCGAAACCTGCTGCCAGATGCATCGCCTGATTGATTTGGCCCCCCTTAGTTCTTAGTTCGTCGGATAGTTTCTGTTCGTAGCTGTTGCGGACAGCCGAATCAGACAAACGTCTAACGACCAACCGGGTGGCATGTGTCGATGGCCGTTGAGTTGAGGCGAAAATCGCATTACAACTAACGCATGGTCCAATTCGACGTACATGGTCCAGGATGATCTACAGTCCTGGATAGAACCGCACCAACGGTAGCTTACTGCACTATGGTCGATCTGACTCAGGCTACCCGTTTCCTAATGATGATTTGGATGTTGGTACAGTCGGCCGAACAACTTCGGTTTGTTAGGGCAATCAAAATGATCGCATAGTTCACGGTGTGTGTGTGTGTGCATCTCAATTCCATTTTTTTCATCTTGTAAGCTTGCTTTCACTCTGTGTGGCACTGCCCTTCACAAAGTGCTCGGTACAATTCTCCCCACTGTCACCAAGACCGGTAAAGGTCAAGAATCTTTTAGTCTCGTCTAACTGTGGCCCCGAAACCAGTAATGATCCATAGGATTCACATCCTTACAGCATATGTTGCCCGCGGTCGGTGAGCTTTGTTCTGTGAGTAGCAAGGTGTAGTGGACCGGATACAGGGGATCATGACGTGAAAACAACAAAGTCGGTTTGTGCCAATACGCGCGTTTCAAATCCAATGACAGGGTGCACGAACAGATAAAAACGACGGTGATAGGCTTACCCATAGTCGAGTTTCTGACAGAATACGCAATTTAGACGGCGAGTAATACTGCAGCACTAGGAACGATTCAACCAACATTTTGGGTGTGGTATGCAGCTTTGCAATTCGTAACAATCAACGACGTATTCAAAAATGCCACATTGACCATTCGAAATGAGATAGATAGACGAATTGCCGATGGTACAAGACTGGACTAATCGATGCATCGGATTAGTATTGAGCTTCGAGAGTAATCACCCAAATAACCGCGAGATCTATAATGCGTGTGAGCTCTGCCGAACAGATAAAAAATGCATCGGAACACAAAGATGCCGAGAAACCGAGCTGAACATTATCTTTTAATGAATATCTGAGTAATTTGGTAAGAAGAACCATATATGGTGGAAATGATGAAACGAGCAGAAAAAACATGGTCTGCCAGACGGATTGTTCTGGTGTTTTGAAGTAATCGTTAGATTTTTACAACCTCAGGGCATCGCAGCAGCACAAAAACCGTCCAGAACCGGGAGGAGATTCACTCAAAGATCACAAGAGCAGCCTAGGACCGAGGACAAAACAAATGTCATATACAGAGTGAAGTACACGAACAGTGACAAGGCCTACACCAATTAAACCGGCAGAAAATGTTTCGATAAGAATGCGCTAACACATATTGATCACAAGTAGACAGAACCCGTTTCCTCTTAGTTCCATCCAGGAGGATCTACCTGGATAAAGTTCAAATTCCGAACCAAGCTACCACGAGGCATTCAAGAGTTTTTTTCTTGAGGCTGATGAAAAGTAAGCGGCCCAACTATCGAAAAACATGAAGCAAACAAATCATTGGACTAAAAGCTTGCCATCTAACAACTATGAGTTCAAAGACGTTGTAGAGATAACATTTGTGGACCAAACGCCGAGCGATCACGATCTTCTGAAATGTATCAACCTGGGAGACAACCAACTTCAATTGGGAAAGGTATTGGGGGGAAAAAGCATCACATGTATTACTAAAAAAGAATCTTTTCTAACTGCCTCATTGGTAGTTCCAGTTAGCTAATTTGCATGTAAGGTCACTTTCTCTCACCTACACCCCTTCCGGCGTGCGCCTCGGATGTACAGTTGGTGAAGTGGAGTTTGCCAGAACGCATACCTACTCTAACACCCATCCCACGTATTGTTTTATTCGTTCTGCCCAGAAATGACAGACAAACCAGCTCGACTGGTACACTAGTTGACTTGCGCTAGGCTAAAGGTCGGAGATATTTTTATGGTACAGAACACGCCAATAACCCAGCAATCGAAATATCACGCGTTTCCATTTTCGTGTGTAGATGCGCACGCTCTTGTCTCTGCTGTTCGAGGGTGAGGGCACCAAATCGAACGGCGCATGCTCCGGAGACTGATGCGGGAAAAATATCGGAACTTCGAACACCCACAAGCTCCGCGAAACGAAAAGGAGGGTCGGAACCCGCGCTTGTTGAGTTGTTTAATTGAAGTTGCAGTGAGCTAAGCCTTTTCGGGAAGCTAAACACGCAAAATCTCAGTTTGGAATAAAATTCCTGAAGTTTTAGTTAAATTTTAGAGAAATATTCGGCTCGAATTCAATCACGATTCAAGGGAGCGTGACAAGACGCATCACGTGAATACAAAGGGTTTGGAATCAAAACGATATGAAGCACCTGATAATGTGAAGCAAAGGCTTCGCAAATGTGTAAACGTGAATCGCTTGCCTCTAATTATCCTAGAGATCTGGTCGTACAGACTGTTTCTGGCAGCAAAAGTTCGATAAGAATCGATCGTTTAAGATTCTCGAAGTTAACAGTAAAGAAATTATGAATAAACTACGAGAATGCTCCAATATATATATATATATATATTTGTTTTTACGTGTTTAGGTCTCAATCTAACAAGACTAGCAGTCCCATATGCGTGGGCAGGCTACACGTAATAGACTCACAGGCAAATGCGTCGCCAAACAATTCACGCGCGTTCCGGTGCCATGGCAATCATCACTATTGTCTCTTACGTGGTCATATTGAGTGAAACCATTGCAAATCGGGTAAACTGAGGATAAGTACCTGTTCATTTCTACTAATTTAAGCACTATTCTTTTGTCTATTCGTTTCTCAAAATCGAACTAAAGTCCAGTCTTATATGTATGAAATAAATTAAACTATAAATTACAAACTAAACTAAACGATACCAAGACGAAGCAGCACTTTGCAGACTTATGCGTTTCGTCAATTTTGTAGCAGCCACTTGAAACCGAGACGAAAAAGCACTATCACATGACGAAACCCTATTAGTAACCTTCAGCGTCCATGACAAATGATCTACGATACGTTGGACCAATTCAATGGCCTGTGAAAAACCCAATTAGGGATGGGGCAGTTCGCTTCGGTGCGAAAGTGACCGTGAAACTTGCAATAAGTACGATCGTTGAACTTTCACTGGATCGCTCATCCACTTTCGACGTTTGAGTGTGGTGTCGAGCGGATTGCGTGACGTAAGGACAAAAGAATCGGGACATATCGATATGATTCGCACACTAGCCGAGTCACTTGATTTAACGCGTCAAAAAAAAACAAACAAATTTGCTGTAGATTAAACACGGTGAGATCTATGCTATCTCGAGTAGGATTGCGCGGACAAATTTTGTTCGCATGAAGACCAAATTTACTATGACGATGCGGCTGAAATGACTAGGAAGGTATTTCCGAAGCTCAGTCAGCCAAAAAATTTAATAGTGAATGATCAATGGACAAGCAAAACAAACCTCATCAATCACCAACCGACCAGCAAAATATCACCTGATATTGGAGAACTGTTATTCTCGTGTTTATGTCACTTGGGTACAGATTGCGAATCGCTGGGCAAAGTACGTTTGTGATTGATTGATCCCGTTAGATGTGCCATCACAACGGTTTTATAATAAAATGAACTACGGGGATTCAGGACGTCCTGGCCTATCCGACTGTTTTGAGCCTCAGTTGAAATTCGATTTGGAATGATGACAAAATAAGTTTGACAACGCACTCACCAATTTCAAGTAGAGTAAGAATAATCCCAAAAAAGTACCCGGGGGAAAAAATCACATGACTCATCAGGTTCATCTTCTCGTTTTTCCAAAATTCCCGAACATTAACCCGCGAAATAATTCGTTAGAAACGGTTGCGTTTTCTGGGTGCACACCGGAAGCGCAGCCAATGCCGAATGACAAGTACTTTGCAAAAGCTGACACGAACGAGTAACCAATTGGTTTTCCCATGTGACAATGCGATTAGCTTTCACTAGAAGATCGATACAACACGTGTCTCAATCTTGTAAGCTACCATGGGAAAAGCTAAATTGACACGGTTTTAGAGCAATATATCATTAGACTCTAACACGGGATACAACAATGCCCTCCTAAATGTCGCACGACATAGTAAGCAATACGATGTCACGATTTGTGAATATATTGTAAAATACAAATACTTTTACGAACTACGTACCGTCGAACTCCATGAGCCTCAAACAGTCTTGGGTCGCAATTCACGTCATCATCTAGCCGATGAAGTAACATTTACGTGCATACATACCATTGTCATGAGCAATTGAGAGTCGCATGAAAAACTAATCAATCATTTTATTGTTCAGACTTGGATTGATTATACGCTTTCGCTTTGATTTGCTGATCAAGCTTTCTTTTGTGTTGGTATTCAGCCGTGCGACTCGGTTGAGCAATCAACAATTCTGCTCGCAGTGAGTTTACACCAAAGTAAGTATTGCAGCTTGAGATGAAAGCGCAGTTTCTGCTTGGTTTAACACACTGTGACCTCAATACCACCTAGAAAAATTGATTGAACACCGCGAATGACAGAAGCTGCTTCAAACCGTAAGTTCAAACTCAACACCACAGCGATCGAATGACACTAAATTCTGAAGAAAGCAAGATTTAGTCCGATTTCATTAACGGCTATTTCTATCCGAGCTGTCTGTCAATCACAATGTATGGGAAAGATTACGACGGGAGTAAAAATCGAATAGCAGTCAAACTTACGCTCTTCCGATGCATTTCTGGCCTCGTGAGGACTATCACATGCTCCTGTGAGAGGCTCGAGTCGACAGAAGATTGTAATGTGACTGCTTTTGTTCTTTCGGATTGGACGTGAAACGAATTGGACATGTCGTATGACTGAGTCGATGATGACCGTCTGGAAGTCTCGGATGGGACAGCATTTATGGACTGTGTGGATTCGTGATGAGAGACCGACCGTGACGGTGCCTGGCTGATCTCGGCGACTTCGTCTCCACCGTCACCACAGATGTTTGTATGGGGCAATTCAGTTGGCGTTTGTACAGTAGCAGTGGTCAACTGTCGTTCTCGCATTGAACCAAATCGTGCGACCAGAGATTGTCGTATAGAAGAGAGTCGACTGTAGAGCCAGTTAGTTGGGACGGGAGGCGGTTCACCGGGAGGTTTCGGGAATGGCTCAATCCAAGTGCTCGGACGAGATGAAGGATCAACACTGTTTGCCTCACTTATAGCCACATCATATGCGAGTGGACTCGGATAAGAAGCAGCTCTCTGGGCAAGTGTAGTTTCGAAGCGGGATGGCTGTGGGGTGCTTTTGACAACTACCGGTTCTTCCTCAGTGGCCAATGGATACTTATCAAATTCTGAGTAATCTGGTGGAGGTTGATCGGCAATGCTGTAACCAAACCAAAATGCAAAAAAAAGAACTCGGTAAAATGTTTGCAAAACATATAACCACCAAGTTTATGAATAAAGATGCTTGTCTTTTTTTGTTTATTGACCTGGAGGAAGTCCGCAAGCGATTAGAAAATCAAGATAAATCCTGCTCGTCACATCTACAACCTTTCCAATGACAAATAGAATAGTTCACCAACGAAACCCCCAAGGAATGACTAAATTTGGACGCAGATTTAAACTGGATGAATTTCTAATGGTTCAAAATCATGGAAAAATAACGATGTGAACATGACTGCAACGTGAACGAGCAACGCGTACCAGAATGCCGAGTCGAATATCAAGAGATCCGCCCGTACGGAAATTATAGATAACAAGCTATGTGGTGTGGTAGAGTGGCCAGAGGTTTATTTGCATTAGAAATCATTCCTGAGGAACACCATTTCAGATATTTGCCTTTTTTACGGCTTGTATTTACGTCGGTTTCACTCCATACATAACCGAGTTTTGAGATGAACACCAATCAAAACCGGATCAGATGCCCTTCCAACTTGAAGGCTAACGACTAAAGTGTCAATAGCGAAAGCACTGTTCACTCTGACTATCGCCAACAGGAGTCGATCGTGGCGAACTGCTTCAACCTGCGCCCCTTCACGAGTTGTTCACCGACTTGGTTCGAAAGACTTCGTACATTTATTGATCAATCCTCTGCGGACGTTTAGTGATCAGAAGACTGTTCACCTATCCCAGATAGACAAGTTTTGTTAACTAAAACTGGATTGATTTTTCCTGACAAATGATATCACTAAGAGATTCGTATGATCAAGTGTGAACAAATGCACTCATAACCGCACACATCCCTTTCGATCCTGATCGATTTAGCAGAAAAGAAATAGGATGACACAAATCATTGCCTTGGTAATATCAGAACAAATTTTCCCGCAACCAGTCATATTAGACTCAGGAACATTGAAAAAAACAAGCTTGGCATACGTCATTTGTGTGTTTGGTTAGAAAAACCACCCTTAAAGGATATGCTGATAGACCGGGTGGAGTGAGACCAACCCAAGAAAGGAAAATTAGAACTAGGGATTGAATGAATAAGCTGCGTCGGCGATCATATCCGATAGTTGACTCACTGAGCCTATAACACGTGACAAACGCAAGACAAGAGGTTTTGGTGCGACAAATACCATTCATCCGTTTGTAGACAAAAGACAATCAAAGCTCAAAATCTGGGGCCAGGGAAGCGTGTGTAGACAAATTCAAACATAGTGCAACAATTTCAGAAAGAATCGTTCTAAAAAGCACAGGTCTGATTCAAACACATTCGTATAAAGAACAAGTGTCCTCATCCTGTTCCGGGTCCAGCTGATGAAACGTTTTTAAACCAAGTTGGGATATATTACTGCGGTTCACAATACCAAAACAAATTTGCTCAATAATGGTGTCTCGTCATTGGGATGACTTGGCATGAACTAGGTTTGTGAGTCACAACCGTCTTCATTACGAGACCGCGATTTTTTATATCTGAATACGCCTATTATTATTCGATTGTGTCAAGACGACGGAGTACAGAATGACTACTAGCGGATGTAGTACTGAAGGCTGGCAAATAATGTTTGTCCAAATTAGGCCATTTCAACATTGAAGGGAGGAAAAATCGCATTAAAATGAGCGACTTTAAAGTGGATGTGAGTGATCGGAAGTTTAGATTGAGATCAAAGGGCTGCGATAAGCCTCCATCGCTCATGATGCATGTCATTGGCCAAATGGTCGTATCGGTTACCAATTTATCGTTGGTCACTTTTATTCTCAAACCCCGTGTGTAAAGAACTAGGACAGACCTCAGTCGTGCATCGCGGGCGCTAGTGGACGAGCTCTTTTCACAAGAAGTAAAAAGACAGGTGACCAATCGTGGGCTGGTGACTGGTGCAGTCAGCTGACCGATGAAATGCACCAAAGGCGAGGGAGATGTTACGCACCCTTTTGTTTTCCAATTACAATTATAGTTCATCATTTCAGTGTTATTTTTCCTGAATTCAATTTTGAAATGGTATATTGACACATATGTGTCTATGTCGACTACAGTTAATCTAATAGGTCCAATGTATCCGTTTCCATTGTGTTTATCTGTTTGAGTCTACTCAATCTTTTGTCTTTGAGCGACTTTTTATAATCTATTCAGATAAATGTACCGCTTGATTCTTTCTCAGGGATTCAATGGTTTGATTACAAATCTGTGCTCAACCAGATCCTGCATTAGCATCGAAATTTTGTTTCTACGTTGAACACGACAGTACGGAACACGGTCGGAAATCAAAAAGACCCGATTGAAATGGGTGCACGTTTTCGAGTTGGCAGCATTTAAAGCACCAGGGTGCAAAGTAGAACATCCATCCTACGCAATGTGAGCAGACCGGTGTCGAGTAGTGTCACCAGTTTGTTTGATAGTCATTCCACAGGTAACAACGGACGGAGGGGAGGAGGTTTCGAGAGTTTCTCAGTTAGATAAGGATGATGCGTGAATTAACTCCGAAAAGTCTACATCACTTGATCACAGATTTACGTAGGCGCAGGCACACATGTTTGCTATCAGGACCACAGTATTGGGAACAGTTAGTTTATTGACTCGAGTCAAGCGGATTGTATTGTTTGTTTTAATGTCGTTCGAGCAAACCAAACGGCACTGATTCAATTCACGACACTGCGAGGTCGGTTTACCGTCACTGGTCTACCTCGCACAATAACAGATCAAGACAACGGGAACACTACGCGTTCAGCGAAACAAGTTATGGGGAGCAAACCACAAGCGTGAGACAGCTGGATAGGGGGAAAGGAAAGTGCTGATTTAGTTTCGTTTCGTTAGGTCATCCCAATGGATGACGAAGGACGGAAGTTTGGATCCCATCCACACAAAAGAGCCGTCGCTTCTGGACCACCGGATGAACCGAATCACAAGCAGCCGGTCCTATCGCAGCATTGGCGAATGGATTCAATTGCCGGGAAGGATTGACAACTCGGGTGTTGACCGTTCATTAAAATGGCCCAAAAACAGGGAACATACTAACATGTTTTGGAACCTGAACATGAGGCAATTTGTCCAGGTATTGCGTATTTTGCAATACTGAACAACGATCAGTCTCCAGAATCCACCGGGAAAATCCGTTGAAATTCACATAGTCAGATTTTTTAATTGTTTCGAAATGGTCGTCGTTCATCATCACAATGTGTTTATATCGTTAGTAACATTTACGTGAGGATTGGAATTCACCGGGATAAGGCCCCGAATCTGGGTGATGCAAAAAACCGCGTGCGGCTTGCATCGGGCGCGATGCCAAGACAATACCGAAGATAGATTTAATGACCTATTGTCCGAAGTGCTAGGGGTTTTGTGAAGTCGAGGAACTTGTGTTAGTTTTGGATGGTTATCGACCATGTTAGGGGAGATGCTGGGAGCCGATTTGCGAGTACTACTTTAGAATTCAAAATCAATCAAGCATAACAGCGAATTGGAGGAATCGAAAACAGATCATGCATGTTCGTAATCCGAGAATGATGTGCACTGTCATATGCATGTACCTGTAGTCCGCTTCATCTCATAGTTCCCGATCATCCCTTGGTATGAAAGGTACTTTGTTCGGACGGGCATTTAAATATACCCAAACAATAAACACTTTCGTGATCACACCCACACCCACACACACACACACATACTCATACACACACACGTTCACAACGTCACACAGTAAAAAAGTTTCATTCAATCGACGGTATCTGGTCTCGCTCAGCTATTCATCCTGATTTGTAATTCTCTCGATATCGTGAAGACGAAAATCCAATCCGAGTAACCTTGTTTGAGAAGTACTCATTCCGGTGACTTTAATCTAACCCATCGCATTCCTAGTCACTCGGACCAAGCATATCTCAGCGTTTCCAATTAGAAACTACCGGACAGAATTGCTAAATTTTCGCGAGTCAGTTTGTTTACCCTGTCGTATACCGGTTGAGGCCGTTGTTCTTGTTTCAACCTCATGACTCTGTTCCAGGGGGGGGGATAGTGCTTTGTTCTCAGATTGGCAAGGTACTGATAGTTTCCCAGATGCATTAGAAATTTATTTATTTAAACGAGCAAAATTCAAACAAAACGAGCAAATAAATCAATCGGATGGACATCCAGTTTGTACTCAAAAAGTAACATGCTACAACCACCGGTTTAGGACCGGAATGTAATTTCTGATGACTCACTCAGCCTGGGGTAGCGTTGCATCAATTCGGAGTGGCTTACAAAAATATGACATTAATTAGAGAAAATGAAGGACTGTATTTCGTTTTTATCCATGCGATGGGTCAAATAGAAAATTTACGTAAAAAAGAGAGCAAATGTGTGTGTGTGTGTGTGTGTGTGAACAAAATCAGGTAACAAATACAGGAGAGGACGACATCTGACAAACGTGCTGTGTGCAAAAAACAATTTGAGATTCGCGAAGCTTCATATTACGTGCTTACGCCTTACATTTATGGTCAGAAACACTGGTTTTGGAGCCTCATTTAATTTTGCTTGAGCACAATGAAAGTGGATGGACAGTGGATTGACAAAATGATTAAACAACTGATTAATTGAAATAAATACGCAAGGGATTCTTACTGATGAACTGGCTTAAAAGACATAATTGAAAAAGCTGAAGATCAGTCCTGTAGTAGACAGGTTGATGAGCACAAACGCCTTGCACATCAAAGTTGACCTTGTAGTGAGATCGATTTTCTACTGTGACGCAATACATCTATTTACACATACACGCAGGTAAAAATTCAAGACCCCATCAACTAAAGCTCATTATCTGAAGAAAAACATCATCTTTATATCGTGTTGAGGCCAAATGTACTATTGCTGTTACAAATTCAACGAAAACTGGTCTGTACAATGGCAGTGACGGTTCGATCGCAAATTGATTGCCGTCGACAAATGCGTATTTTGTGGTGCGGTCGATCGGAAATCTTGTCTATTCGGATGAATATTCCCCTAGTAGGATGAAGTAAGATGAAACGTAGGAATCGTGTAAGCGACCGATTAAAGTAAGATTTTTGCTACAAACAGTGCCAGCAGAACGACACTGACAGTTTAGCAAGACTGCAGACCAAAAGATATATATATATATATATATATATATATATATATATATATGAATTCGGACGAATTGGTGAATGTTTGTGTCGTATTGATGTACGGCTTTTAGGTTAGCATAACTGAAACACATGAGTGTCACTGCATCTGCCTGAGTGGTGTGCTTCGACGGGATCCGAATGCGCGTGTGGACTAATGGGGATTATTTTCGTTCGCATAAAACAAAAGTTTAATTTTCGACCCAGTCAGGTGATAAATTGATTAATTTAAAAATTTTGTAAACAAAACAACAGGAAAAGAACTAACAAATCCGCGAAGTGCGATTCAATAACCACTCTAGGGGGGGAGGGTAAGTGATCGTTTCATCAGAAGAAATTTTCCAATGATGATGTACAAGACATTGGAACAGTTGTTGCATTTCGCATGACTTGGTTGGTTCTGTCGTCACCATTACCAATTGCACCAGTCTGACGAGTGGGTATCGTGAAAATCGAAAGCCGTGGCGCAATACATTTGATATGCAAATATAAACCCTTAGTCGCCGTGAAGATGTATTCGGTCTGATAGTACGAAAAAAATGCCTTAGGTACTTAGCAAGTTAGATTTCAGCCTTATCTACCGCAATCCGTATCGATTTGTTCGGACAGGCCGAGTATTGTATGAACGCGTCAAACGAATGTCTGCTAGAATCCCCACCCCCGGGGTCACATGTTTACCTGATTTGACCAGTGATAAAGGCTTCTTTTGACTAGTAACTCTTTATACATGACACTGACAAGATTCACTGTTCGTTCAACCGGTCTTCTCAAACCTTGTCGTCCGCACGCAGATTGATAACCACCGGTTTCCCTATCGGTCATCATGATGCACTCTGTATGATAGACGATGTCTTTTATCGATGTCCAATCAAATGGGGTCCTTCAAACGCTCTTTGGAGTCGTACTGATATTGGACAAATGAACATTTGAAAAACTCGATTGGTCCTGTGCGAATCGATCGACAAATTGGAACAAATGTGGACAAATTATTGTTATATTCAGTTCATTTAAGAAACCCATCCAAGCAACTGACGACAACATTGTAAACAATAGGAATAAACTTAAAAAACATTGTTATGGTAACCAGAAATGTGGCAGCAGTTCCAGGTGTAAAAGTTCCATGCAATTTGTTTCAATAGTTCATTTATCACGGGGCGAGTTGTTGGATTCTTATGGGGGACTTTTAAACAATAGCAGAGGCAACTTCACACGGACAATTGGGATATGAAGAGAGACAAAAATGGGCGATGTACACGGAATGTGGATTTAGAAGAGATGTTTCTCCGACGGGGCTAACGCAACATAAAACTAGTTGGGCGATGCAGTTACCATTTGGAACGTTCTGGAAGTGAACGCATACTTTGTGGGTGGTTGAGAAAAAAGTGACCAGGGCGAAGTTTCAAAACACGAGAAGGGAACAGTTGGCATATGCATTTCCACATTTTCGCGATCAGGAGGCCCGGAATCAAATGCCACACGTGCGCCAAGCACTTCTATCAGTAGGCACATCGCTTTCGTTTGCTTAATATTACAAAATTACTCGGATAATTATTGGAGTTCAGAAAAGAAACGTTTGTTCGCAAATCCGGCCGGAAACATGATACTACAACAATTACGGTCGAATCAACAACTACTGCTGTTGGTGCCTGGGATTTCCGTGAGCGGACCAGTACGGCCCGGTCAATTTTATCCGCGACCGGAACAAAAGTAGTCGCAGCCCGTGTGAGCTCAGTTTCCACACTCGTGAGCACAGAAGCCTCGTTACTACGTTGATCCTAACTTCTAATGCTAACCTATAAATCAAAAGTTTGAAACATCCCAAATTCCCTTGTATTCCAAAATCACCAGATCTGAGACACATTCGAGATTCAGGGTAGAGCTGCTTGTCACGTGGAGAGCCTATCGACTGGTGATGAGGGCAGAATCGCTAACATTAGGGGAGTGTGAGCCCGATTCTTTGAGTAAACGGCCGCGGACAAGCAGCGGCAGTATCGAGGGCATGGTGGGTTGTCTCCGGGCCAGCGTTCTCCCAAAAATAAAGGCCAGGATTTGCTTGGGGCCTGTGGCGCAGTGAATGTTGCCCTCAGCACGATGAAGCCACGGCCCCTTGTCGAGTTCCACCAACCTGGCGAGGTTTTCCAGAAGGACCACAAGAAGCGACAAGCCTCTCATCGGCTCAGGTGGGGCACCACTGCTGTCTTTCAAGTGGCGCTTGGTTCCGCAAAGGTTATGGGTGCAACCTGTAATAAGCAGGCCTATTCCAGACTGGGTGACGGGGTAGTATAACAGACTACAAAGCGATCGTGGCCTAAGGCGGCCAGTTCAGGTTACGACGGCCGAGTCGGACGAGTTACGACGGACGAGGTGACATGTGTCGTGAATTCTACACAGACGATGAGCCCAGATCTGCAATCAGATTAGTCCATATATATATATAATGAGTGAAAATATATGCAGCTCAAGTTGCATATTTTTAGAGTTGAGAAGGCGAACACTGAGTTAATACGTTTATCGTATTAACTCAGTGTACGCCTTCTCAACTCTCTCTCTCTATATATATATATATACATTCAAAATACCTTACTGCAATCTGTATACTCATCAACCACGTTAATCCTACAAGTCAATAAATGGTTTATAGATTGGTTAAACAAACAATTTTGGCGCATCAGTCGTAGCCGCAAACAGCCAAAGAAGAAGTGCAGAAATTTAGCTTTAGAAATTTCGAAAATCCCCAGGCAAGTAGACCCTGCAGAGAAGCACAAGTCTTGTGAAAACAAACCATATTGCAATAACTCAGTTCCGAAAGATTTCAACTCAAACATGGGAGACTTGCACGATTTTGCTTCTTACACGCAACCAGGTGAGCTAGGTGACCAGCTCGGAAAACTTTGCGAATTAGAGCATGCTAGATGGTCCCCGTTTCCGGGACTAATTGGACCTATGGCAATTTACTCCAAAAGAACGTTTGTGTAATGTGCAATGTGTGTGTGTGTGTGTGTGTGTGTTGTGACTACCAAAATATGTACCTGTAGGTTTGATATCTAAATGCGCGAACAGATCATCTTATCATTTTCAAAGGTTGAACGTGTGAATTACACGTGGTTATGGGATAATTACGAAATAAGAGTCATGCCGACAAAAAAACGTTAAGAGTGCACACAGTTCAATAATGTGGGATTTTGCGATGATTAGACAACCTTTACCTCGACGGACATGTGATGAATGGGACAGTCTTGATGAGACAATACACACACACACACACACGAACCCTAATCAGCTAGCTGTTACGGCGTATCTTCCGCAAATGTGCTGCTTTTCGCGTCAATCGATCAGCGGCCCAGTAGTCACATGACGCCTCCGTCAAGTAGCGCACAATTTAGGAAAAAAAGCAGACGCGGTAATCAAAAACGACGGAGAGCATGCTAATTAGTCGGGAACAAGGTGGGTGAGAACGTTGAAGACGGTTGATGGTATTGGTTTGTGAAGTGACGGGATTGACTAGAAGCGCTCGTGGCTGCCCCTCAAAATCTGCCAGTGTGTACGCACATGTGTGAGTGTACGTGCGCGCGTTCGCCTGAGGAAATGCGACCTTCCACGTGAGAAATGACGGCGAAAAATAAGACGGCTGAGGCCCACGTGAGACAGGGGGTTCCAGTTTTGGGACTGCTTCCATTTGCACTTTTACAAATGACTCGATCTAAACGTAACTCTAAACCGCATAATTCATGTCAACAAGAAGAAAAACGGATTCACTAGCCACACACTCGGTCCACTGTTGTCATGTTCACACTATCATATTGAATGAAGTAGAAACGTATCAAAGTGCGGCTGGGTTTCGAAAATCAAGACTAAAAGGAAGCGTTTAAGGCACTTCGTCGAGGGCATTCATATCCTCATCCTCCCACTAACCTAGCCTTGAATCTGGCCTAATTTGTTCGCCAAGTCGGCATCTACAAGTTTGGAGCCTCTAGCGCAGTGACATCTCCTCCTTACCTCCAGACAACGGGAAGTGAACCGGCCTAGTCAGCACTTGCGCGTGGGAACATTATAAAACGAACGAAAGCGCAGTTCAAAAGAGTCCATTCTGAAAATATCGGAGAGTCATTTTTCGACGTGGTTTGACCAAGTAAAAATGCGTTATAGAACACCGCATTCTTCACATTCTCCTATTACCAATTCTCCGATTTGGATCAATATGTTTAGTTGGAATAGCAGACATTCCACGTGGAACCAACCAGTTGATGAGTCAATTGCATGAAACAATTGATGGTATTTGGGGTTTTACCCTTGAGTGACCGACTAACGCCGTGTGTGAATGCGTGTGTTAGCGTTGACGCTTTCAGCTGACTGACTCCGAGCAGTGCTCACCGATTTTCTCTTTACTGATATTCTTTCACGGGTTATTTTCAGATCCGATCACACTCGTAATCTTCAACTACGGTTGTTTGTGTACACAGGTTGAAACGTGCACAGCCACGTTTTACCTACTAAACGTTTTACATGCTCTGAGCCCGAACAAGTGCCTCTCCAGGATATTCTCTGCAAAAGAAAGCACGATATCACGTTTTCGAACGATCAAATCTAGGCATTTGACCAGGATGCCTTTGAACTGCAACCACTCGTCGAACTGATCCCCTGAGGTGTCACTGCATGGGTATGAAATTCGCATGCGATTGGGGTATAGCGCATTTTCATCCCGGGAAATATAGTTAATTGTTTTGTTTGACAATTGCAAAAGGTGTCCAATCGAAACATCCGAGAAAAGACGACCGACTCGGAATTTCGTCGAACGGGGGAACATATTCTGTTTTTTGCGCTACATTTTTAGTAGACAACTTTTTTTTCGATCTGGTTATACGCGTCCGAGTACGCCTTTGATGATCATGACCAAGAAGAGAATGACCAATTAGAACTGTTTGTCTGTCAGCATATCTCGCTGACGTTCTGTTACTATGGTTTCTCTAATTTGAAAAAGATCG
The DNA here is from genome assembly GCA_008360955.1 of Fasciolopsis buskii. NCBI lineage: Eukaryota > Metazoa > Platyhelminthes > Trematoda > Plagiorchiida > Fasciolidae > Fasciolopsis > Fasciolopsis buskii. Next base: position 78,253 of record LUCM01000110.1, read on the forward strand.
CTTCTCATCCTATTTTCCCGTCCATAAACGATAACCCCCAATCCGCTCACATTTCTTCTTAACCGCGTGTGACAGTCCTCCCCACCGTACAAAGATTAAAATTAAAATCAACCCGATCTATGGTGTACTTAATCGATTGACCTCAAACTCAGGCGTATGGAATTCCGAGCTCGATGTGATTGATTCAGCCTCATTTAATTTGGTATTGGCCAAATTAATGGCGCCCGGATAGCACATATTGAACAGTACAACATTTCCAACGTCGTTGGACTATTCGTAATGAAAGCTACCATAATTAAGTAGTGGTTCGCTTGGTCCGTCTTTGAACCCGGTGGTAATTGTGTGAATTTTCCTATTTGTGTTCATTATCAAGTGTCGAAATAACTCTCGTGATAGTGAATTTCATTCTTGATTCAAAGCAAACATTACCGTGTTATATGTGAAAAGGATTGACAGTTCTAATCTACACAAAATCAGTCCAAATAAGCTTATTTACATCAAAGTCACGTGATCTGGGATATCACGGCGAACTTTGCGCGCGCGATTTGCTTGAGACCCGTGCAAGAAGAGTAATCTGTGGGCTTGGGAATCATCGTCGTGCGGGAATGAGTGAAATCTAACGCAAAACCGTTTATCATGCGGCATTACCGCCCAAATAATCATTAGGCAACCATAGAAGCATTGTATAACTGTTGTATCTTTGCTGGCAATTAGCATTGAGTATCACCCCGCCCATACTGGACCACAAAACCGGGACGAATGGGTATGAATTCAACATCATAAATATTAGGCTACTAAAGTTGGTGTTGGACTTCATCTAATGATATGGTACCAGCGGAACGTCCCACTATAGGAGTGCATTGATCTGCCCTGGTGGTCTGTGGTCATAAAATTCAGTGTTCCTAATTCTCTGATGATGTCCATCAATCTAACCGGCAAGGTTATCATTACACAAATCCGATCATGAATTTCTGAATGAGTATCGGGGCATCAGAGCGGAGTTGTGAAATCCGTATGTATGATTCAATACATGTGATCTCAACGAAGCTCAATACTGTCTCCTTTGATTTTTGCCGACATGTGGTGGATGTTTTGTAGTCTTATTGCCACTCCTGCTAGACCCAGCAACTTTAGTCAGTCCTCCCCACGCCTCCACACCTGGGCCGTCAACACGGTATTCATTTGTTTGTTATAACGGGACTATCTTAACCGTTACGCTTGGGTTGGGGCGCACCGGGCGACTGGCCACGGTCTCTCGGGTTTCAGTGTCACCTCTTTGGCATCCGCCCCCCCCCAGGCCTATGAATGTATCACGGAAATCGAATTACCTTCACCGTGCTCGCAAACTAATGTAATTGGCTGATTCCGACTTTCCTTTTACGGATTTCTGGCCCGCGCGTCTTCTCACCTGATGCCAAAGCGGCCGGTCAATCAGCCCTGTTTTTCGGACATAGCCCCGCCTCATTGTTGCACGACTCATCGTACAAAACCTCGTGAAGTCCTGGCGTCGGTCCGTAACGTAAGCTTACAATGGGTGGCGTGACAATTATATCTACAAATTGGCATCCTCAATTCACTAAAATAGATTGACGACCCATGGATGTTGGGCCCACGTGACTCGCTTACCGAATGCGGAGGCAGTCATGCGGAGGTGGAGCTAGATCAGCTTCTATCTCACTACTCTTGCCTTTTTGTTTGGCACTCCCTAAACGGCCCAACGGTAGCTGTACATAGCATTCGATTAATGACCTCGGATTGGATTAGCAGCCTGCAAAGACGTTTGTTCGTTTCGATCGAATCCTTATGTGCGCATTCCCTCCCCAATTCAAGACCACGTTTTTACACAATCTTCACGAGTTTACAGATGTGTGAGGTGGAATCACCAGAGAACTAATCACATACTAAAACACACGGAGTGCCTTGGAATCATTATAATGCACTGCTGTTCATTTCCCCATCTGCCGATTACGTCACCGTCCACCATAATTGTAGCTAATTCACAACAAATCTTAACATTTCATAGTGCACATTACAGTTCCCCAGAGGTTAAATTTCAAATTCTATCTGTATGAATTTATTTTCAAAAAGCCAGGTTGTGTAATTCGATGCATGTGAAATCCAATCAATGAACATCATCGATTTCACTGTAAAGTTCAATTTTTTTAAAGCTGATTCTTATTAGGAAGCTCACCAATGAACCGCATGATTGGCTGATTGACCAACTGATTGATTAAATGACTGATTGTTTGGCTCTCTGGTTGACTGACTGGTCGACTGGATAATAGACTGACTGATTGATTGGTCGATTGGTTAGTGAAGTGGAGGTCCATCTAATTTTTAAAAAGGTCGTTTTATAAACCAGTCGTTTTTATTCGAATAGAGGTGTGTGACTAATCTACCCGATGCAACACCTTCATTTACATTTCATTGATGCTGGAACAATCAAGTTATCAATGGTAACAATAAGCAGCATTCAAACAAGGGTATTTCGGTCATGAACAGACCAAGTGATATCACGATTCGTCAGTTTCTTGCTTCAGAAGTCTTGTTTATCGTTGTCGCCAGCTCTGAAGTCTTCAGTTGGACGCCTCGACTTTATTTCAATCCCAACGCTGCTAAATCAAGCGAGAACGATCAAATGGGCAGTGAACAGTCAGCATGACAATTCTCTTTATTGGTCATGGTCAAATGGTTTTTATAGGTCCACACAAGACAGAATTATTTAGCCGATGGCCCTTCTAATGGGCTCATTGTCCATATTTTGGTCTTTATATCAAACGCTTCCCTCGCTCGCGCCTCTTAGCCGGTCACAAAACCAGATCACTCAACCCGCAGAATAAGGCACCTAGTGAGCTGCTAGTGAGCTGTTCATCAGTTTACACTCTGTCCAATTCCAAGTCCGTGTATTGTTCAGCTGAAGTCAGAGGCGTTTGGCCGTCAGTCCTGTTCTTCTGGCAATAGTCTTGCTTTGCTTCTGTATGACTTATCGCGCCGTAGCGAAGCGGCCCTAGACTTGTGGCATCCGCGCTTAGTTTGCAGCGAATATTTGCCCGAATAAAGCGCACTGTGGGTATGACAACAATGTAAATAAAATCATCGGACGAACACACGTTAGCGGTCACAGCTGGCGCTTTATTTCTGTTTCTGAATGATCCCGCCCGACTGGGGGTCAAACGCTATGCGTAGGTGACCGAGATATATGTGGAGAGGGTACTTTAGGCGGTTCTTCGGATCGCAGTGTACTCATGTGTTCAGACTAATCACTAATCGTTTTTCTCATCTCTAGGTTACGGAGACTAGCATACATAAATTTGAAGGCACACATTCACATCCACCTCTAAAAGATTTAATGACCTTGCCGCTACGCAGTCAAAAGGGGAACAGTTGACCTGTCTCAATGGAAGAGCAGCTGAAATCGAATTATTTCCCTCCGTGCCGTTGTGAAAAGTTGGTCACGTTTCAATTAATTCGTCTGCTGTCTGCGTCCTACAAGACATGGGAAGTGTTTGCTGTCCCATTTTAAACGGTAAAACTAGGAGTGAGCTTGCCAACCTAAAACAGGTGCATGACAGATTCCCGTTGCATTTATGAGTGCCCAAAGCTCCGGGATCACTGTGCTGAAACATTGGATATTTATATGCCCCTTTTCGATGACACTTTGGTGCAGAAAATTTCGAATCTGTCTGGTAAACCTTTAAACAACAAACGAGAGACGAACTGGGGAGTCTATGAAAATGTATCTGGAACAGAGGACGAAGTGTTGCCACTCTGCTTTCAGGCTTTGATCATTTCAATGCAGATCGTGGCTTGGTTGGTTCAGGTAATTTGTTGTTAAGACCTGGGAATTCATCGGTGTGCTAAATGAGGTATTTAAATTCAACCGTACCGGTTGTTTGAGGACTGTAAGTTTTCCAGCCTTCACAATGGTAATTTTTAGGGCTAAAAATATACGCTTATTGCAATAGGCTAAGAGGAGAGTTCATTCGTGAACGGGTTCAAAACATGGGTACCCAAACATGACAATATTTGCTCGATCCAGCAATTCGTTGTCCCGACTTACTCCCACACATATAGAGTACAAGCAAACTGATGTACAAATGCTGCTGAGATAATGAATCCCCCCAGAAGATCCGCACCTTCAAATACCGTCAAAGTTTGCACAGATGTTCGGACACTACCAAACAGTTGTTCCATCGGCTAGGACTAAGTGCATGATTGGACCATGTGTGCACGTTGACCACACGTTAGTCCGCCAGGCAACTTGTCTTCAACCAGTTGGTCATTAACTCCGGATATACCGATTGCCGCGGAGGTTAAGTTGAGTTTAAGGAGCCCGCCATTTTTGCTCATCACACTGTACAAATCGTCGTTCGTACAGGGGACGTGAGGGCCAGCCTATGTAGGAATACATCGAACAATAGCAAACCGCAAAAGAGATTAGGAAACGGACTGATCAGGATTTGAACGTGTTCTTGAGTGTCACAGGAGGTGATGATCATCAACAAAAATTGCAAAGACAACCAGAGAAGCAATAGTCGTCTGATTTTTTGAACGACTGTTAATTCTATTGCATAGCGTGCAGCTCACGTGTGACCCTGTCAACTCGGGCCAATATTCACAGCACACTTTCGGCCAGCGTGTGTTGTCAATAATCAGTGCCTCTAAACGCATAATTTAGGCGAGGCTTTCACAAATAAGATTTGCCCCCGGATCACAGTCAGTCTGTCAGGATAGTTCGTATATGCACAACAGTACAAATTAGTCCACCTTTGGATGAGCACCAGGCAATAAGTTGGCGCGATGCTGATAGCACATTACTGCTTTGTCGAAAATAAGACGACAACTGTGTTTATTGTCGCAGGCATGAAAACAGTGTAACCTGCGGCTGACTGATTGATCGCAGACCGTTTGTGGCCAATTCTATAATCGGAAAGCCATCAAGAATGATCGGACGCGATATAATCACCTACTTGGCCGGGTGAAAATCTGTGACATCGTCTATGCAATCAAGAATTTCACCACTGGACGTTGAACTTCCAATGAACTATCATCCGAAAGTCAAAAGGCCAGTTGTCCATGTACGGTGCGAGCAAACTCGTCCGCAAGCAGTCGACGGGCAGGCTGGCTTAAGAGCGTGATGTTGAAAGGAGACGAATGCGACGTCAGGCTTAACCATGACTGACATTATCGCAATGTGTACGTATTCGAGTGGCACCACACACGAGCTAGAATTAAAGCGTCTAGAAAATCGCAGTGAACTGGCACAACCAGACAAAACAATCAACAAACTTTTAGAACGACGTTTCTATATGACTGTGTAGTCGGCTGTTCACAGTCCCTTTCCCATAGAATTTTAGTCGATTATAACAGTACTGGAATTATCCGCCAAATATTTCGTGAGTCTCCGGTAGTATGTAAACATTTCCGGAGAGTACGGCTACCAGTGTATTTGAGCACATTAGAACCGAAGGTAGCAAGCGTGCATTAATACGAAATTTGCCCCGTGTCAGTGAAGTGGACTCTGGACGGTGACACGATCAAACTACCAAGGCGGATTGAGGCAGCATGGTTTCGTTTTCCTTTTTGACTGTACACATTCCACATGTGCGTGAGTCGCCACGCGTGTGCACATGATACACTAGGTCCCGAACGCACCGATTGCGGCAGAGTCAGCTGGTCGACAAAGCTCACGTGATAGGTACAATTCGAATTTTAATTCATCCATATGTGTGTGTGCAGTCGCCTAGGTCTTCCAAGGTCAACCAAACTTCAATTGGTAACGGTAGCATTAATCCGTGAAACAGGCGTACCTCAATCACGAGGAGTCAAAAGCAAAGCTTCTCGGTTCTTCTAGGTTAGCCGGTGGTTGGGTCGATGACGGGGGAAAAAACGACACATTCACCAGAACCACGTTGTTCAGTTTGGTAACTCGATGATCCGATGGTTTTTGCAGTGACGAAAGGAAATAATACACCAAATGTCGTGTCATAGACGAAACGGTTATGTCAAAATCTCCGCTTTGTCGGTTGAAATTGCAACAAACCATCATTCACTCGGGTTTTCAAATGAAACAAAATTGATTCTCAAAAAGATTAGCAAATGTGACTGCAAAACCGATCTGTTGGAATATCCATCAACGTGGTCGCGTCACGGAGTTTATGATCTCACGCAAATTAGACAGTGTGTTATCTTGCAATATCAACAATGTCAGCCGTGAAAATTCGGTAGAATTTTTGCTGGTTCCGGGAAAAGATGTTGGGAATCCTGCAAGAAGGACCAATTAGGTACCAGTGGTGTTTGCGACTGATGTTAGACGAACAAGTCACGTGATGTCCTGCCACTTGACCTCGTTTATACCGGTAACATACACCCATAGCGGTGGTAAAGAATACACAAAATAAACCGTCTCGCCCAGGTTAACAGACAGGTTCTGGCTACCTTTTACCTGTCTACTGCAAAGAAGAAATTTGAGCGAGTTAAACGTGGGGAATGATGGAATCGGTTCAGTTCCTCCTATTAGGTTTGTTTACGCTGCTCTCTCGAAACGTTATCCAGCCGACAAAGCGGAAAAAGAGTAAAAGGAATATTTCGAAAACTTGAGTATTCAAGAATGCCACATTCCCTGTATGAAGAACACTGGACCGGTTGCTAATTACGCTTCAGCGTATTTGAAAATGTTCCTGTCTTTGTTTCAATGGATGACAACGCAGAGCACTATCAGAAAGTTTTACACAAAAATGCACTCCGCTGTAACGGTGAGACTGCACGACCAGAAATGGGCATAGAATCAGGAATGCTAAATGAAAACTTTATTGCTCTACTCACACTCCCTCAACTTCTCATAACGATTTAAATCATATAATGGCACGAAAAACTTTGCTCCTAAGTAAACTAACAATTCTAATTGGTATCATAACTATCGTTGTTTCTATTAGTGATTATTTTTGCTATGTCGTTTGTAAAAGGACAGTAAATATGCCGAACCAGCTTGAACGGAAGGTCTGCCATCGTGGTACGTCCTAAGACGAGAGCTTTCTTCTTGTATTCACAAATCCAGTGTTTTACAACAGGCTAGTTCGGATCCAGTTTTGTGAATTCCTCGACCTTCTTTCGTGGAGCAGCAATGCTGAGCATCGGTGCTGCGCATCAATCGCAATAATGGAAGACAACCTCGAAGACTCACTGTTTTTCAGACTTCCACTTTTACTCCTGATACCAAACTCATCTTTGAAGCATTCACTCGAGCAGCTGTCATCCGTTCCGCACTAACAATGCCCCAGTCCAACCAATGAAAGTGCACTGACTTGCGCGAACGAATAGCCCTGTAATGAGAATGAACTCGCCATACACACTCTTTAAACATGTCTTTCCAAGTTGTAAAGACGTGCACGTGCATGCATGCAAAACGAAAACGGCTTGCCTCGCTGGGACAGGATTGACAAATAACTTGGCAAGCTCTGGGACTAACTAAACAAGTATTTTGAGCTAAATAAACAAGTCTGCACCACGGACAGTTTCTGATCACACACGGTAGCTGGAGTCGAGTTCAATGCAAACTATTTTGAGCTGTCCACCAAAGTGACAAGGCCGTCGAAGACACAAAACAGAGAAGAACATCAGTTTAGTTGACTATTTCTCGGATCGCAGTCGAGCGTAGCCAAAACACTGCAGCCGAGAGTGCTGAGGGTGAATAGAAAGCTTCGGTTTCTTTCCTATTCACTGAATTGTCTTTTCGGTCGATCACAAAGATCTTCCGTAGGAAATTTCCAGTCTCGGCTTCGAGTGGTCAGGTTTTGCAACCATGAGTACATACCGGGAGGATCACGAAACGCTCCGGATATAACTAAATTTGAGGACCAATTTTGCCGAGAGCTAATGGTGTCCGTGTTGGTATCAGATACGTCATTTATTAGGCCGCCATCAGAGGAATTTCATTATCAGAATAGAAGGACGTACTTGATCGTTTCAGCACTGATGATGATGATTGTGGCATTCATTGCCCTGAATTGTTTGTGAATCCACTGGTTTTTAATGTGATCACTTTCATCCGGATTTAGATCGTCAGGATATTCATTCGGTCGCGGACTGGCCGCAACGCGACGACGGAGCCTCCTAGCATAACGATACCGTCAAGTGGATTCCGGATCTGACATGTGCTACTTCCGGTTCATTTAAAAGTCAGGGCGATCGACTGTTATCTGACTTTTCGTACGGTAACCAGAGTAGCCGAGCCGTGCAATAACGGCAGAAGAAAGTGGTACAGGTAATTCGACTGCTGTCTACACAATTCGGGAATCTTAACTTCAAATAGTATCCTCTTAACAACCTAAGAGGTTAGTTGGATGTCTCATCTGATTGTATCTCAGGGACGACTCGCGATTAAACAAATTGAACAGGCCTCGGAAGTCAGTGAAGGTGGTGCTCAACAATGTTTGAGACGTGCAGGTGTTTCAGTATTTAGCGCAAAAATGTGATTGATAAAATCTCCAACACTCCAGAAGCTTCTTTTGACTTGGACAACTATGTCTGCCGCTGATCCAGTAGGAGTTCTTATACATCGGTCAGTTCACTTTCTTTGAGTTGAACAGAAGAACAAATACGATTTGACCAGAAGGAAATATTTCACTTTGCCAAGCGGGGCTAGATAGGATATATAACTTATTTGTCTGTGTTGATCGACAAATTCTCTGGTTCTACCTTTTACTTCCTTCTTATTAATGAAACAACAGTGTACATCAATTTTCAGGAAGGGGGCCGCGGCCGGCAGAGGGCTGCCAAGTGGGGAAGTTCACCGGCGGTGTGGGGATTCGAAATCGCGACCTTTACGTCCAAACGCCACGACCTTATCCTTTTGGCCACCGCCGGCTGTTACCATCTTACAGGGCTCGCCTATCCTATCACTTGTGGATGACCGCTACGACTTCGATGGCATCCAGCGGATGTCCCAATTTGCTGGAGAGGTTGGCTGTCCTGTCGATGAGTTTTTAAACCGACTGAGCAGTTGGTCTTGTTTTGAAATAAGACAGCCTGTCGTGACGTGAATAAGTGAGGCAGAGTAGTTCACCGGACTAACCGGTTCTTGTTGAGGTCTACATTCTTTTTACCTTCAATGGGTTTCGAATCTCGTCTTCGCTTTCCACTTTTTCGCACTGATGATCAGGACGCTTGCAATCCCATTCCAAGGACCCCTGGCCCCATGCATGCTTTTCAAACCCCGACGCAGCTTCACAACTATTTGAGCCGAAATCGCTGAAATTCTTCGTAATGTGGGTGGTCACATAAGTTATCTGGCAGAGCACATAAAATATGCAGGATTGATTTCCACCCTACTTTGGGTTCTAGTCTGACCTAGGACAGCGATCCCAAACACCCGTCTAATTTTAGAACCAATTTAGAAATTATCACGTTGAATTGAAATATTGTCAGATAAATTTGGAAATCGGATATGTGTATTGGAAAACAGGAAGTTGTGTTTAGTGGACTCGGCCGATTCGACGGCATTGTCGATGTCTGATCAGGTCATCCATGTCCTTCAGGGTGATATAATGGATGAATAAAAACCGTCCAGATTTTGATTTTATGCGTCACATCAAGCTCAAGGACGTGGTCGGGTTGACCACTTATTGATAAATCATTTTGTTAGACTGTACTAAGCTTAGCGGAAATTAGTTGTCGAAGCAACGAGGACACCAGATTATTTGTGGCATACGGAGTGAAATTCGACTGTATCGATATGGAAGCGCCTAAACATTTCCAGTGTGAAAAACGAACCCTAGCCTACTACATAGAAGAACAGATAGACACTCCAAGTCAAGCAGGTTCCTCAAGGTGTGTTTTTTGGGAGTACGGCACAAGGGATTGAGTGGCATTATTGAACTCCTATAGTTTCGTTGACGAAAGATCATTCAGTACCTCTTGGGAAGGCAGAGTTCGTAAAAACAACTGCTCTCGTAGCGAAAAGGTACAGTTCTTCGAAGCCTACATGTTTCAGGCGAAAATTACTCTCACGAAACACGTGGTGATCGGAATTCGATTTAAGTTTGCACATGCACTGCCTAGAATAATTGTTTGCTAGAAAACTGCTGCTCTGTTTGGCTAGCACGTTTATAACACAAAGCAGAGATGGCGAATGGATTACTTAGCATTTTTGGATGCAAAGTACAGTCTGTCTGTCTGTCGATATTTCATATTATTAGGTTATTTCTCTGTATGACTTTTCACTCCGTTTTTGTATTTTACTGACATTGCCGTTGGTGAACGGTCTTGAACGAAAAAACAGAAAGCGTTTCTTTTGCCGTTGACTTGTAATTTGTAAGTCACAGCGTGAAAATCTAAATCCACCGAAAGTATTTCATTTATTCATCAAAACCAAATAGCTGATATCGATTTACTGTGGCCAACACTCATTGGTTAAACAGTCCACTGACTCATCGATATTATCTCTACCAATAAGCTTGAAGAATAAAATTTGCATTTATCGCACTCTGCTCATAATTGGATGATAAGAAACAACCATTTGGTAGTTTAATGAGATTGCCTTTTGGGATCGGAACTGATGTGGACTGGTAGTCAGATACAACTACCGTGAGATTTGTAAAAACCGTATTCGAAACGACTGCCGTAGCCAACATTTGACTAGGTGGCGCTGGTCAAGAACCCGCTGACTAACGCGCATGAAGTCGCGGGAAGAAAATCTGGGTGACAGCCAGCGAAGACAAAAAGGGATACTAAATCGGAAAGGCCTACAGAAAAACGCCGGATATAGGTGGCATCGCATTTCTGCACGTCGACACGTTGCCCCTAGACACTCCGCCTAAATTACACAAGCAACCGGAAGGACTGGTCTTAGTAGAAAGTATTCTATCCGAGAGACTGCACACAGTATGGGATCCGGCAAAACGCAATCACTGTCCATTTCAACCGACTGGAATCTGTACTGTACCCCGGAGGAACGGAGCAAACAGATTGCGGAAATGTAGTACCGGATGTTGGCGTTGAGATGTTGATAACCAGCCAAGGTGGCGTGGCAAGGCACCGGGTTGATTCCGGGTTAAAAGAAAAGCTGTGTGCCACTAAGTCAGTTTGAATTGGTTCACTCGATTAAAGTTAAAACATTGCATGAGACATTTTCCACTGCAGTTTCCTTCTCTCGTTTCAAGACCTGAGGTGAACTAAACTAGCGAGAAAACCAAAGGACTGGAGTCTCGTAGTGAAAAAACCGTTGACTAGTAGTTACCCATTTATCTTTGCTTTTTAATCACTCGCTATACTTGGTACCATTAGATATAGATTAGAAACTGATCTGTCGGAGTTCTGAAAGGCATCCTGCACCGGAGAAACACATCGGTCAGGCCTCTCCAGATCAAGTATTCCGACCGTCTCAGTTTCGCACTTCTAATCTTTAGTATGAATTTCAGATTTGCCATACATATGAATCTGAAAAATCTTCAAGTTCACCAAACGGTCAATCCAGCAAACACCAAACGGCTTCAATGGGGCTGTTAATGAGTAGTTTGAGTCAGCAAATCAATAATTTTGATAGTTTAATGAAACGACCGAAATTTATTGAATTGGATTGCATTTGTGGTTACATTTTGTGGATGAAAAATTATGAACTTCTATTAGCCATGTGGAATTACAAAGGTAATGAACGTGTAATACAACGATAAATTTCTGGGAAAGCCAAAAATCAAACTACAAGGGTTGCATCCAATCACATTCCTAATGTTTAGAAACTGGAAAGATCTATGCCATGGGATATTTGTGTTCGTTCTATACGGCACGTGCTGGTAGAAATAAGGCCTGTTTTTATATGATTTCGTAAATTTTGTCTTCAATCCGAGAAATAGTAAGAGTAAAAATGTAGAGCGTAGATGGAAATGACACGAAAAATGTCTATTTGCACTCCCTTGAACTCATCCTTCCCCCGTCGACTTATGGTGGACTTTGTTGTTTTAGCATCGGACTGCGCCGACTGTGACGTAAAAGTGCCATTGTTTTTTTTACTATAGCGACCGAAGAGCGAACGACGCTCCTCTCTTCAACTCGGCCACATGAGTCAAATGTCCGATTGAGTTATTTTTATTCCCGATGTTTCTTCAATGACCTATCCAACCATTATTGATCAATAGGTCAATTTTGAGAAGGGACGTACACATTGAACGCTCTATTGATTCACTGATTTTATATCCATTTTCTCAAACTGAGATCCGATTGTCGGAACGTTTTTTGGCAATTAAAATATTATCGATTGGTTCGTAGGCGAAATCGACTGAAGATGCAGTCTTCGAGTCAATTTTTTAATGCATGTGAACTAAATTGTGCTGATTGGAATAAGACTAGTAATTTGAAAATAATATACGGAGAAAATTTGTGTCAAGCTAGTTAGAAATATAGTAGAAAAACGTTATAACTGGTTGGCACCTCAAGGCCGTTTCGGAATCCAGCAGTTCCGGTGAGAAAAGTGGAAGTGTTTGGTTTCCATATCAGACTTGAGCGAAGTACCAGATGGATAATGATTCTCACACTTTGTTCAGAATTAGAAAAAAAGAAGGACTCATTTCCGCCTACTGTTCATCAATAGATGAACGGAGAAGATAGCAAAAACACTTCTATGAATTAGCGATCTGACGCTTGAAAAGGCGAGAAAGGTGACACTCCTAAACATGTGTACACGAGCACACACACACACAGTCATGTGCTACTCAAATACTAGAAGTTCGTATGTGTTGACTACTGCCGGAACTTCATACAAATGCAGTCCTTGGGTGATTGCAAAGGAAACTCGGTGAAGTTTTAGCATTTCTTCGAGCCTCAAAAATGTGTTCAAAAGCAACAGTCTGCCTCGTGGATCCTTTCAAGGCCGCGGGTTTGTTTTCGGTGATGTGCCATGGACAACTGTCTTCAACCTAACGGTAATGTCGATGGTTGGTTTATCACGTGAAATTTTTGGTGTCTACTTTCGATTTCCCGCGGACGACAGCAGTCAGCATCTCATGTAGCGAGGAGGAACAGAAAACGTAAAATACCCACACTGTCACGTGAATCTCTACTAAGCTTGTTACAGAAAAGTACAATTGGCCGTTCTGTCCTTGTAAGAACGGATAGACGGATTCTATTCCCAACCTGCCCGCGAATTTCGGAAACCATTCTTGGTGTGCATTCGATAATCCAAGATCTTAACGGCACATTGACGGATATTCCCTAAAAACGATTCATGCCGATTCCGATTTGAACACCGTGCTTCCTCTAGACTTCAACAGGTTCTAGAAACCTGATTCACGTTTGCGTTTCCCATGGTTTTTTCGATTCATCTCGATTTTATGACAGTTCTACAAAGTCGTCGTTGATGATTTTATTACAAGGGCTTCAGTATGGTCGAAGGTGAGTGTAACAGATTCCGAGTTGTCTACTCGCCCTGAACCCCTATCGAAATGCTCCCGAATGTCCGCGCATCTTAAACAGCCTTTGGTTAGGAAGACCCACTTATTGCCTTCTCATGGTGGAGATGCATTTACAAAAAGGCGAGGACAAAGATGATTACCCGGTACTTTCCTCGGGATTGGCTTATTTTTGGCAGTCGGTCTAGGTGAGAGATTGCTTAACTCTGGTTCCAAACCAAACACGGGTGACGTGCAAAGCATGGAGCTGTATGCTCATCAGGGTTTGTGGTGAAAGGGTGCACTGGGCACCCGGGAGTGTGAATGAACTGAGCATTTAGTTAACGATCCCAGTGGGTTGTATGACCCTCAAGTCGTCTTATTGTCTTGTGAGTTACACCATTTGATCAAAGGCTCGTGATAGGATCTCCCTAGGCCAAAGCTCTATTTCGGTTTTGGCAACCGTACGGAATCCAGTCGACAGAGGAATCACCAATCCTGGTGGATAGCCGAGGACGTGGAGATGAAGGGAAGAAAAATATTCGGAGAATCGTGAATATTGTTTCCCCGTCTTCCACTTTTTCGTTCCTTGTTTTCGTCCTTCCTTACGGTTCGTGCAAAAGCACACAGCAATAGAACTGAAACAAATCAAACACTATCATGTCCTACTCGGGGTTCATAAAACAGTATCGTAACAAATCCGAAAGTCCGTGTTCTGGTATAATATTCAATCCGAAAACAAGACAAAATCACGCTCATATCACTGTTTTGATGTCCTAGGATAGAAGAACTAAACAGGTGTGGTTGTTTTCACTCATCTTCCCTTCCAGTTTTGACTATTCTTTTATTCTATATCTTGACAGACGTCTATTTGAATTTGTATTTTGTAGCCGGCACTAGGGCAGAAGGTGGAAGCGACAATCATGGTTTAGAGTCAAACACGCCGAATAGGCAAGACCGGATGTTTGAGTAGGGCGTCACAGAAAAACAAACAAGAATGACCAATGGAAAGTTAGATTTCGGGAAATCCAGTGACGACGAATAGTTGGGTTGAACACCTCGCTGCCTTGACACTTCATGGCCACTCAGTGCTGCGTCATCTTTTGGCATTTTTACATAGCCTCCTGAACAGAGACCGATGAACTAATCATATCGACAAGACGGGCTTAGCATGACCAAAGTGAATTTATCGCATCCGCATCCACAAGGTGGTTTTATGGTAGTCAACCTGCTTGGTTGCACCGTTTACTCCTTCTATAGTACCGACCCTGGTTAACATTATGTAGCTTGAAATGAACTGGATTCAACGCACCTTCAAACGAATTCATGCTTTAGAGTAATTACAACAACTGACTTGGACTGAGAAATGCTTCGTTCAAGAAGGAAACTCGGACGCCAAGATTTTACTCCGTCCAAATTAGACCTGAGTTGTTCTTCTTCTAATAGCGAAAGAGAGAGAGAGAGAACGATTGTGCACAGGTCACTACGCGAACAGTCAATGGTCTATGATGGTCCCTTCAACCAACCATCTGTTTCTATGTTTCAGTATCTGAACTCTAATCCGTATGTGAAAATCCAATCGATTTAAATGGACCACAAATCGGATAAAAATGTTTCAGATCATGTCAAGGCTACATCGTATTTTGACGACAACGGGACGATTTCGTTTTCACACGAGTTTTCTGATTTTCCGCATGCCAGTTTAATCCGCAAGTTCATCGATCCGTGTCAAGTGATCTGCACAGGAAACACCAGCTGAATCAGTCAGCTTCCACGAGCATACATACGCAGGTACAGAAGCAAACAGTTTATCGCATGCCATACGCAACCGAGGGAATGACGTCAATCAAGAAAATGATTGTTCGACTGCAGTGGTGATGGAAGAGTGTTGTATGATTTTAAGTTATGACTTCATAAGAACTTGTCATTAAGACAGCTTGTTACTTTTATTTCTCCTCTCGTGTCACAATCTTCCCAGAAAAATCCCTGCCTTGGTGCGGGAATATCGGTCCTGCATGATCTGTAACACGGGCAGTGAATTTTATATGAGCCCCACCGTGGGTTTTTGCTTTTTACAAACTCAAAACTGCTACTGAGTTATCGAGTAACGTCTGCGTCAAAATCTTGTCCCACCTGGGCACAAGTTAGACAAGGTCAATGGGATTGGTTAACTAGATGGGCACTTTATGAAGCGTAATCATGCACACAAATAAAGATTCCTCGAGTTTTATCACTAAGTTCCATGTGTGAAGTCACCCTGAGATTCGTTCGTGTTGTCACTCCGGGGTGATTTCAGAATTGGGAGAAATATACAGTAGATTTGAAGAATTAACAGTGCGACTCAACAAAACAACCGAGTGGTTCGTCCAGTTTGCTTTTATCCAATCTTGACTAATTAATGGCACCGATGACAGGCCAATGTTCCCCATGCTCATCAAGCGTGACAGTGCGGGCGTACAAGGGTCATCTGGATCCGGACGTTGACCTATAATCAGTGTTTAGGTGGCAATAGATGAGTGTGCGTGTGGCATAAACTCAATCATGGCCTACCATGACTTATGTCCTGGAAATACACTGAGATGTCCTCGAATCCACTTCAAAATTATTCATTTCAGTGTAATAGATGCATAAACAAACCCTGAAAAGACGTTCGGATCCATCTGCACTGCCAGAGAACAACCTGTGTGAAAGACTTCCGACCGAACAGTTATCGTACCGCTTACCTGTAGTGGGAACCACACTAGGGTTGACGCAGAAGAGTCGACATACGGCTTTGCCGAACAGAAACAGAACAATCCGTTACACATTCCGTCTTAATGTAGTTTTGCAAACGTGATTGGCATGTGCGAGAGGAGGCCAGATTGAATGATTGGTTTTGCGAATTGACGACACATAGGACGGCTGTGAGTGGCGTTCAGCCTATATGATAGGCACAAGTGTGTCGATCGGCCGGTTCGGCTTGAATCACCACCGAAGGCTACTACCTCCGCTTCAGTGAGTTGTTGACATATTGGCATTTAATTCACCACTGGACGGTACTCACCCAGTGGCAGCTAGATCCGACCCCAAAAACAATGGCGATGGTGGTTAGAGGCTCCAATCTTAGAAAAATGAGTTAATTTGACCAGATGTTTCTGGTTTTGATGTGCTCCAGACAGTCTTCTTCTATATGGGCCGTTGATTAGGGCAAGAATAGGCCGTTGGGTTAGTCGATATGATCAATTCACAATTTGGTAACAGGTTGTGAAAACACCGCTCACCGTACCATCTCGAGACTGAGGGAAGAAGAAGCCACTTGGAAAGAGAATGTGGAAGTCGGGTTTGGAAGGGGCCAAGTCAGATTTCAAAAAGAGGCACCACAACTGGTTAAACATAAGCGTGGTACGCCTGGCGCGGCAAATGACGTCAACGAAGACTGACCTGCGCTCTGATGTGAAGTTGTCGTAAGCCATGCCAAAACTAACATTACAGTACCGGTCCATGAAGACCAAGGTCAGTTGCTTGTCTGGCTCATCACCTACAAGCTGCCACGCGTCATTCTGAAGCTACCAGTAGTATCTCAGATGCACCTCAGTTTCCCACTACAATATGATTCTCATTGAATTAAGCATTGGAATAATATCGATTGGGCTATTCGGGTCTTCGTAGTCTATTCATCTGACGTTAATAAGGTGGTCGGCAAGAGTTCTACAGTCAACAGTCTATTTAGTCGGGTATCGCCCATGCACATCGAATTTATTCTTTTCAGAGTGATTTTTAAGTTTGATTTTGTTGTCCCTGTACTGTCGGTGGGCTTGTAAACATCTCAGCGTTGTCAAAGTTGCATATCTCAGGGTTCTTGATTGCCACTCACCTGGAAACACCAAAAATAGCCCAAAACGACTGTGCCTGTCACAAGCAGATAAGTGAAAAACCCCTACTTAATAAATTCTCGCAGATGAGGCGCTCTCACCGAGGTGTGTCGACGAAGAGGTATGGTCGGCGTCCTCCATCAGAGTGACTGGACTCTGCTGGCCAGTCTAAGGGACTTTTCTAAAGCCTGGTCTTAAACCACCCGCGGACGATGTTTACGGCTGTACGTTCACGGCATCTGTAGCCGTGCTATGTACTGAGCGTTTAGGATGTTGCGACGTTTCGTGTTAATGGCGAGAACTGGAACCCAAAAGCATGAATTTGATCATAAACAAGACGGTACTAAACCGCTCTGAATTGTTCAAGATAGATACCAAATGGGCTCAAATGGATTTTGTCCACATCTCTTCTAAAATTATCTTGCTCACATCCCAGAGGATAGCTCGGTGTCCGGTTCGGTGTGTAACCCGAACGTGTGACAAACGACGTGAGAGGCGATAGTGCCCAAACATCGTAATGATTGGCGTCCCACAACCGTAACGAGTTTTCAACGTGACGGAAAAATACAGGCATCTACATCATGCGCCGGTTAGTTAGCCGCGGACAAAAATTAGCATTCCGAGTGACATATGTACTAATTCCACCGTTGACAAACAATACAATTGTCACATGATCCCGGATGGTAATACATTCATCTGCGGTCGTGTCTGAGCCGTAATTCCGGGCTATTTTTGTCTCCAAATGGCTGAGTTTCAGTTCCCACAACTGGAGATATTTTGCATTTGGTAAAACATGGACCAAGCCCGTGTTACTCCTAACCCCCGGCCCCTGATTTGCTCACGAATGCCTTAGGTGCACTTGTGCTATGCATCGGCTCTCTCTCTCTCTCTCTCTCTCTCTCTCGCTCGCTCTCCCTACATACATCAGTGATTTATCAATTAGTTGATCCTGTCACCTGTTTAAGTATGCTGATGTTGTCGTCTCTGAAGCCGTTTCGAGGAACGAGGAGTTTCAGTTATACCACCTACTTGGCTTCGGTTTACAGTTTTTCTGTACCAGCCAGTTTGTACCTTAACACATCTTAGTGCTTCGAATGCTCGTCCTCGTCCTCGTCCTCGTCCCCATCTGAACCGCTGTTCATCACCAAGACACACTTACCAGAGTTGACTATGTAAAGTATCTAAGGTCCATAAGTAGTAAAAGTCTGATGTGGACTTCTCACATTCCCATCTGGGTTGCTATTTCGAGTCTGAAGGCTTCAACACTAGAGGGTGAAACAAGGCGTCATCAACCGTTTTGTATACCAATGGTTCTGCACTCTTTTTTACTGTTCTCCTGTTATTTTTGCAAGCTTCTTTTAAAAAGACTTTAAAATTCTCTGCCGGACACTATCAATTATTGGCCGTGTATCTTTCACGCCACCCAACGAATTTTCCATTGAACTATGAAGTCAACACATGTCCGGATGTGAAAAATCAGCTCACAAAATTCTTTCAAATCACATACATCTTTCGAAATACCGTTCTCATTATTACACACGATCCACTTTTTGCTAAAATTCACACCCATAAATATTCCACTGATCCCATTATTTTCCACGCAGCTTGAAAAACGCGGACCGCATTTCAGTCGACTTTGAGTGCTCACTTGAGCAGCTTTTTTTTCATTTTTACAAGGCAATGGGTGTAACGGGTTTTCATTGAAGTGCAACACTTATGTACACTAATTTCTATACAACCAATGCAGTACTCTCCGACCGGGTTGCTATGGTAGCAACAGTGACTAATGAAAAATGCAAAAGAGAAAATATGACTGGGAAATTGNCAATGGTTCTGCACTCTTTTTTACTGTTCTCCTGTTATTTTTGCAGGCTTCTTTTAAAAAGACTTTAAAATTCTCTGCCGGACACTATCAATTATTGGCCGTGTATCTTTCACGCCACCCAACGAATTTTTCATTAAACTATGAAGTCAACACATGTCCGGATGTGAAAAATCTGCTCACAAAATTCTTTCAAATCACATACATCTTTCGAAATACCGTTCTCATTATTACACACGATCCACTTTTTGCTAAAATTCACACCCATAAATATTCCACTGATCCCATTATTTTCCACGCAGCTTGAAAAACGCGGACCGCATTTCAGTCGACTTTGAGTGCTCACTTGAGCAGCTTTTTTTTCATTTTTACAAGGCAATGGGTGTAACGGGTTTTCATTGAAGTGCAACACTTATGTACACTAATTTCTATACAACCAATGCAGTACTCTCCGACCGGGTTGCTATGGTAGCAACAGTGACTAATGAAAAATGCAAAAGAGAAAATATGACTGGGAAATTGAATTCTATTTTATGGGAAGACAAAACACTGCTAGATGTGCCGGAAAGAATAAATTATATAACATTATGGTTTGGATTGGGGGATTAGCGTGCTCAAACGTGAAATTATTTATTACGTTCTAGAAAAACGCAGGCAGTTCAATTCGGGCATGGAACGCTACTACGGGTCTCACTCACGTTTGACATAACCCATCGGAGAACTGAACGGGAAAATGGCAGACCGATTATGCCGTTTTCCTGAGCGTTACTCGTGGCCTGCGTAGTGCTTGTGCCAATCTTACAACATATTCACGTGCCGTGGAACAGTCAACAAAGTCGTCGTGTTACCCAGTCTTTATTAAAGTTGGTTGCCTGATGCGGCGGTTTCCGTGAGAGCAGAACCAGTTTTAGTGTTTCGTTTGGGAAATAAGCGAATAGCTTTCGAGCAATTGACCAATTCAGTCTGATTGTTTCGAGAAAATAATGTAAAAATGGTGCTGATAGAAATTCACCAAATTTGGTTACACCTGACTTGTCCACCAACGTGTCGGGATGCGTTGATCCAGTTACACTTAGTTGCTGTATTGACCACACTGCTTTATGATCGTGAGTAAAATTATGATGCGTATATGCTCGATGTGCCATACCTTTGCCTAGTCGTGTACTGTACTTCTAGACAATCCAGTCCCGTAACACATAGGATCAGCCATTTAAAACATATATATATATATATAAATTGTAAGCAGTATCCGGATGAGTGAACAAAATTTTCCCGGAAGCACACGACCGGTTTCGCGGGCATAGCCCCTCGTCAAATAGGCTCTCTCTCTCTCTTGTTCAGACATCCTTAAGCGTGTATACTCCGAATAGGTATGCCTCATCGGAATTATCAACAGTTGTGATTCTTGTGTGCTCTTCAACGAAGAGCTTCCATACACTATCCTGACGGTATAAATTAGGCTATGGTGAGGTATAAATATGTATATGCTATATTACATATTATATATACAATAATTATATATATATATATATAAATCCATAACAATTAGGTAAGGCTGTTTTCAGTTCGTTTCGTACGTTTTACTTATTGGTGACTGCTAATTTATTCAGCTACAACTCTTCTCAATGTGATTCCCTGAACATGTTCGTTAGCAAGCGCGCATAGTACAATTTGAACGCAAATCGCATTACTATTGCCGGTATGGTCGCACCTTCCGATGGCGCGGAAATTTGAAAAGCACTAATATCGTAAAGGCTGCAGGCCGCCCCAATTTTTGAATCGGAAAGACAAAATGGCATATTGTTGTTTTTCATTTTTACAGGAAGGTTCTTTAATCTTGAATTAAAACAACGAGGACCACTTCCTCGGCGGTTTCCGCTTTATTTTCCAGAAAGGAACATTGAAGGAATCGCAGATTTTTGGACAAAAACAACACGCACCCCCTATTCTGTCGTTTATTTAAACAAATGTCTATTTCTCCCTGTTACCCTTAAATGCGTTCTATGGAGAATGCCCCCGAAAGGACGATCATTTTTCACTAAAGCTTTCCAGAATTAAGTATATATTAACACTAATCGGAACACCCCATAAAGGGAAAATTTCTACTTCGACCGACCGTTGAACTGCATGTGTCAGCCGCCAATCAAAGTGAAAGGTGATCAATGACGCGTGTTCAAGAAGGCGTCTAGTGTCATGACCGGAATAAGTTGTTCTACGGAGCTTGGTTGAAGGGAAAAACATGTATGAAACGAAAGAAACGTCAATTTAAGAACGTATCCTCTGTTGATTGAGGTGTCAAGAATATCATGGCTAACAGTTTGTAGTTCTAAACTCGCGTGACAGAATCTCCACGGTCTGCGTGTGTGTATTTGGTGCTTCCATTGTCCGCGCTAAAACGCACAGCGCATTAACATTCAAGCGCTCTGGGCTTGATAATAAATTTACTAACTGAGTGATCTGTTGTTTAGTCACATTGCTCGGGTGATCACACGTGACCGTTGAGTTGTTTTCGTATTTCATAACATCACATCAGCTCAGAATGCTTCACCTAACAAAGATTGAAAGTGGTGCCACGGGAGTAATGGATGCAATCGGTCAGTGACTATGAAGCTGTGGGCGAACGAAACGGGAGTAATCTAGGAGAGCCGTTTTCCGTTTATAGCAATTTAAACAGTAAGTTCTGTCTGGAAGTTTAAAACATCCTAACTGTGAAGAGGCGCTATCCTCACCCCAGTTACAACTGACCAAAACTGAGCTGTTTTATTGATTGTCATTCGCTGCGTGAGATGAGACACCAATCAATAATCATTATCTGATGCAATTTGTTCGCCCCATACAATCAGCGACTTTTCAAAGCATGGTCAGAACAAAACTACATCATTCATTAGATTACCTACAGCCAAATGAAATGAAACTATGAATGGGCCGCAGTACGGTGGAGAGACTAAATCAATGGTGACTGTTACCAAGTGAGTGGCACTGCGTTCATAACAAGACGATTTTGACCATGTGGGAATGAAGGCCAACAAACAACACAGATCAATCAGGTAGTGTGTTGGGAAATTAGTGAAACCAATGACGTTCTAAAAGGCTCGGATATATCTTCGTTCAGTGTCTTAATAAGAGAAGCCCGTAACAATAAAACGAGATTTTGACTCGACCTGGGTTCTGGCTGGGCGACCGCTGAATCGTGCTAAACACGACTGGCGATGCCGATTCAAAGGTGAAATCGATTAATTTAGTACGTACAATTAGTTACCATAACGCATATTTAGCGTTTCACGAGGATAGTCATACGTAGAATTCCGCCCAATTCCGTTGGTTTATATTTTACTACGTTGTTATCACCACTAGATTGTGTTTTGACGTGATGTGGTGGCTTATGAGCCTCCAAGATTCAACGACCTATGAAGAATGGTTTGCCAGTTTGCCAGTTTCTTGGATAGAAATCCAGTTTCACAGAATCATGTGACGGACGACATCTGATTTCGCGTGGTGGAACATCGCTCGGCTCCAGGAGAAAACAGTGCAGTGAATGCAAGCGCATAGAAGTAGTCCGTCGGTCAAAAATCCCTCAAAAGATGAGCACAAGCTTTTAAGAATTTGAACCCGAGATCCTGAAGTTGAAACAGTGCGACCACAACTCGTTTGTCTGTCCGCGGTTTACCCGAACGGCCGGAAAGGTTCGCGCGATTCATTGTGTAGCCTGCTGTGAATCCCAAAAAATGTCAACACGTCCACGTATGGTCTTCTCCGTTGAATACGTGATGCAAATGGTTGAATCCAATGGCAAATCATCAATGAGAATGCAATGACGCAAAAACAATCAAACCCTCAAGTGACAGGGTAGTAGTAGCTCACGAACACTTGTCTCGGTCACGTTTGCTAAGAGTCCAGTTTTGGCTTCAGTGGAAGGCACACGCGATCGTTTGTCCTAAACTAGAACCCGGCAGAGTATATTATCTTGGTGCCAATGCCCAATCACGGAATGTGTCAACCGCCCGGCGAATGAACAAAAATCCAAACTGACGGTCAATCCTTTGGATGTGGAATTTCATGTAGGGATCTCATCCAATAACAACCATTAGGCTGCCCGCAATAAATTGCAAAAGCAGGTGCATTGTACACACCACGTATTAATGCAGAGAAAGATACGACCAAAACGAATGGGAACAGTAATCGACCACGAAACACGAATCAATAAGAAGCAGTCGCCCGAAGAAGCAACAACGACTGTGCAACAGCCTTCCCCAACAGACAAAGACCGCGGTAACAGCAAACGGGCGCAACAGAGCTACAACTCAGACAAACAACCCGACCATCCCATCTGAGAACGGCAGTTCCAGTCGTCACTCAGGGTGATCGAGATCGAAACAGCCAGAAGGAAGCCCAAAAGAACGAATAGGCCTAGAAATATTCAGCTAGTCAGGACGTGGATCTCGTGTGAGTGTGGTTTGAAAAAGAGCAACATACAAGGTCGAGAAAACTCTGGAGACCGTAACTTGTTTTGCTACGTAATAAACCTGTAAATCACCTCCGATTGTACCCTTGCTGCAATAAGGCACCATTTAAGTGGATAATCTGCCAGCATTATTCATTTTGTCAAGGCTCATGAAAGTCACGATTATGTGCCTCTGCACTCGAAGCGCTAACCATCTTCATGTGAGATTTTCTACCATCAGCTAAAAGGTATTGGACTCTGGAAAAACCAAGCGACACAGTTATCAAGCAAATAGAACATTTCACATAATACTTTCTTCCTGGACCGTGTTTCCAAGACCGGCACTCGCCTCCTCCGAACGAACTTGTGGTCTCGGTTCGGATTTCTATTCTACCGCCTTAATCTCCTTTACATAAACAAACACTCAAAAGATGAACAAATTTGCTCGGTTCCTTTGTTATTCCCCCATACAGGCTCCTCAGCGGTTCCCTAGCTCTTTCGCTCGCTCGCCCCCACCCACCCGAAGTAAGGGGGGGGGGTTGCAGACACTAGGTGGTACGATCCTCCCTGTCTCCGTCGGTGGCTCTTTAGCGTTCGAAATTTTTGTTCTTCTGCGTAATTTTTAAACTAATTACCTTACAGTTGCTTCTATTTCACTATTTCTCATTCTATTTTCCACTTTTGGGTAGTACTGAACCGAACCGAACTGAACTGTCTGTCGTTCAATAGCCTTCGACTTTATCAGCGACCGGGGCGAGCAAATGAACAGATCGCTTCTGAATTAATGGCTATTTGCGAAAATGACACTAGACTACCAGTCCAAGTTATTGTGTCACGAAACTCTTTCACGATTGCATTGCATTTTCTGACAAAAACGAACATGCGTCTATTCTACTCTAGAATTTGGTTACTAAAATCCACCTGAGTCTACCGAACGACAACTGGCGGCGGTCGGACGAGCAACGCTATGGCCTGTCAACAAGAAGATAGCGAGTTCGAGTCCCTTCTCACCGCCGGTGGGTCTCCTTAGGCCAGCATTCTATCAACAGCCCAGGTTCGCTTTCTAGCAATTCATTACTCTGTTCTACGGATAATAAACAGAAAGTAGAAGACAACTAAAGAACATGAGACAAACAATATTCATGGGATACCGATTAAATGGCCAAAGTATGTTGAATGACAGGAAATCTGGAGCTGGAGTGGGGTGGGGGACACTCTACACGAAAACCCCAAAAAAGAAAGACGAATTATTAAAGATTTCAATCCGCCCGGTGGATACATCTCGAGGATACAAGAAATCCAGAAATCTCAGTCCAACATGTCATGAACTGACTACTAATGCCGATCTTCAATTCATAGTTCCCTTGGCAATCGGTGAAGTCCAAGGGACTGTGCCTGTAAACAGGAGCAACATGTGTCTTAACCTAACTAGCCTGGAGCGATTCATGATTCCGAAGGCAACACCGCTCTCATTTCGATCTTTGTGATGAAGACATTCAACTTCGTAATTCACTCTCACCAGACAGCAAACTGGTATTCCATCGTGTCCTAATCGATATCATGTGCCCAATTTTCTGAGACGGGAGGGGGGGGCGAGAAATCGACATACCTGTGAGTTACGCATGAACACGTGCATGCCACTGTGATTCACAAACAACGGAACAAGAACATCCCCGAGCGAGTTAGTTTTGCTTACTCTGCTGCCAGGTAAACCTGGGAAAGTCGAACTCTGTGTGAAACACTTTCAAGCTTCATCCGTCGACCTATCACCTGTCGGTTTTCTCCTACTAGGTCTTACTTTGAGCATCGAGGGCAATTTACAGTGAGCACCAAATCACATTGATGAAGTCTCGGAAACGATTGAGGACCGTAAACGGACCACAGAAAAAGTAATATTGGATGAAAAATAACCACACGAAATCAGCAATAGGTTGTTGTCATTTAAAACTGATGTTTTTCAATCGTTTTCTTGCGATTAGGGTTGAGAAAAAACTTTCTTAGTTCTTGTATCTTTATTATTCCCCAAGACTGGTCTCGTTGGGCCACAGACTGGACATTGTTCTTACAGGGACTATGAAAATCAGATGAACGCATGTCAAGTCGCATAGCATACGTGAGCACATGTCCCATGGCGATCGAACTGATGCCCAAAAATTATCACCGTTATTGCGTCAGAGGAAAATTTACTGAAGGAAACGATCGATAGTTCAGCGTTTGTCTTAGGAGTTTTCTCAGTCCACGGCAAAACTGCCCTGGCAAAGGCATGATTCCACTGCGTTTATTGGGACGTGCAAACCGTTTTCGTTCTAATATCGATCCTCACGTTACAAGATGACATCATGTGCCAAAATGACCATCTTGTAGTGTGAACTTCAACTCGATTGCTGAAATCTGGGTGCGATTGTTTGTTTGTTTGCTTGTTTGTATTAGAATCCCGTTTGTCCACTGTTCAAAGAATGCATTAATACCCACCCATGGATGAGAAGTGTCAATACCGGCCAAAAATAAATGACACTTAGCGCACTAATCGACGACGGTCCGGTGGATTAGGATATGCTAACTTCGAATTGGTAAAATGTTCGAACTCCCGGATGAGCCGGTCATTTCGGTGGTAGACGGCAATTCAGTGTCACCCGGATCCTTGTGTGACTTTAAGCTACTCTACGCTTCAGGGTCAAAGACACCAGTGACTGTGGGGCACGCTCGCAATTTATCTACGCTTTGAGAACGTCGCAAATGCTCCATTTCAAGATGTACCAAGCTGGACAAGAAAAACGGTAGTTGGAGGCGCTCTTAAAGAGTAGCTAAGGGAAACCACTAAGTACTGAGGCACTGCACTTTCGCTATCCCGTTTTCAGTTGGAACTATCACTTGGTACAGAATTCCGTCCTAAAATTTGGTGCAATGTGTGATGTCGTGCATTTGATATGAAAAGTGGGAGACGACTTATGGGAAAAGTTGAGCGAGATCCTGTACGTTTTTGCCGCATTGAACGTGTGGTAGCCGGACACAATAAATCGTGTCCTGGCCTGCTCTGTGTTGCTTGAAAAATCAAGTGAAATCTTATACACCAGTTTGGATTATTCTCTTCTACTGTCCACTGAGACATTATTCGTGCTACCAAAAGTATATTGAAAATCCAGTACCATTACCGTAGCGACAGAAATGACAAACATATCGGGACATTCTAAACGCATTTTACCGTCACGTGAACTTTGAGTTGTAGACGATCAAAAATCACGTGAGTAGGCCTGTTTCAAAAAGCGATCGCGGTTAGACGATAGCGGTATTCATTTTGTGGAGCTAGACAGCTGCGTTGTAGCCATACGTTGGCAAATGATGCCGCCCGACACAGAACGTTCGCCTTTCCGGACATTTACATTTCGACAGCTTGTAATTGAGCTTACTTGTACCTATGTTCGTTCCACCCAGGCACACGTAGAAATGGGTGCGGCCCACATGAGAGTCTGCAACCAACCTCCACACGCCCATTTCCTATGCCGGGCGGATGTACATTCAATCCGATCACGTTGTCACACGGCTTAGTCATTAGTGCGTCTCCGGTTACCCTGGTAACTGGGCTTCTTGGCCAACAGAAAAAACGACGTAAAATGGGAGATCGGATGGTAACTAGTTTTGCCCGTTTTTACACCCAATGAATATTTGGGGGACTCAGAGTTCCGAAATACATCGGTCCATTGAAATCACGCACTAAATCAGATCTGTCTCGCGGGCTATCTATACTTTGCGATTCTTCCGTTGACGAATGTGATTTTTTGTTCAGGTTAGTCTACGTTAAAGCGAAATAAAATTATTAGGTCACAGACAGTGAGATAGTTCTATGAGATTGCAATCTTGCTGTGAGATCCATTGTCAGTGAGGATTTTAAGCGGTCGATTAAACAACAATAGTGTAACAACAATACCTTCATATCGGTGTGCTCGTGACCATTCATTCACAAAGCGATGTCATAAACATCTGTACCCCATAGCACAATCGATTTTCCCGTATCAATCTGGCCAAACAAAAGCTCAATCCGGTGTTTGTAAAGACGCAGACGCATCTTCATGAGATTATTTTACATGAAAGTAATATTGCAAGAATATGTTATGGATTTGGAGAATGGAAAATCCACCGACGCACTACGCATCCAAAGATTGATGCAATGAGCCGTGGGGTGGACTTTTAGATTTGTGGTGCGTAATTGGATTTCTCCTTTTCCATACAAGTTCCGAGTCCTTGTCCCGACTCGAAGTGAATCCACGCGTATACATGTGTTACCACCAGAACCTCACTGGAAAGACAAGATTGCTTATAGGTTAGAGGTCTATTTCGAGATCATGACTGTAATCACGGACCGGTCGCCCTATTTTGTTTAGGCACCCATAGAATGACGACGCTAGAAACACAAGATGCCATACTTATGTATGCAGATAAATAAGCATATGACCGAATTCGGGTCAATTTTCGCTCACCATGTATTTCCATCTGGAAATTTGAGTTTACCTACCCACTAATTACTGACTACAAATATCCCATCTTGGGCCTCTAATGTCGTCGTTGTATAGGTTGCCATGGTGTAACCAACATAATCCAATCAACAATCCTATCTAGGATCCCTGATTGGATCCTTGGTCGATCCACATCCCCCCCATCCACATGAAATCCGGTGGGAACACACGATGAGTGGCCACGTACCACAATGAACTGAGAGTGGGCTGCGGGATACGTATACCCGGTGAGCATTAATGACAGGAAAACCAGCCAAGTTCTTGAGAACATATATATATATATATATATATATATATATATATATATATATATATATA
>LUCM01000110.1:106614-125780 GCA_008360955.1 Fasciolopsis buskii
ATTTCGATCGCCTTGATTAATCATGCAAAAACTAACGATTCACAAATCGCTAAACTGACGGTTAACGAGTCACGTGGTGCTTAAAGGTTCGTTTCATGTCCGGATTGTACGTATCTGTCCGTGTCTGTCTGTCTGTCTGTGTCTGTGTCTGTGTCTGTGTCTGTGTCTGTGTCTGTGTCCGTGTCTGTGTCTGTGTCTGTGTCCGTGTCTGTGTCTGTGTCTGTGTCTGTGTCTGTGTCTATGTCTATGTCTGCGTATGTGCGTGTGCATGGCCTATCCTCAACCCAAAGATCTGCGCCTCGTGACCACCATCGGACGGAAACAAGAGCGAATCTATCGGCTGTAAATAGTCAACTGCCCTGAGAACACATTTTTCCCTTCCTACCCTCCGGAATTGTTTTAAAGTGGCCGATTTCAGAATACACTCACGCGTAAATCGTTTTCATGTGAACTAGAAAACTAACCGTGTCTGCGACTGAGTCTGCTAGATCAATCCACGTGGAGTTCACAATCAAAATTAAATACCTTCGTGAGGAATATGACCAAAGCTGGAAGGGGCAGTGCTGCTTCATCTTCCGACAAGATAGAGTATATGACAAACCTCCAGAGGTCAAATGAGCAAAGTGAACAGTTTGACTAACACAGCTGAAGAAAAAAATAATAAATCCCAACTTCCACCCGTATTGGCTTACTTGAAATATCGATCGTGACCGGTTATGTGAACGTATTAATTTTAAACCATTTTTCGACAAGGTATTTGACTGAACTAAGGACACGATACATGCAAGCCTTCTTTCGCACAAATTGAAAGTGCTGACTGAGATACGAGTGAGCAAACGCTGTCTACTTTGTTTGGCTCCAGTGCACGCGGTCTAGACACGCGTTTCATGACAGACAAATTGGACTACTGCTCCACTGATCTCGTAAAGGGCAAACGTGATTCTCGAAATGTTGAAAAAAAAAATGGCTAGAAGTGAAATGATTGTCAACAGTCCACACCAATTGCGGATATTGATTGCTAACTAAACGAGAATAGCCATCACCACCGATCAGCTGAACCTGAGGGCAAAAATTAATCGATTTAAGTAGAAGATTGGGTCACCTGACCAAGAAACTAGATAGTCTTTTATACACGAATACTTAGTGATAGTCATTTAATCATCTCTTTACAAGTGAGAAAAGACTGTAAGCGATAAAGGAAAGTTAAGAAACCTGGTGTGATTACATGCGCTAGCAATACTGCGTGCCCTGAAGATATAAATACCCTATGGGGCAAGTATCCAGGTCACTTTAGCGACTTCAGTGAATGGTGCTTTCCAAACTAGCAAAAGAGGACTAGATTAATGTCCAAAATTGGGAACAAATTCCAAACAAACAGTTTTACGTTAAAATACAGGGAATACTAAGAAGGGGTGTGCACTGTGATGTTTTTACTCACAACTGGTATTTGGACAAATTTCCCAAAAGTCGTTAAGGGTGAGGAAACGCACACACCGAAGAATTTAACTGTTTTATCCGTTATTATTAGCTGAATGTGTAATACGGACGGATTCAAATGTATAGTGGAAAGTCAACCTAGATAGTTTAAAGTTTATCCTCAATCGATGACCACACTATGCCTTTCACTTCCTCCTTCATCTCCGTGATCACGTGAATTCACAACCCACCTCCCATCATGTCGTAATCGAGGGAAGTCGCATTTTCCATTTGGTATTTCAGAGAAGGCTTACGTGCGGTTCTAACAGACAAACAAAATTTCAGACTGTACATAGGAAAAGCTTAGCCTAGAATTATGATGATGTTAGAATCACTTCGAATAGGAATAAAATCTCAGCCAACTCGAAAGCAGTTCCCGTCAGCTGTTTGGTTCAACCGGTGATCCCAGGAACGAGCAACTTAAGGATAACGACTGAATGCGTACTGGACTGATTGTCACGAGTAAGGTTTGTTGAGTACTATCTCTTTGCAAAATCCAACCAGGAATTTAGATTTGGCTAGACGAGAAAATATCCATAAATAGAAAAGAACAAGTTAGTGCGAAGTACTTTCTCTCGACTGCTCACTGAGTTGATCTAAACCAAGAAATTTCCGGGATTGGTTACAACGCATCCGGAATGATCAATATGTGGATTAATGGCCATCGATTTATCGATCGAACAAAGCAAACCAATGACTGCATTTTACATTGTTTGTCTATCGTGCTGGCTTTTCAAACTGGTAACGGAAGCCCAGTGTTTTTGGTTAGTCAGCTGGCTGATTCGGTGGTCATTTCAACGGGCTGCAACCAAGTGGTCGACTTTGTGCAGGTCAGATGTGTGTGTGCGTGTGTGCGTGCGTCCCGGGTTCGAGTATTGCCGCCGCCGGTGACCACTTCCTTTCTCGGGAGCCTTTGACTAATTAAGGATGGCTCCCAGAAACACAGCTGTATATTCCGTAGCCTGGGCACAAGAGTATTGTTTTCGTCACCAATATCCTTATTGTTGCTTTCGGGCAGTCATATGCGACCGATACAAAGACGACTTCAAACGTGAAAATATCCACACTGGCACCTAGCACGGTGAACTCCGTGAACAAACCCTGTTGTTGGTTGTCAATCCAATCAAGAAACTCTTTTAGGTTCCACGAGTTGGCGCCACAAAAAATTTGAAAAAAACATGGCAGATGCAAAATGATCGAATGCGAGGATAATGCCGCATTCTAGGCTTTGTAAAATCATCGCACGAGAAACAAAACGTCTTGACATGGCTAGATTTGGTTTTCCGCATAACTGCTAGTTAGGGAATTGTTGTACCCTTTTTAAATAGCTGTAAGTATATGGCCAATTAGTCGGTCAAGTTAAATGGGAAAAGTGAGTTTCAACAAACAAGCACTTTGTTTCGGTACTACAACCGTCAGTTGTTTGTTCCTCGTTGCAAACCGTCACAGGGTGGGTCAAGCTAATCAAAACGAGGTAAAAATGGAGTAAAACAAAAATTCCTATTTCCTTACCCGAAACGTAAACATGGACAAACGTTGACTGGGTTTGCTTGAAACACATGGACTCGACAACGAAATCCGCGTATCAGTCAGGATTGTGTGATCGTATGCAAACTGGGCAAGACGCGGTTGAATCAGAACAACCTTGATGATTTAAGATTTGGTCGGATCTCAAGTACGATGACTTCAATTTTTACTTGGTCAGACAAGTGAGTTAGGGGCTGAACTGTGCTAATCACGACCATTGTTGGGCCCACAAATGGTGTGTCTCGGCAAAATCTGGGTCCAAACAGATGGAGCTGAACCAGTCAACACCTGGTTTTTGGCTGGAGTCATTGTGCTCCAGTTTCAGACAGTTTCGGCTAATTTGTCGCGTTCTGTATTCAGTTCAGATCCGTCTGATGATCAGACCAGGCGGATGTGTAGGGCGCCTATTGTTGTCTGCGCGTCTTATCTTACGTTTCGTCTGAATATTTGAAGTTCTAACCGAAAGCCATCCCAGACAGTCAAGTGACGAAATCATGCGCCTTGGTCCACGCAATCTCCTCTCCCTACCTTCCTTAGAAGTGATCGCGGTAAATGTCGTAAGACCCGTGTCAAGTTCAAGACAAGTTCTACACCAGTTGGCCGTGTGCATTGTTTGCTTGCTAAAGGGAACTGGGCGGAGCGCATTGGTAGCGAACCGCATTCGATGGTTAGTGGCGCAGTGCAATCACTTGGTAGCTACAGCTGACACAATCCAGGTACGGCACAAATAGGCATGAACTTCCCGCAAAATATGTCGCAACTCAGCTGTTTGGAGGAATTTTTAGGGACAGACACTTTATCACGTACACTGATCATAAACCGGCGCGATATATGCTCCCGGTTCCAACAGTGATCTCCATTCTCCGAGAGAAATTCGACATCTCGACTACATCTCCCGATACACTACCGATATCGGGCATGCAAAAGGATCTGACAACCTTGTGGCAGGTGTTCTGTCCCGTCCAGGTTTGCATCAGATGCTTTTTCCAACCTCATTCAGTTGGGAAGACATAGAGGAGGCGAGGAAAGATGAGGAGAAACTAATTTACCACCGATCATTATCATCATCCGCCCTGGTGTTGAAAGATCTGCCATTTCTTGCTACAGATGGTCTTACTGCTTTTGACCTGTCCACCGGAAAACCCCGACCGTTTGTCCCTTGCTCAATCCGCCACTTGATTTTCACACGGTTGCACTCCATATCTCGTTCCGGAGTGCGTGGTTCTATTAAACCCATCTTCGACCGCTATGTTTGGCCTAATATGAACAGAGACGTTCGTGTTTGGGCAAAATCTTGTATCCCATGTCAATGATGAAAAATCCACCGACACGTCCAACCGTCTTCTTCCGAAATACCTACTGGTAATGGGCGCTTTTCTCACGTCCACCTAGACTTCGTGGGTCCGTTGTCACCGGCCTAACATGCGTTGATCGTTTCGTTCGTTGGTCAGTGGTTGCCTCCATTGCTAACACAGTGAAACCGTTTCCAAAGCTTGTCTACCTCACTGGTTTCCCACGTTTAGTGTTTCCTTTTACAGTCTAAACTATTCACTGTTTTTCCACTTTGCTTGAATTTCGACCAATTCGCACGACCACATGCCGCATCCCTTATCTAATGGATTAGTAGGGAGACTTCACAGACGATTAAAGGCCTTTTTCACCTCCAACCCGCATGCAGTTTTGAATGGGCGGACACCCTTCCATTGACCATGGTATGCATCCGCACCGCTTTAAAAGAAAAAAAATGGATTTTGTTCAACGGATATGGTATTTAGCAGACCGCTGAAGCCACCTGGTATTTGAACATGATACGGCCGGGTGCCCTGACAATGACGACCGGAACGCCTCAGAGATATCGGAACCTCAGCCACCACGACCACCCGTTTTGGAAGAGATTTTTAAATGCGCTGGTTTGACACTTTCGATCCAGTCATCTACACGTAGGCCGTCGATGCTTTGGGAAGGCAGCATCGTAGGGTATGCATCGCGCTCTTTGCGACCAATCTCACGTTGAGCCCGGATATTTGAATTTTCACCGAAGGTCATCCCGGGGGGCCAAACGACGAAATCACGTGACTTGGTCGAAGAACCTAAACACAACCGTCGGTTGTGTAGGTTTTCTGTT
Organism: Fasciolopsis buskii; assembly: GCA_008360955.1. Classification (NCBI taxonomy): domain Eukaryota; kingdom Metazoa; phylum Platyhelminthes; class Trematoda; order Plagiorchiida; family Fasciolidae; genus Fasciolopsis; species Fasciolopsis buskii. Next base: position 111,743 of record LUCM01000110.1, read on the forward strand.
TTAACGTGACTTGAAGTCCAAATATACAGATTGTGCAAAAACGCTGTGGTTCTATTTCCACTAACGATGCCAATAATTTGATGCGGGGTTTCTGCAATGTTTTGACAGCCACTTTGTCATACAAGGAAGTCACTTCGTTCGTACGCTTAAAAGTCCGCATCCGAATTAGTTACCGTACAGTGATTTATGACACGAAAGCAGACGGCATGTGAAGACATAAACTTGGTTTCAGGTTAGGTACACGACAGGCTTTGTCCATCCGGAAGCAAAACCAATTCAAAATCCTGAGTCGAGCCAAGGGTGATCGTGAATTCGTCCAATCAGATGCATGCATTCGGTCAGTCAAAATGGGAGGATTTCAACCGAGCCGAGTTCGGGTAGTGAACAAACTGAACTGGCCAATAACGATCAGATGCCTGATTAATCACTGTCATGGTAATTCTTTTACATTGATCGCAGGTCACATAAACTCTGATCATGATGTCAATAAAATAAAGTAGTTTGAAGTCAAAGGAATTATCTTTTTTGGAAATATAGCTACCGATCTTAACAAACAAGACTAGTTCCCACAACATGGATGTGAAACTAGTTAACAAAAGCTGTTTGAAAATTTCTAATTAGGTGACTTAATTCTCATGTTATGAACACCAGTTTCCAACATGCATTTCTGACATTGCAGATGCAATTGTAGTAGCTTAGAACCAATGTTCGCCATATTGCATGTCTTCGCTACAACTTGACGGAAGCATTCAATAGGGTAGCTGAGCGATTTAACATCTCAAGTCGCCCATCAAAACAAACGAGGGATAAATTTACAACGTATCTGAAATGATTTTGATGAACTAAATACGTAGAAAGCCACACATTGCTTGGAGTGACAGCCCTGGTGACGTGAGCACTAAATCAACGGTTCGCTGTCCAACTAAAGCTGTCATGATGAGACAAACACACATACACGCACATAAATAAAAGGATTACCGGGTGTGGTATTACGAAGGGCGTAGTCACACGTCATGGTATCATATGTATCGGACCCCCATCCTTAATAAGTGGCTTCGTGCAATAAAGGACCAACACTAATGGTATCAAATTAGGTTTTACGAAACATAATGAATTGCTGCATTGCGCATTGTTAAGCAGTGGTTGACAGGAATCATTTATTGCACCTCCCTATGTGCAGCGAACTGCGATACGTCGTTTGATGTGTGAATAATCGTGTAAAGTAAAGAAATGAAACATTCATACTTCCGGAGACAAAAATAACGGGACGTTTGTCATTGTGGATTTCAGACTTGGGAAGTCTTGGTTCAAATCCTGTCGGTAGCCGTCACAGCCTTTGGTCATTTTGTCCGACTGGTCGGCTTTCTCGTGAATCGTATTACTACGGTGGATAACTACTCGCTACCCCCGCCACCGGACCAACGGTGGTCTTACACAGGCAACGCGATGGCCCTTCAGTGGGACTTATGGTCTTACGGGAAATTTGTTAAACTACTGTAATAATAGTGAAAAATGAGGTAGAAGATCAAAGATAAAGGATAAAAGAATAATTTGAATGAAACTACCAAATGGAAAGAAAAAAAAACCGAAAGTAAAATCGTTCGCAACAGATATTTGTTATTGATAATTTGTTAGACAAATCACCAAAGGCCGGATGTTAGACACCCAAACCGTCGAGTTGGAAGACACAAAATCCCAGTTTCATCTCTTTTCTAAGTGGATGTCCTATCGGCATACGTTTCATCAGAGATTGCGTAATTGCTCAGTTCTGGCCTCATACCACATAAAATGATTGCCACATTTTATAAAACAGCCTACATATCACAGGTCCGTCATTCGCATTGCCAAAATGTTTCCTGCCCGATCAGACTCACTGGAGTAGTGAAATGCAAACGGCAGACAACATTAAATTCTGCCCAACACGATTGGAATTTCATTTCTGACGGTTTTTCGTTTAGGACTAGGCAAACGAAGCAAAGACAAGTGAAAAAATGACAATGGTGACAACATCAATTCCTGCCCCGCGTGAAATGAAACATGTTTCGTTTAATTCGTAAACACACACGGAAACAAACCTATAAGGGTTTCAAGCCAAAGGAATGAGTTAAACCGAGTGCATCCTGTGAGTTCCGTGCACCCCTTGGTGACTCGTACGTACACTGTAAAAAACTAACGCCAAATAATGGCTCAGTTCATATACATATGGGGGACAGAGCATACCTTTCTGACCGACAACGTACCTACACTGACAAGCGATTGGCTAATCCTGATTCCCGGTATAAATCCGATCACAACTGTCAATACCACCCAAAAGCTTTGGCATAATTATTCCGGATGTTTGCAGAAAAAATATCGGATGGTCATGTTCTATTTCCTTCTATCGATAATCATCCACTCGGCAAAATTGTAGTCAGTAGACGTACACAATGGTGGCCTATTCAGGTGATCACTGCGTCCATTTTAAAACATCTACCTTTATTAAAACAGTATTTTTGCGCCTGTGTGGTTCGTGATCTGAGGTGCTTTAGTCAAAATGACCTGTATTGACGATTTAAATTGATTTCACATTTAACTTCATTTGATAATGAAACGGTAGTGTGCATCTATTCTCAGGAAGAAGGTCGTGTGCAACTGTGCGGGAGCTTCATCGGCTGTAGGAGGATCCGAACCCGGGATCTTCGGGCTCCAATGTCATGACCATGATCGTCTGACTACCACCGGTTGTTACTGCCCGAGTTTGCCTAAACACGGGCGAATGCATGCGAGCACTCGGTCAGCATGAGCGCATGCGTGTCACAAACGTGCATGTGCTTCACTTCCAGAAAAAACAACAGGTCAACATAATCCAGCCGTAGGTTTAGTGCCACCTCGTATCTAACCTTTAAACCTGGACCGACATAAAAGGGTCCCGTTGCAGATAACAAGCAACCGAGAATGGGGTGTGGATATGGAAAAACGCTCATAAAATCAGTGACAGCAAAGCAGATTGTCAGCAGAACTCACGGGCGACCACTCTGACTCATCATGCGTCTCAGCAGTTCCAGTGTGTGACGCACACCGAAATTTTGCAACTCATCCGCATCCTCGACCATGTAGACCTCATAGTCCTCATTCCGTTCCTCCTCAGGCTTGAAGCAGCAGCAACAGCAACATGCCATTTTCCGTTATTTTGGCCGATCTGAAAACCTTTTGAATTTGGACATTTCTGAAACAAATAACGGTAGTGAGAGTGGTGAAAACAACCCTAGATGGAAAAGACGAGAAGTACAATCGCATGATCAACTGTTTCTCGTGACGTGTGGTGTGGCGTAATGTGTAACTCACCATGGTGATTCTCAAGGCTGGCAAATCAATAAGTTGGCAGATCATCCCGTTCTTATGTGACCACCAGCTGTGATGAGATTTTGAGTGCGTAAGATCAAGTAGTTAGGCGCCACTACTCGGACTAACGATGAAATGTTTGTTGTGATGACTGTAAAATACCGGCACCGATTTGATTATTTACCTGCCATATTCAAAGTCTGGATTAATCCGTTGGATAAGATATACTGAACGGAGGCTTGTAAAACCCATGTGAAAAAGTAATATTCCCACTTGAGTGCAAAAATAATTAAAGGAGTGAAAACCTAGGACTTTCCGACGCAGTGCCATTCGTAGGGTATGCATCCATACATTTTACTTCACCGTGTGAACGACGTTACGTTGGACATTTTGTAATATGACATATTTATCTACCTATATGCAAAACAATCGTTTCGTACAATCACCACTTCATCTCCTTGGCGTCTGCTTTCGACTAAACGCTACGACTATCTCAATCCACTTTTGTACATGTGCAACGGGGATTAGAATACCTAATGTTGCCAACCTTGGCTAGGAAGAAGTAGGGCAGCATTCTATTAGCCATTGAGAAAAAGCCTGGATTTGGAACCCGAAACGTAAGTGAACATTATATGCCAACCAAATTTGAACGGGTGAGTAACGTGGACCGACAGAATTCAATCAATTGGGACGGAACTGAGACAATCCAACCATCAGTTTGATTGTCATAAACACGCATCATTTTATGTTAGGTCAATGTTTATACTAACAAAACAAGATAGCATGAATGCCAAAAAAGAGTCCTGTGACCGGCAACGCCGAGCTGAACTGTAGAAACAACAAGTGAAGGCGATCATAATATCCTCAATACTGTACTGATTCTGAATGCGCACCGGGTTTGATAGTTCACTCTGCCTAATTGTCTGTTAGGACTTCGTTTCTAAGATTACATAATTACCAAGGAATTTGATGAAATCTACCCATGACGAACACCAGCAGACTTTCAGTATTGGCTAGGCTGGAATGGCTTGAGCACCGGGAAGCTAGCCCACACAGTTCATCCCCAATATTCATTGGGAGTAAAAACCTAGGAAAATTGCACCGTGTGTCATCCGAGTGGTCATATGACGCATCAATTTAATTGCATTAGCAAGCTGTGTAACGGCATGGAGTTTTTAACTGGTCCAAATGTTGCGTATGCGGAACATATTGGCTGCCCCTTGCTTAACGCAGACTTCCTATCCCTTTGTCGTTGCATCCCACTAAAACAAGAAAGGCGCTTGTTTGAACGCATCCGTGAACACTACCGGGCACGGTTAGGCACTGGAACAATTAAGTCACTTAATAGAGCAGTCGTTTCACATCTAACACACTTACCACACCGTGAGTGTGACGCAAGCTTTCCGGACCCTGTATAAGGGCAGAGGTCAGCAACCTGGGCTGGCAAAGTTTCGCCTCTTGAGCACTACGGAAGCTGTCGCAATCCGCCTACACAATCCTCCACTGTGTTCTCGAAAACAATTTGTGGTTGCGCTTCAACTCCCCTGGCCCACCCTCCGTCCCAATGAAAACCCTAGACAACAAAACAACAATTCAGGTTATGCATGTAAAACCATAAATCCCATCTGCACCCATATTTTTATCTGACTAATCCAATCCTTCCTAAAGAATTTTTTTCAAAATATATAGTAATGTAATGGCATGAGTATGAATCACAGGAAACGAGCTTGTTCGCCAACTTGTGCTCTCTTAATGTGTTCAATGGGAATTTTCAAAGAATTTAAAAAAGAACGCTCATCCGAATCAGCGTTATCCGGTTTGTTTACTTAAACCAACAGTTGTGGTAGATGAGGACTGAAGTTTCAGTTATAAACACCGGTGAGGGTTATTCGATCTTAGGGACAGACAGCAAAACTTAAGTGTAATGCTGACTCTCAACACGTCAATGATCGCTCGGTTCTGTATCGAACATCATTCGGCAGCGTGAGGTTGTTTATGCCCTATCCGAGCTGGGACGCATTAGCAATAAACCAGTATATTGCTGGCTTTCTGGAGTTGCCAAGCCACGACATTTTGTCCCTACACGTTGCAAAACGCTGTAGATGTCGGAAATGCATCACCTACAGTTGCATTCTATCTTATTTGGCATGAACTTTGGGTGAAAGAAACAATTTGTCACTGTTTATTTTCTATGTTTGTTTCTGTTTCGGCTTAATCACATCTGTACCTTTTGATCAGCTTCTAATCGGACAGTTGTTAAGTTTCCACTTTTTTGGTTAAAAGGCAAGCTCCTAACTTACTAAGTTCCATCACAGAGAACAATACAAAACAACACAAAGCAATAGGACACAACGCAAAACAACACAACCAAACGCAATTTAGTATAATACAACAAGCGTAATGCGACATAACGCACCACAATGCAATAGGAGTTACCATGCAACATCATGCAACAAATTAAAATACTTTTATTCTATTATATTCAGGTTTCGAAAAATAAAAAATCTGAGAACCCATGCTGTGGTACGCTTGAGGAAAAAGAAACCAGCAGTTTCGTTATTTACATACTAGTATAAGCACGTAAAACGATAACAGGCTGTCATAACAACATCTTGCGTGCTCAACTGTAATGGTTATTTTAGAATTATTGAACGTTGGGGATCACAGTTCGGTTAGATAGGCACTCAGGCCACAAGTGAATGATGAGTAGTTTGTCCCCAACCGAATCTGTGTTGTTTCGTGCATGCTTCTGCAGTTTGGGATCACTTGATGGTTTTACATCTACTTACACAGAGAATGGTCACAGAATGCTTCGTCTGGTTTTTTTGGATGATGAAGTTCACCTCCTCCCAGGAAATGGAGTATGCCAATGATATGGTCTTGCTGGATGGTGATGCACAGGCAGTTTAACACGCGTTGGATTGCATGATGATTGAGATATCTTGACACGGTGTGCGCTTTAGGCCTTTGAAGTACAAGGTACTTCATCAAAACTAGCAAAGACTGGTCCCGCAATCATCCTTTGAAGTGATCGGTTGGGGATAGCCAATAACCTTATGTTGCTTGGGTGTCTGGTCACAATTGGTGTTGTTGTTGAGATAACACTACGAGTTGTAAGATCTGGAGCAGGTTTCGTGAACCTGTGACCCTTGTGGTGCCTCCAAGACATCTGACTTCCGCTTAAGAAAAAAGTGTACAGTCCCTTAATTCGTATTGTTCTTACGGTAGCAAGATTTGGGTGTACCGCGTTGAGGATGCCCAGCAACTTTGTGTTCACCCACGGATGTCTCAAAAGTATTGCTGGAGTTTGGTGAGAACATCGGATGAGCAATGATGAGATGCGTTGTCATGTCTTAGGTTTAGACAATTGTCTTCTCATTGATGTAATCACTTCATATAGCTTTCGATTCCTCGGGCACGGTTTGCGCATGCCTTTATTTGTTGATTGTTTCTGTGCTCCATCTCCCTACGTACGTTGGAAGGCTGGAGAAGACGCCGCGATTAGGCAACGGCTCGGCGAATAGGTGTGAAGAAGTTGACTTTGGTTTTAGTCTCGGTTGCTGTTTTCCTTCCTCTCGGTTGGGGTCAAAAAAATGAAGACTGTAGCTGGTTGGAGACGCTGGGAGATATGGCTAAGAACCGAAGTCAGTATCGCAAGTGGTGTTTGGCCTGTCAACAAAATTCGTGCTCCGTAGAAACATCACAAAACAGGAAAAAAACTACAAAGTGTGTGCATGGAAAATACAAATAAGTAGCTTTTCATCTTGTTGTCTATTATTCTTCCATTATGTGCCCATTTTATTCACTTTTCTATTGACTTTGTACTTTAGTATCATGGTGGTTTTCAAGCTCCTGTACTACATATTGTATATTATATACGTATACTGTTCTACTATTATCCTTTCATTCTAATCAGACTGAGTGCAAATGTATCTGAGATATTGTCGACTGTCAACACTAATCGTTACCGCGTATAGAACCAGGTTTCATGGAACCGTGGTGGAACTCGGGATTTTCTGACTTGCTAATGTAGTCTGCAATCAAAACGATCTTGTGTGCGCAACACTGGATAAGACGACCGCAAAATAGGGCTGGAATGTCAATTTGCTGGTGAGGTTTCACCCATAGTGTCCCAAAAGTTCACTGGTGGAACAATGGCGCATCGAATATGATCTGTCACCAACCATAGTCATAATTCCATGTACTTTCCCTTTGCGCTGTACGGAAGCAGAAAGTTGCGAACTAAACTTCTTGGTCACCGTTTCTTCTAAAATCCTGAGGAGTGTGAGCCGAAATATCAACTCTCGGGTCTTAGCAACTGGTAAGACCTTTATTTTGCTCTGCTGTCCCGCAGGATAGGTCTTCTAACTAGTGGTCCGAAATAGTTCTTTAAAGCAAAAATCTACTACTTCTGCTTCGGAAGCTGCGAAGTATAGCGTTCAGGGAGAAGTCATAAATTGTAGTGAGTAGTGGCTGACGTGGGGCCGGATTATGTAACAGTAAATCGCATGGAGGTTCTAAGCTATTTTTGCTTTTTTCACTGTTTTCTATGTTCCCGTGGTTCTCGTGTTTATCAATAGTTAATCAAACCTTTGCGAAATAAATAATATTAATATCAGCATCTGTTGGCCTAAAATCGAAAGAAAAAAAATAAAGACATTCATTTGTAAACGTTTTGATGTTGATCGTTTCACCACAAACGATATGGTGACTTGAAAACTACTGGTGTAATGAACCTTGAAGGTGTCCATTTAAATCACTTAATCTATTCTCGTTAATTCAACAAATTCTGAATTCAGCGTACAATAACTTAACCGACAAAAATTTGATACGCAAACCAAATACTCGCCTGTCTAAACATTTTTTGCATTTATCTCGTGATTTGAATACCATGTTGCTCAACCATGGATTTCCTTCCCTTTGCCCAGAATTATCATTGTGACTGGGTAACAAACAAACACAGATTAGAATAAGAACTTACTTAACCGAGCTAATTTTAATCAACAAATAAAACGAAAATTTTATGATGCATATCTGCATGTTTTGGTTTGCTTCAAGATAGTTCATGCATTTTGATCGCGAAGTCATGCTTCTCGGAGGTTTTGTAAAAGAAATTTCAACATTGAGCATTATCTCTGATATGATTACTCCTTTTTATTTTTTCCCTTATTTCCGCCAAGACGTCGAACGTTTGGTCACTGCTGGTTGCCAGCTAGTTTGTGACTTCGTGGTGCTCAGCTAAAGTTAAAAGATCTAACCGGTTTACATTTTACTGACAAGTACATCAAACTGGGATGAAAAATAAAATATTAGTTTTGACATGCTAGATGTTTGAAAGAGTTTGTGTAACTGCAACGATGAAACAAAACGAACTAATGTTAGAACTTAGAGAGCTTTATCTGAATGGCGTAAGCAGGCAGAGTGGCTTTGCCAATGCGTTATGAAAACGAGGCCTAAGTTTAAGTAGATTCTCAAATATATTCATTTGTCCATCCAAAGACCGACAGCCAGAGGATAGACATTTTTGCATGTGGGAGTGGGATCTTGTGGACATTTCTGAGTTCAACGCTATTGCAATGCCTTATAGTGCAATTTGATGTTTTGATAATTTTACACATTCCAGCGAAGGATCTCAATGTATTATCTAAGTAAGTGGACAGCGTTACGGTTTGCAGTCTGAACTCGTGCAACATACTCGTTTTTGACCCTTTAATTCTAACATAATTATGAGGATATTTCAATGTATTCTGTACTGGATGCGTCTCCCTTGATTTCTTAAGTATTTAGAAAGCACTAACCTAAAGCATTAAACGGGCCGTCAACGTGGATATATTGGTCATAAACTGGTTAATTTCCACCATAAGCGCTCCAACAAGACATTTAATAGGGATTTCCCTTCAATGTAGTTTAGTTTGGTAATTATGTCGCTTATGACAGATCACTTGGAGTGGTAAATTTTCTGATCTGATGACAATATAGCGTGTTTGTCTTTAGAGATACGTGTAAAACCTCATGCATTCTAAGATTTGTCATTTGGAGGTTTTTGGAGTCAGCCTAGTGAAAACGTAGTTGTTCGCGTTTGCAACCTCATCAACGGTTCATTTCTTCACGTATTCATTTTAAAAAATCAAAAAGAGAATGCCGAGCAAACAAACGACAAGTTGCGAGCAAAGATTTGTTGAAATGTCTACCTTTCTTAGTATTCACAAAAATCAGTTGTTCTATCCCAGGCTGCCCATCAAGGAATTTTGGCAACGCCTTGCTACTTCGTAACTAAACTAATTCAATGTTTGTAATGAATATTGTACATGCGTCGTCTATGTTACCATAGTTTGAAAAAAGAAAATATCTAAGATCTAGTGGTTAGCTCAAACATTCTGTGGCAAATTCAATGCCCCGTTTGGAAGTTCAACATTGTTCAGAGGATTAATCCCAGTTTTCTAATCAGCAATCTCTAAAAATATGTTTAATAGGCAGACGAAAGCCGTTCATACCACCACTACTACTACTACTACACATGACTACTACTGAACTTATCGAAGAAATAGATAGAGTACTAAAACATTTTCAGCATAAGTTAAGACCATTTAATTCACAATAGGTGTTATTCTTTTCATGGTTATAATAATGTTTTGGCAGTTCTTATAATCATCACGAACAGCAGAACTGTTTCATGGTTTGACTGTGATGAGTAATTTTGGTACAAAATGATGGAAAAGTTATATATTGTTTGTATCGAGCAATACTAACGGTTACAAAGAACACTGAATGACGACAAACAAGCCTAAATCTCTGCCTGATAGACTGTGGCATTGCAACAGCGACCTAAAACTTCTAGGTACGGCGATAAAAACAGTGGCACAAATGACACCCTTGACGCCGTTTGCAGAAGGAAAGCGGTTTCTCCTCTAAAACTTCAGAATACTGTCCAAGTGCGATTCGAGGTTAATCACCATCTTGGACAATTAAAGTACTACTTCTAACGGATTCCGTACGTTATGTTTTAACAATGCACAGGAAGGAGTTAGAGTTTTTGTTTTATATTTTGACTTTTTTTTAAATCGACACCGACTAGCGGAAACGAATTTCATGGAACAAAACATTTTGGCAGGCTCACTTGCTGTGAAAACGTATTACATTTAAATTGTTTGAAGTCTAACCGTTGTCTTATCAGTAGCCTTTACAAGACACTGAATAATCTATAAGATACCCTTTGAAGCCTCACACAGTAATCATGGCACTTTTGAAAGATAAATACTTTAACTCAGTCTACGAGCATGCGCCACGAGGCATCACTTTATTTATCGTTAAAAAAGACTTCACTGAATCACCCGAAGGTTTAGACGTTTTCATCTCGCAGATCTTTAGGATGTTATCACTTACACATATTTATCTTATGAAACCGTCCAAAATATAAACACGGTTCATGTAGTGTGGTGCTCGCTTTTGAAAGCAATTGTTTGCATGCTTTGCCTAAATTCAGCAGCCACGAGATGCATTTCAGGTTTACTTTAACCATTTTTATGCGTCTTATCACTTAGTAGATTCTAGCTGATAGTACAAAACGACTGTCTTTGGATATCTTACAATCCCAATGGTCATAGCACTTGCCCATAAAAGGAAATGAACTGGGAAGAGTTAATCATCAAAAGAAAAAGAAACGTCACGCAAGCGCCAAATCCTCCGCCAAATACTAATAGTCACACAATCACATTTTGTGTGCTTTGCAATTAACGGGCGGGATTTAACTGGTTGGAAAGGATTTGTCCACTCCAACTAAACTAAGACGGGGTTCATTATTAGCTCAGCTTAATCCAATAGTAGCGTCTTGTACCTTACGGAGGAAGGCCATGTCCCAGACTTTACTACCGGGATATGCAATGTTTCAGTAATCGTCTCAACTTTCCCAGGGTTTGATTCATAGGTGAAGTGCTATCCGTATGACTTAAGTCTGGTCATTTGCTGCAAACAAACAATAAAAGGAAGCGGCCAAATGCAAGTTATCAATAAAAACTGGAGTTCAGCTGAAGATATACATAACTTTGGCTTTTCTAGACGCTTCAGCGTACACGTACAGCAAAGTCGGCGGATCCCATGGTCGCTTACAAATAAAAAAAATCTCAGGTGCGTGAAAGTCCTACTAAAAGTACCTTAAACGCATACGCAATAGCCATCTAACTTCCACTTCACTTCGTGATATTTCGGCGATCATCCAACAAGGATTCAGCCTTCGGGATTTATTGAAAGTCTACTCACCCAGCGTATAAAAATCAGGAATAACGCCACAGTTTTTGTTCTATGTTTTCTGGCTTCGTTAGATGATCTACGATGCTATGGGTTCTGGTTAGTCCAGTATAAAAAACTACAAAGGATTTCTTAGTTTGAAAATCGTTTGCATCAAACAACATCTATTAGTGAATCACTCAAAAACATATGGTATTATATTTAAAGTTTTTGCGGTAAAAATAGCTTGTGAGAAATACCGTCGTTTCGACAGAAGTTATCGCATTCAATGAGATAACTAAAAGTATCTATAGGTACGTTTATTTACAGCAACTAGTCGTGGGTAGATGTAGAAAATAATATAAACAAAAATTGATACAGAATTACTCAGCCAGTCATTTTTGTTTTAATCAGCCAAAGTCCAAAAACCATAAAAACATTTGTGAGTTTGCGTTTGTGTAAAGTTCAACCAAATAATACAGAGGGAGATCCATAAAATTATCGTTTCCTCATTGAAACGCTGTTTAGATGAAGCCGCATGTGAAACATTTCGCCCCGGATCGTGAAATTTCCATTCTTATGAAGATGAAAAAGGTTAAATGATGATTTTAATTTCTCTGAATTGGGAAAGAAACGTAAAAGCTCCGACGAAAACATAAGTTTTGGTTGACAAGTATGCTCTATGTACCTTTCAATTTATCTTTCTCTAGCAGGAAGGAGAGCTCAGAACTGTTTTGAGCGATCCTTTGGGGCCACCCGTTGAATTGTTACATCATGGGTTGTTTAAGGGCAAAATTCCCTTCAACTTCTCCAAAAACGATTCTGCACTGCCAACAAAAAGAAGTAGAGACCGTAGTCCTAGACAGTCGGATACTTTTCAGCGTCGAGCAAAAAAATGGAATAACCTAAATTTGAATTAAGACTTCATCACAAAGTGCTAGAAGAAGCCCAATTTTTTGTGTACCACACTCCCGAATGACCAGCGAGCCACCGAAGTACCTGCTACCGTACCGCTTGAACCAAAAGTGTGCGTTCTACCGGGATCAACTGCCGTGCTGCCCTAAAAACTATACACGAAAAGCACATGACTGGAGTTAGTAACTAAAACTTATTTAATTCTATGCCCAAATTTACCCACCAATAATTTGGCTGGTCATAAATTAAAAATCACCTTACGGGAAATAATTTGCCGCGATTATTCATATACAGTTATTAAAGTAACTGATTTCGTTTAACAATAACCACTCTTCTGCGGAAGCTACTACAGTTGTCGTCTAAACTGAAAACCGGTGGAGGATTTTTGAAATCTTGCATTGAAATGATGATCAGTCAAAAATCAAACATATTTATCTAAGTTTCACAGGAAACCCATCATTTTATGAAAATTTTGATATCGAAATTTGTTGAACAAAAATGAATTACATCCGCCATAACCCAGTAGACTACTTACTACAAGGCAAGACGCCAACTCGTATTGACGCCTGCAAAGGACACTTAGTGCCGAAAGCTTAAAACAACAGTTCCAGTTCCAGTTCCACTTACGGTGAGATTACAGAACTTTATTGTAAGATGCTTCATCTTTCAGGTTTTTCTTTGGAGAACTCCTTGGATTTGATGATGCTTTGACAACAGGAGGGTGGAAAACCATCTTCAATTCCTAAAAGAGAGGAAAGAATAATTTAGATGGTTTCCTCTCGACCATTTCATCAACCCTACAATTCACAAAATTTCCTCTCCAAATACGGATAGCCATGCGTTGAATTCACACACTGATCCCACCTTGACCAATTCCCCAATCCTATGGCGAACGATTTGCTCATTAGCCCAGTAGTTACACGCAGCCGTACAATTGTTTTCTCGTCCGCTCTTGGTGTATCATTCCCCCTCATCTGGAATAGGGCTCCACGGTGAACCCGTATCTCGGCCAGGCCCCTAAAGATTTTGAAGGCCTTCATTAGGACACCTCATTACCTACGTCCTTCCACGGAGAACAAGCTGAGCGCCCTCAGCCTCTGCTCATATCTCAAGTGTCTCAAATGCCCAAATCACCGTGTAAAAACACGCCGATACTGTTCCAGCATTTCCCTATCTCTTGCCAAGTACGGTCTCCATTCCTGGACACAGTATTCCAAGTACGGCCGGACAAACACCTTAAATAGCAGATGAAGAACGCTAGACCTCATTGATACTACGGTCCTCTTAAATTGACATAAGCCACACCATTTTTTCTTGGCCGCCTTCTGACACTGAATTCTACGTTTGAAGTCCGCGGTCACTGCTATCCCGAGGTCCCTTGTTTGGTGCGTTAGTCCATCGCTACCTGATGCCCAGGTGGACCCATGTGACTAGGGGAATTTGCTTCTCCTTCCATGAGCCGCTAACATTTGTGTAAGTTCAACGAAAGATCCCAGCTCACCGAACACAGGTAAGCTTTATCCAGATCCATCTGGATAGCTTCACTGTTCGCTATCCCTAATAGTTTGGTGTTGTCAGC
>LUCM01000112.1:0-15742 GCA_008360955.1 Fasciolopsis buskii
TCGAGAAAAACTAAAATTGTCGGGAAGCGTGTGCAGCGTTTCAGGTAGCTGGCAAAAAGCTAAGCTCTGGTCGATGCAACCTCGACCTGCGTGAAATGTAGTTTGTTATTCGTGGACGTTATTCTCAAGAATCGGTGTCAAGCTACGCAGCATTACCGAAATTAAAACTTTGATAACTATCGGGACTAAACTGACCTCACGGTGACTACTACAACCAGTGCGTGTTCCTTTCTTGAAGATGGGTACAACCAAGGACTCGCTCCGTGATAACAAATTAGGCTCCTCATTCCAACTATCACGGAGGTATTCGAGTTTAATTTATAAAATACCCTCCCTAGTTCACATTCAGATGCCTTATGGCTGTCTTCTCAGTACTTCTCATAAGGTAAATACTGTCCAAATGAAAAATTCTGGTCGAATTTCGTTATTTCAATGAACTGTGTTATCGGTGAACTACAAAGCTTAATTTCGACCTCATGAACGACTTTTTCTCTCCTAATCTTGTCTGTTTGTCCTGCTTTCTTGGTGGCTTTAGGTCATGGAAACTATTCGGCCTTGACGAAATGTTTTTGGTAGCACAGGGTAAATCGATGCAGTTTGGGTCAATCTATTTCAAATTCCGTTACGGGTCGAGTGACACCGTCCAAACATTTGCGGTGTTTAGCTTCGGTGGGGCTGTGTTGGTGTGGAGGCAATCTAACTGCTCCTAGGAGTATTGAGCCTAACGGTCGAAACCCTGCTGTCTGTAATGGCTTGGTCCACTATTTCTATCGCATGCCGTTCTGTCGAACGAAGTTCCTTGTCCACCGGTGTTCCGTATAAGCTTGAACAGCCTTTCACTGCTACCAGAAGCAGCTGCTACTTTCATTTCTTTGGTCAATGTAACAAATCAGTTCCTTCTTAGGCCTTGACATTGTAGATGAGATCTTATTAACCTCCTTACGACAAGAGAGCTGGCGTATTTGCCACAGTTAGATTCAATGACGCTTCACGTAGCCGGTGTCTGATGCACAAAAGATTTAGGATCACAGGCCGAACCTGTCGCTAAGTTTATAGGCCACGGTAAGTTGATCACTTTTACAGGCCTTTGCCTTTCTAGGCACGGTTAAATTCCCAGTTTCAGATGAGCCATTCCGTGTAGCTTTTGGGGTCATGGAGACGTTCGTAGTCCGTCACTAATCGTGTGTGAATTGCCGGGCGTTTGAGTCCCACAATTAAACATGATTTTGCTCCGACGCTCACAGCCACGATCGAAGACTGGAACAAGAACCTGAGATGACCCAGATAAAAGCCAATCGAAAACATGGGAACAGATGAGGAGCAGAGGAAATCGGTGATTGCTTGCCTGACTGGTTGGTCCTAAAGGCCGGTTGTTATCGTGATGTACGCATGGATTGGGCGACTAGAGCCCTCGCTATTAATTTGCATTTTGTTCTTTGAGGACGGGCGCCTGAATTGATTTGGAAAGGCAAACCTTCGATAATGCAACGTGTGGTACCTCTCACTGCAACGGCTCAACTCACATTCGAGTGCACAGAAGGAACGCAAAATCGCAATTACCATACCCGACGTTCGGATGCACGTAAACAAGCAAAAGCGATCAGTACGATTAAGCATCAGCTTGGAACAGAGCTCGGAGCTACAACACAAAATAGCTTCCAGTTGCACTGGGAACGATGAGGTACATAACGTAATCACTTCTGAACTATCTTTTATCTTTCATATCCTTTTGGTTTGAAACGACAATGTGGAAAATTTTCAGGAAGTGATACCGTAATCACTGGAAGGTTGCCTAAATGCTGAAGGAATTAGCGGTTGAAAAATTCGAACCTACGGAGGCTAAGTGGATACACCACGATGTTAATCACCTGACGACTACCGGTATTAACCACAGTCACGAGTCAAACAATCATGTGAACTATTGGGAGTTTCATCCAAACGTGGCAAGTCTAAATAGCAGTGATGCTCTACTTTCACGTTTCAATAGTTCTTCACACAGCAGTATCAGTTTGATTGTACGACCAGTGCTCCACTGGATACTCAATGATACAAACGTTTCCTAGTAAATAAATCTATTCGATTTCTCTTATGGTCTGATAATCCGGTTCTTTTTTTCGCCAACAAGCCAAAATCATCTGGTGCGGTTCTAGCAACTGGTCTAGTTGATCTACGAGTTATTCAGTGTCGTCAGAGGCTTCTGTAGACCATATCAGAAAGGGAAAAGGACATTCCCCACCCCACCCCACCCTCAAAAAAAGAAAAATAAGCGACCCTCACATTTGGCAATTTTTTAAAATACCAGCAAACGGACCATTCTTCACACAGCGCATCCAAACAGTCATCATACAGCTATACAGTACCAGCAAGAACCCATCCTAAAGGCAGAACAACCAAATACGATACATGCGAAACGAGTGCTCGTCAACCCCCGCGCGGTATTCACCGGAAATCTGTTAAGCGCATTTCGGATACAAGCGGCTAATTACGTTTATAGGTCCCCATATAACCCAACTGTCACAACGAGACTGCATCTTGACGTGGTGTGACGGCTTGCGTGCCTCCACGACCCAACGAGCTATACAGGATGGCTTATCTCAAGCCGGAGATTCAACCAGGCCTGGAACGTCAATGGGTAGAGGCCTGACGAAGTAGTCTCCTGGTTCTCCCAGTTGGGGCTGATCTGAGCTACCACCTCGGTCGGAAGAACGAGTGAAGCAATAATTGATCCAGGTAGATGAGCTTCCATTTAGCTATACTTCGCTGTCTTGCGGTCAGATTCGTGTCAGAATCAAAGGCTTTGGTTGAGAACCCTAATCGTTCTGCTGCTTAGAGGCTGGACGCCCTAGCAACATCCGTCCAGGCATACGCTATCGTATCTAGTCCGACATCTGGAGCTGTGAATCCTTGGTAGGTGTCACTTGATCCCCCAACGGAAGTGGAAGTGCAGTCGAATATTTGGCTTCTGAAGAGGGGAAAAGCTGCCGGTCCCGACGACCTTCCCTCAGTTCTTTGCAAATTGGGTGGAGAAGTGCTGACGAAATCACTTACCTCCTTGCTCCATGATATTTGGAACGAGGAGCGTATCCCGCTATTGTGGGGTGAGTCACTGATTGTGTCCATCTTCAAGAAGGGTACACGGAGTGACTGCAGCAATCTCGTGGGATTAGTTTAATTCCGATAGTTACTAAGGTGCTAGCTTTGATAATGCTGCGCCGTTTGACACCGATTCGCGAGAGTAATATCCGCAAACAACAGGCCGGATTTCAGCTAGGTCGAGGTTGCATCGACCAAATATTCACTCTTCGACAGATACTCGAAACGCGCCACACGCACCGCCGCCCTACGATCGTAGTCTTCCTCGATTTGAAAGGTGCTTTCGACTCCTTGGATCGATCAGCACTACTCAGTGCTCTCCACCGGAATGGTATGCTAACTAAGTTTATGAACCTGTTGCGAGCATTGTACTGGCATACCTGTGGTCGCGTTAGGGTATACGGTGAACTGTCACGTTCATTCGAAATGACTAGTGGCGTTCGACAAGGGTGTCCGATCTCTCCATTCTTGTTCAACTCCGTCATGGACAAGGTGATGAAAGATGCTATAGGAGGTCTCCGGGATGTAGGAGTCGAACTGGGAAATGGAGGGAAGCTGTGTGACCTAGATTACGCAGATGACGTTGTGTGCCTGTTCGAGTCTGCGAACCATGCACAATGCGCACTAGATAGAATGTCGAGATCGGTTGCTCGGTTTGGCATGTGCTTTGCACCTTCAAAGTGCTAACGTTTCCTGAATAATCGAGTTTTAAAAACGGATCGTCATGTTAATGTTTGCAAACAGTTGAGATGCAAACGCAAACATGTTTTAAATTCAATCATTCCTGTGATCACGCTTGTTCTTGCACTCTTGCGATTTCCAAGGAGACGTTTATGCAGGTGACCTTCATTCAGTGTCATTTTAGACGCGGAAGTTAGATAGTCGGAAACTGTTACTACCTCAGTGGATTTTTTCCCCAAAAAGGTCTGTTTTAAGTCATTGATAACCGAGGCTAACAAACTCCCCGTGCTTCACGTGTAACTCATCTTGGGTCCAATATAAGACTCGTCTATCAGTCAGCTAGAGGTACAACGTTCAGTTATCTCTCGCCCAATTTCACTATTACCAAACGGTTGCCTTTAAATAAAAGCTTGCAGTTTTAAAATGGCTGCATGAGAACCCAGTTGTTCGTTAATTAAGGTCTGTCATTAAATCCACTATAAGTTTCCATAAAGGTTTATCTAAGGTCGCATGAAATTAAATTACTTGCGCAGCGTGTAATTTCTGTCAAGTTTCGGTGTTACACACTGTGTAAGTAGTTTCATTTTTCATATATGGATATGTATATATATATATATGTATATATGTATATATATATTCATATTCAGCTTAAATTGATGTTTTAATCTTGTCTCCTTCATCCAGTCTGTTTGGGATTGTCGATGATTTTGCTTCTTGTTTGGCTTCTGTCCGAACACAATGTTCTGCTCATTTCGTACCTTCCCGTTGAGTCTGTACCGTTAACGGATGTCAATTGTTTCTCGCCAAGTTTATCTTATCGTGATGCTCACTAGGTTTGTCACATTGCGAAATCAACTGCACCTACCAAACCTCGCTGATCACGACGCATTCTCGATGTTCGTGATGTGATCATTCTGCAATCGAGTTTGATTCTCGTTTTATGGAAACTGTGTTACTCAATCTTGTGCATGGGTTTTGGTCAGCAATGTTTATTTGCTTTCTAAATTGATAACACGCTTCAAGGTGGAGTTGTCTTGGCGAATTGTTATTAGCTAGAGCATAGTTTCACACAAAACATCAACCTGGTACCGTGAATGCCGTGATATGACAAAATATTTGGGAAATTGTTCATTTGGCCTGAGCGTGTTCAGTGAACTACTCCTTATCAATTTCTGCTCAACTTTTTGTTAATTTTCCGTTTCTCAGGCGATCTTTGTCCCAGTTTGGATGTGGCGATTGTCTTGGCATCGTTGGCTGCTCAAGTACGTCCACGCTTAAATGATTCGTATTCTCGTTTTATGAGTTAGTATTTTCTACCGTAAATAGTAAATGCCGCCCTACGGCCGAATGAACTGTTCTCGTATCACTGGATTGACACATTTATGATTTCATAAAGGACACGATGTCAACAGTAGACATCAAATAGCACACGGCTGAGCAAACAAGAAATCACCATTGGCCTCTATGATACATAGCACAGACAAAAACCTCAGATCCTCACATTAGCACGGACGGTGGACCAGACCGGACATGTCCGGACTGTAGGATGCTAGGTGCAGAGTTCGAATCGAACCCATGATTAAATGGTGACCCGTAATCGAACGGCCACTCTCTTTTTCGTCGACACATCAGCGAACAGGCGAGAATCGAAGCTAGACCTTCCGCTAGTTCCACTAAGAGTACCGAGACGAGCGATAAGTTTACACTGACAACATCCGACAACAACTAGTTAAATTGAAAAAAAAACACGTCATCTGTGCAGAAGGCATAGTGATATCAGCTAATCAGAAAGTGTTCGAGGCGAAAAATTCGTTACATCAAGAAAAGCAGGATACAGGCCAAAAGTGAGCATTTTATCAAATCAATAAACAGAGAACAACTTTGACGTCCCTATATCGTCCCAAGAACTATGCAAATCCAATTAGACCAGGAATGGTACATCTATTCACCGAGTGATTTCAGATCCGAAGCTAGTGACTTTTGCGGTGGCGACATGTGATTAACGGTTAAAGCCCACCAGCCTGGCAACGTATACAAGCATATTTGTGTAACTCAAGCAACCCTGAGGGCTAGTTTTCGCAAAACTCACTTTCTTGTTACTTGTTGAGGGCTCTAATGGTTCAGGTTAGTTGATCGAATGTGTACCAATGCATTTTTTGAACATGAATCCAAATGTGCGAGTTTGTCACTTTATAGTTCAGATTATCCGTAACTAGTAGCCGAGAGAGGACAAAAAAGGCAATCGGAGCACAAGAGCAGTGTTGCGTGTGGATTTTGGAACCTAAACGGGCATGTGTAAATGGTAGTTTTCTTTGCGACTTTGTTTGCGAAATTTGCCTTACTTGCTGTCAAGCAAGTGGTTGTCACATGGATGCCGCATCCATTAGAAGTAGTATAGGGCTCTGCCGTCACCCGGCTCACTACCATGCCTAATCTGTTGAGGCTTCATTTGGCTCGACACTTTAAATCTCAGGTTTTCTCTCACACAAATTGTCACACTTCTTAGTCATACTCTTTCGTTCTCAAGCTCTTATTGCGCACTTAATAAGTCATCAAGAGCTCATAACCCTCACTAGTATTCACGAACTGAACTGCAACATTGATTCTATACATCTCTTTTTCCAGTGTTATAGTACTATTCCCAAATCTCCCTCAACAGATACCGCCCACTCCAATTTCACAACTACGGCTTTCATTCTTCTCCTGTTCTGAAAAAAGGTGCCCATGTCTTTATTCATATGTCAGCTGTCATCTGGAAAGTGCCAAATCTTTCTTTTCCCAAATGGGAATTTCAACTCTTGTGGTGGAAACTTCCCTTCCTCCGGTCATCATTTTTGTGTCGTTTGTTGCTCATCCATGCATGGTAACTCCCTATTTTTATTTTCTATCTTCAACCATTTTCTACTTGCTTGTTGTTGACCCTAATTATCATGTTGCTATCCTGGGTGTTTACTATGCTCGCATCTGTGAACGACTGGTACACTTTTCTGACATCTCAGTCATGTGACGTCAAAACGATCAGTCCGCAGTAATCAACAGTTTATCTCTGCAAAACAGTGCTCGATAGATCTGGCGATCGTGATCGCTGTCGATCCTGTCCCCACTTCTGTCCCTTTTGTTATATATATATATATATATATATATATATATATATATATATTGAAGAGATGTTCAACCTGGACGGGCGTGATACTTGACGTTATATTTGTCTCTTGTTTTCCCGCACTTTATGTGCTATACTAATCCGCAATTTTGCAGCGTTGATGAAATAGGTAACCCACATTGAAGAATGAAGTTTCAAAATGAACGGTTTTGTACACGCGCACGATTGCATGCAAGAAGAAAACTGGGTTAGTCAAAGCTGAGAAAATAGCGAATTGTCATGTGCCATCATAGAACCGAGGGAAAGATATATCCGTTTTATTCTTATCATTTAATATCACTTGTGAAAATTCGGCTGGGTCGCTTGGAGATCTACACAAATATTTGCTATTCTTTCTTTTTCCCCTCCACGTCTATCCCCTTTGCCTTCCCCCATCCCCGTCTATGTGCCTTCCCAAGGCGGAGTACGGTGATTTGTGCGAGGACGAGTTGGATGACAAAGATGACCCGAATTTTCTGCCCACTCGGTTGCTTCGTCTTATTCCCGTCCAGCTAGTTCAACACGTACGAACAAATCAGGTGCTAGCACAAAAATTGCGCGAGTGCTACAAATCTTACAAAGGTATTAATCGGTAAGTTAACACCTTCCTTTCGGGATAAATTGCTTCGTAAAAGGCAATTCAGCCGTTGTTTATCTCTCCCATCTTCGTGAGAAATCAGTTAACCAATTCCACCATCGCGATCCATCAATTTATCGAGTTTGCGATACTATACCGATTGCTGCATTGAAAAGAAATGATGAGTTATCGCTAAACTAATCTTGCATGTTCCAACTTTCGTTGTGGATGAACGGCTACATTTAGGTCACCATACTTGATTGGATACGCGAAGAGGATACACTGCGATCCGCTATTTATCCTCCACTCCGTTACATCCCTCTCATCATTCGTGGACTTTTCTCTTCTCCTTTTTCGTAACTTCAGGTATTTGTTATCCAGATGGACCCCATTCTTATCTTTCATCGCCATCCTACTGCTCATTCACGAAGTTTATTGCTGTTATCGTTGTTGTTGTTGTTGTTGCTGTTGTTGTTGTTCTCTTGGTCTCCCGATCCTTTTGGTTCAACTCACCGCACATTTGTTCGTTTATCCCGGTCCTCCCTTCCATTCATTCAAACCAGCGATAAAGCTGAATTGCAGTATCTGAAATTAGCACAAATGCACCATTTGTTCGGTGTGGACTTCTTCCCGATCGTTGTAAGTGATCTGCAGACAGAAGATGGCAAGGTGGTGAATGCTTACTACTACACGCTTGTTGCTCGCTGTTTGACCGGATCCGCGTGTCTCCTCTGCCTCAGGCTGTTCATTACAAGGGAGGCAGATTTTTTCTTGTTATTTTTGTTCTGTTGTCCACGTGCATGAGGCTACTCACTGCTGCATGACGCTATTTGACGTTAACTTGTTGTACTCCTTGGAAAGCGGCTTAATTCGTGGTTCCATTCCACGATGGAGTGGTGGGAAGATCTGACTTAGGGAACCTTACAGCTGTGGTTCAAACCAGGTTACAAACCAAGCAGATGAGATTTATTACTGCATTTCCTCGACCCGAGATTGCCGTTGCGCTCTCTCGCAATGGTAGCACACTGGATGCTTCTCAGAATTTGATCTACGTGATCTACTTCCTATTCGTCGGCGTTGTGAAATGCTGGTGGTGGTTTAAAAACTACTCTGACTGATTCTTATTGAACACAACGGTTGTCTTTGTTTGACATTTGCAGCACTGTACTTTCTCAGATTAAAGTTAATCGGTTTTTAAGTCACTTGAAGTTACGACCGGTTCGATTGAGTTTGAAATTTATAGCCTGTTGTACCCTCGTTTTAGCACCACATATTTCTTGTCGCTGTTCGGTCTTTCCTCGTAGTGTATCATCCTCGTTGCATCGGTTCTCATTTTCCACATTGATTCTGACCTTGTAGTTATCTGTTCACCATTGGGTAGTGTAATCATCATTAAAAATGCAATGATATGCAAATCATATTAAACTTCTAAATGTCCTGTTCTTCATACCGTATAAAAAATGACGCTCATCACTAAGCCGCAGATTTTCTCAATGTAGCTGAGCTCAGTTAATCAAACTCAAAGTGGGATCATACGTGAGTTGGAATTGAATGCACGGTACTTCAACTCGAGAAATAACACCGAGGGGGTACTGATTGTCCTGAATTCGGAAGGTCATGTCACCAAATCTGACGCAATCAGTCGTTCTCCCCTGTTCTAATTTAGATTCATTTCCGCTGAATGTTGTGCAAAATGCTATAACCTCAGACCCATCAAAACTTCTCTCGTTTATTAGTTAAAATCAGATAACATGATATTACCGAAAGAAAAGCTGTGATCGACGTACCCGCACATGTGGTCACATTCGTTACCCGTCTGACGACGGAGGCATGTACGCGTCTGTTCCCCACTCGCGAATGATGCTAACACGTGAATCAGTTGGACGTGGCCACGGCGGATCAGCTCCGGTGACCTTGAAGAACTGGCTGGTTTTTGAGATTCATTTTCGTTCAGACGTGCCGTGCAACTTGCGGACCACAATTTACACGCTCCGGTGCACACGATCTCCCATAGGGCCACTAAGTTTTGAGCTGAATGAAATACAGTGATCGATCGGCTGCAACCGTCTGTTGCAATGACGTTTACCTGATGTATGTAACCATATGCAAAAAGGTAACGTACAGGAGAAAAAACGGCCCATTTCGCAGCAAAGTGCTGAGCCGGTTCATTTGATTTTGAAGTAGAAAACAACTGTGCAATGTTTGTGGTTGGACGAAGCACACTGATGGTGTTGGATGCAGTTTACTTCTCAGCTTCAGGTACTGGGCCAACCACCCGTGATATTACCAGCACCGAACTGGTGAATTGAGTCAGTCTGATCGTAAGGTGCGACATTCTCCCAACTGTGTGTGTATATGTTTACTTATGCTCGTCTAAGTTTCAGGGTCGCGGTAGCCGCTCCCCTTGCGTGTATTGGGCTCTAATGACCATATGGCATGCTCCCTCCACTACACATGCATGAGGCTTGTCATAAAAATGCGCCACAGAAACGGTGGATATCCTCAACCTTAGTTTTTCTGCCCGGTGCCCGTTGGTGTGTCAGAGACATTCGTTCCATTTTTCTGAACTCTACGCGAACGCCCAAAGCCGAGCTCGCCACGGGAAGTGGTGTTCATGAGCGTTGACTCCTTTCCTCGCTTCTTTTCAGCTTGTAACTGGCATAGTTGTTTTAAAATCAGTTTTATCGCTGTCGCTAACGGGCGGCTGCAGTTCGTTCAATCCTATCCCGCTTGATCAAGTGGGAATGAACAAATGACCTCTTACAGTCCACACAGCTGTTGCTTTTATTTGTCATAGTGAAACGGTTTATATAGGCCCACACAGGATACAACTCATTGCCCGGTTGCCCCCTGTTTAGAATGCCCCCTTTCGACTCTGAACTTACCACAAAATCAGACCCCTTTTATTTGTTGCAAAAATAGAGCAAATGATCGGTTCCCCAATCTGCTTCTTAGTTTTCAGTCGTTCAGGTCCTTAGCCCGTGTCGTTCACCTGAATGCAGACAGACTTGCCAGTCAGTCGTGCGTCCCAGACATGATCCACCCTCACTGTCGCATGACTTCTCCGACCGAAGGAAAGCGGCCTTGCATTTTTGGCATCATCTCTTTACCATTAAAATCACACCATTCTCATAGAAGAATAATGAAATTGATAGTTGCTCAAATGGCAAACTGACGACAGGGCTACAGGCGTAACCTGACTGCGCTGTTGCGGTGATACGCATTTTCCACGAAGAATTCACATCTGAACCTAAATTATCTGTCCTGATTTCAACAAATCACTAAGAGGAAACAAACTTGCTAAATAGTAGATTTTGTGACTAAGTTGCCGTGTGTACTTGTTTCCTACTTCGGCATGAATTGATGAGCCATTTTATTCAGTGTGACGGCTTGAAAAGTCAACAGCAGAAGTGTTCACTTAGTAGGATACGTTCTAAGAGGTTTCTAGCCATCATTCAGCTATTCCACTAAGCTTAACAATGGATTCATTCAGAAGGTCCCGTATTTGTTCATAATGAGCTGCACAGAAGTGGATTCTTCATATTCGTTGGTTGTGCACACGTCCAGCCTAAGCCTACTGATCTATCAAGAGTCCGGCGATGCTTATGCTTGTGCGATTCTAATTCGTTTCGCGAGTACCTACTGGTTAAGCCGAGTTCGGGCTTGCGACGTTTTTTCACCCGAGTTCACCACGATTTATGGTGACTGTCAGGGTTTTCCCTTTTATCTCATCTTTTCAATTTTGTCATTGAGATGGTTATGGAAATACCCTTATCCTCCTGTGAGAATAACGGAATTGATAGTTGTTCAAACAACACACTGTCCGAATTAGAATATGCGGACGATGTTATGCAATTAAGTGGAGACCCAAGTATGTAGTACGTTCTCAATTGTCTAAATGATTGTGTAGCTTCACTCGGGGTGCATTTTACACCGTCGAAATGTGAAATGCTATTGCATGACTGGGTTGGCTGGGAGCCGAATCTTGTTGTTGCTGGGTATGAGTTGGATGGAATAGATAGGTTTAGTTAATTTGGTAGTTGTATCTCACCTGGTGATCGTATATCGGAAGAAGTGTATTCGAGATACAGAAGGCTCGATTGGCATTGAGGTACATGCGGTGTGGGGGTGATATCCGCTTATCGAGTTTACACTGCCGGAGTAGAGTCGGTCCTAGTATACGGCTGAGAAACATGGTTATTGCGTCCAGAAGATTTGCGGGAATTTTCGGTGTGCAAACATGCTTGTCTTCATACTATTGTTAGAATATGGCTGGCGAGTTTAGTCAGTACTTCAGATGCTGGGCGCAAGGTATTGTGCTCTAAATTCTGATTTTATAAAGGGTGCTAGAAAGTTGAAGTGTGTTTTTCTCCCAGAAAGACTGAAAATTAAACAGCTTAGTAAGATTGCACTGCGTGTTTCCGCAATTATTCCTATTCGCCTGGGATGTTCCTTTTTTGGGAACACTATTTCTCCTTTTTAATGTGTGTTATGCATCGGTTGATCATGTGACAACAATTTTCGACGCCAGTCCACTAATCTGTCATCCGAATAGTCAGACAGACTAGAAGTATGTTCACCTGCCCATTTCAGTTCACGGGTCACTCACAAAATCCCTTCTGACGAATCATTGTAGATACGGGAAGTTTTTTTGTTGTACAGGGCTTTCTTTAAATCAAGTCGGTAATTTTTCTACTTTGTTCTGCTTTATAAAGGTTAATGATGTTCATGAATTCGCTCATTGATTTTTCCGTCTTGTCGTAGGTGTATTTGACATGGTCACGAATATTTGAAATTTCCTAGGATTGTTTGACGAAGGAAACTCCAGAAGCGAATCCAGCGCGTGGATAAAAGTCACTCAGTTGAACCTCTAATATTCTTACATGACAGTGCTTTCAGATCGAACGTAAATCGTTATACGGATGCTAGTATCGTAATCTCTATTCATTGGCCACAAGGATCCTCGTATTTAAGTCGAAATAAGGACGCGGGGCCACTCGAAAAAAAAGATTATATTGACTTTCAACGATACCAGAATTGTCGGTCCTGCATTACTTCTGTCGATAAAACTGCTTTTGTTAAATGCACATTTCCGTACTCTAAAAACGCCCCTGCTATTTAGTCGGCGTTAGGTATCAGTAATGCCTACCGGTCAAAAGATAGACATCGTGTCAACAAAACTCAGGGTTGCTATTCCAACTGGCGGCGAGAATCGGAGGTAATGAACTACTCGGCTTTGATTTTCTAACAAATTGGTGTTATTATTCACGCTTCTTTTCACAAGAGTCCTTACAGTCATCATGCGAATGGGTGCCGGTCGAAGTTAGCTCAAGAATCCAACACTTTAAGTTGAGAGGCAGCATTCTATCATTGCATAAGCAAAGAGCATAGAAAGTTGAATATAATTCATTGATATGACCAAAATGTTTTCCTTCCTCCCATTCTAGTGTTGATCCTCCCAAGGTTTATTTTTTACCCCGTGATTGGTACGATCGACTTCTAGTCTTGGTATTTCCCGAAATGTCATTATCACTTCTGTTAGTCTCGACGTAACTGTTTTACCTCTCCTCCTCCAACACGTTAGTGGTGATATTGTTTCTCATTTTTGAGTGAAAGTCACTGACGATAGAAATTTTTAATCTCCGGTGTCTTCTTAGGGACAGTTGAATTATATCTAAGCTCATTTTTATGCCTTGGTCCGATATACTGCCGTGGTCTTACCTAGTCCAGTCATCACACGTCAATTTTAGTTTCATTGTGCCATTTCCGCTTGGCATCCAGTTTCCTTATCAAGGGTTTGTTATTTGCATGTCACCTGCTCCATTGGTTGTGTGTGCTGTCGATGGACTTTCCAGATCACCCAAGCTCTTAACATTTCGTGATGGTATACCGGGACGTCACCAACCCACTTCGTCGCATCATATAGCTTGTCGTAGTCGTTCCATAATGACGCTTCCTAATTCGCCTCATTCCATCGATAATGATTTTGTGAAATGTGTATTTGCTTCTGTTACATGATTTCAAGACGGACGTTTGCTTGTTGCGAATCGTGCTTGGTGTTGTTTCATTACCGCCTTTCTAGTCAGATGTTTGTTTAACTACTTATTCGAAAGATTGTACCTTACTAGTCCTTCTTAAATTTATGTACAGGTTTGGGAGTTCCCTCACGAGAACGTGTAATTGGCCATAGGAGAACCCACTACCGGGGGTACACAAAGTACTTGATCACACTGACTTCATCGTAAATGTTTCTGAAAATATTTTGCGGAATGTTCTTCATCTGCGCATTCTTCGAAGCACCGGTTTTCGTCAAACTTATTGCCACACTCCGTTCTTATGAACTATTATCTTAATCGCTCTGTCACCAGTGGAATCCACATTCGCTGTGACTTCTGTTTCTTCCGACACACTGTCACTTTTATCCACCTAACTAAGACGTTATCCTGAAGACCATTGGGGACCAAATCTGTCAATTTGTTGATAGTGTAAAGTTCAACGAAGTTCGGTAGCCGCATTTACCGGCGTGATTTTAAAGCTTCCGATTCCCGAAACCGCGTGACCTGGTCTGTGCGAGTTTGTGAATCTCCGGTTCTGCTGGCCACTTTCCGTTCTTCAACGCGCTTTTAGCACATGCGATTATGGTATGATCATCAGCATCACATTCCGATGGTGTGCAAACCCTGACTCAAGTTCGTCGTAGGTTACGTGTCTCGCATTCCAAAACTACACCCCCGGTGGAAGTTCGCTCTGTGCATGTTCCCCTGTGACCTGCGATCATGTATCTTGGTTCAATGCCCAGGTAACCGACCGTTCGATCTCGACTGCCGCGTGTGCGTGTGCTTGCGGATGTGGCTGTGGGTGTCTGCCTGCACAAACGCGAGACCTGTCTGAGATCGAAATGCACAGCGTACTTCCACATTGTCCCATCGTCCATCTGGGAGAGGATGTCTCCTTTTCTGCGTGTGCACTGTATCGGCCCCTCCCTTCTGGTTTGTTTATCTCCCGCATACCTGATGGTTTGTTAGCTTGATTACGCATTTGCCTGTTTGTTGCTTGTGCTTTAAATTGTTAGCTTCCGTTCCATGGATTATTTGCTTGCTCGCTTTCGTTCACACGTGCGTACGTTTTATGCGCATGCACGTGAGTCAGTCAATAAGTCTAGTTGTCTGTCTGCTTGCATGTCTTTCTTCTGTACATATATATGTGTATATGTGTGTGCGTGTGTGTGCATGCTCTCGCATGGTCGGTACTTCCCCGTGGTAATCCACTGCCCCTTAATCATAGGCTATAGTTAAATCCCTAGGTGCACGAACAAGCACACTGGGCACATTCCGGTCGCATACCTTGCGGCCAGAATGAGAATCGATACACGTAGCTCGAGAGCAAGGCATGGTCATTCGGGAAAATTGGTTTTGTCCTCGGAATTAGTTTTTCCACTAGTAGTTAACGACCAGATTGAGTTCAAATTGATTGGTTGTTGTAAGGTCTCTTGAAATTGTTTCCAATGCACTAGTACATTTCGAATGTTTAATGGCAAGATCAATGAGAACTTGGTTGATGTTATTAAGCGAACTTAGTGGACGGCTGATGTAATGTTTGTTTTTATCTCCACGAAGCCGTTGTAGGATCCGCTGCCGTCGTGCTGAATCCGACGAATTCTCAAAACACAGAAACATCGCTGTTGATAACTCATGCCTATTCATATATAATACTACACGCTTATTTAGATGTGCTAAGGCTTTAGTCATTATCAGTATAAACAACACTAATAGCTTAGTTTGAACCTACCTTAGCGACTAAACATACCATCTCTTCCTACTCATTGCTATTGTCGGCGTATGGCTCATCATTCATTTCAACTTTGAAGGTTTTTGAATGACAAACAGGCGTATGTTACTTGGGATTGAAATCCCGCTCAAACCTTTGGTTTCAATTTTCTGGGGTTACTTCCTTCACTACTTAAATGGTAATGGGTAATCACTAGTTCCTCGAACAGTTCCGAACCCATAGTTCCCATTTCTTTAATCAAAGGTAGCAATGAATCAATCAACTGAGTTCCTTTTATATATATATATATATTCACTCATCAATAAAACATTTGGACGCAATGCGCTCAACTGTGTGAGAAAATGGGAAAACTATTCCAAGCGTTCCGCTGCTGTCCGCGAGCAACTGTTCTTCCTACATCACTGCCTCAGAAATAACACTTTTCCAAAGAGTATCAGGTGTAACCCGCCCGTGAACTCGGA